>CM075199.1:22250025-22650025 GCA_037577475.1 Chaunax sp. Z400 | reverse complement strand
TTCATGTGACAGGGATCACATGTGGTTTGGGACGCAACTGTTTCCACATTCAGTTTACATTCACACACATACTGTTCATTGTTACTCTGACTCCTGTGAACCAATAAAGTCTCTGACCTCCTGTTCATCTGATGTCTGACTCCAGGTCTGTGTTGAGAATCACACACTAACATACTGCCTGCTAAATGAGTGTGTCATTAGTAGTATCCTGTTCACTCTGACGCTCCATCTTTTTATTTCAAACTATGGTTGGAAAAAGACTGTAAACAAAATATTGGATTGACGTTTTAGATTTTTAGATTTGAATTTTTTCATTGACTTTTCCTCTAAATATCCAGAACAGATCCATCTTTTCTTCAGAACTGCCAAACTAACGCTTCAAACCAAGTCTTAGTCAAGAAAACACCAAACCACCAGTCGACTCAGTCAGCATGTATTTAAGCATCTGTTTGTCTGTTAGCGGATTAAAAACTACTGAATTGATTTTGATGAAACTTGATGGGAGGCTGGGTCTTGAGCCAGAACAGACCCCATTAAATTTTGGTGCAAATCCAGATAAGATAAGATAAGATAAGATAAGATAAGATAAGATATCCCTTTATTAGTCCCACAGTGGGGAAATTTACATTATTGCAGCAGCACAGTGTACAAAAAACACAGCAGGAGGAGGGGAAATAATATTTAAAAAAATACAATACAATAAAGGAGGGGGTAAAGTGTCTCAAAAATATTTTACAAAAAAATACTATTACAAAAAAGTGTCTCAGTATTTCGACACAAGTACTACAAATAGTTTGGTCTACTGGGAGCAGTGCTGACTGTACAGTCAATCCACCCTAAAGGGGTGGATGCAGGATTTTTTCCCCTCACTCTTTAACATTATGAGATAATGCTTTTCCAACAGTTGCTTTGATTTCTTAGGAAATAGTGTGTAGATCTAGATGAAATCAATCAGGCATATTTATGGGGTTGGTATCTTTCATGGTGGAAGTCTGTAAATCCTGGTTCCAGGGTTAAGAGTGTGATTTTGGATGAGGCCTGATTGAATTAAAGGGGACTGTTGAGCCTTGATGGAGGTATGAACTCTACTGAGTGGCATTTAGTTATTTTATTTTGTTAAGACGCATCCTTAGTCAAGCCTAGCGACACGTCAAATAAAAATAAAAAAATCACAGACGTCATCATTGTGCGACCAACTCAGGTGAAGAAAACGAAGGAGAATGGCTGCAAGGTTACTGCTCCGCTCAGCTCTGAGAGCCGCGACAACCTGCCGGGCTGCCCGGGTCCCTGCTCTGAGCCGCGGCATGGCGGCTGGAGGTGAGGATGGAACCAACACCGACATAAAAACCTGAAGGACGGAGGAAATATAGTTTTTAAAAGGCAAATATTCCGCTGCGAGCATAGCTGAAAGACCCCATACACGCTAGCTGGTTAGCTAACATTAGCACCGCTAGGTGCGAGAGGTCAAACATGATTTTAAATAACTTAATTACAAATTCAATATTAGCTACAAATCAATTTATTAGTCTTTTTTGTTTTTGTTGAATAGTGTGATGAAATCTAGTTTATTATTTGAAGCATCAGTTTTAGCTTCTGTTAATGACCAAAACACAGGACGTTAGCCGCTTAGCCGCTCACACCTGATGCTAATGTTAGATATAGCTAAGTTACTCTTATATCCATGTGAATAACCAGCACAGCTGTGATGTTTTGTTAGCTGGACTATTATTAATAGGAACATGTTAACTCACACTAGCTAACTATGTGACTGCTAATCAGCTAGCTAAATAAGCTGTGTGTTTAATCTCTTGACCCCAAACCAACCCCAGTGATTTTAAACATTAAACATCTCCAGGTACGTTTCTACAGTCTGTTTACCAGTAATTTACTAAGTACTCCAAAGTAGTGGTATTTCTACTTTAATCTGTAAACCTCAACTACATTATTGTACTCTTTACTCCACTACTTTTGTCTGACAGCTATAGTTACTAATTAATCATCAGATTCGAAGTTTCCCCCATGTCCTTTTCTGTTTTAATGATGCATTCAATGCTCACAGGGTAATGGTTTTTCTGACTTTGGTGTGTTCATGAGCTTTAAATCGGGAACAACATGGACTCTACAAAGGAGACGCTAAAACATGCCAATGCTGTTTGAAGCTTTACGCTACATGTTGTCCCAGACTTGTTGCTGTTGTCGTCGTTCATGTTACAGGATGGCTGCTCAATGTGACCCCTTTCATTGTTAACTTGTGATGGCAGGGATTCCCACTGACGAGGAGCAGGCCACCGGACTGGAGAAGGTCATCATGAAGGCCATGAAGGAGGGAACGGTAGGATCTCTGATCTGTAGTCGGCTCTAGAGCGCGTCACAAAAACATTTCAGTTACTCTCAAACGTGCTGACGAGACGTTTGAGACGACTACAAACCCAACAAGTGTTCTGAGCTGAACGGAGCTCATTAGAACATAGAGATCAATCACTGATCAATACGTCCATGTTAAGATGCTGATAATCGATGATGGATGATGGATGGATGTATGTACGTCCATGTTTAGCCTGTAGAATCTGTGTATTGAACTTTGACCTCCTCTTCCAGCTGCAGATAAAACAGAACCTGCTCCTCTTTCTAAGAAATGTCCAGAACCAGTTGATTGTTATTGGGAGTTACTGGGAGTCTTATCTTTTCCCAGCAGGTTTGTTGTGGGATAAACTGGGAAATTAGCTTCACTTATCTGAGATACTAGGTATTGTATGTTTCCAGGCTGTTATCCACCAGCAGGTCCCTGAACACTCACAGTAATGAACTGTTACAGTCTGTCTGCCTGCCTGCCTGCCTGCCTGTCTGTCTGCCTGCCTGCCTGTCTGTCTGTCTGCCTGTCTGTCTGCCTGGTCCAGTGTGGTTGGACCAGATTGGACTGAAGTATCCTTCAATACCACATCCAGGTCTTTGGTACCAGTATGTGGCAGTAGTTTGTAGGGTCGGTTACCTTGCTGGATGAAATCAGTTCTACTGAGTAGTGATTTACGTTAAATTCATTGGTGCCCAATTTTGGTACCTGGGAGCGAAAGACTCCATCCTGTTACTATGGCAACACTTAAAAACAGTCTCAGATATTTAGAGTGTGTGAAACCTGAGGATGAAACCAGTCGTACATGTTTAGTCCAATACTGAGCTGATGTTCACCAGTTTCTTCTTAGTCCAGAGTTCAGAGTAAGAACTGTTTCTCCAGCTGATCCCAGATCTGTAACAGATTCCTCCTCTGAAGCTGTTAATAAAGATTGAAATTAAGTTTGAGTTTCTACAGAGTAAAGTCCTGATACCCACAGCTGTGACCTCTCTACCTTTACTTCATGTTATATTTATATGGTACATGAAATATAACTCCAGGACTTTAGGCTCAGTGTTTCTGACCAAACCCTCCCCCCCCCTCAGGACCCCTACAGCATGATGAAGCCAAAGGAATACACCGGCACCAAGGCTGACCCCCACCTCGTCCCCTCCATCACAAACAAGAGGATTGTGGGATGTGTCTGTAAGTCATCTTTAAGTTTCGAGGTTGTTGACTTGAATCCATTCACTAAGTGTTTCACTCTGACCTGAGAGGCGACTCTGTGCGTCAGTCATGTGATTAAATCTCTACGGGATGATGAGAGGAAAAGAAACAGTTTGTAGAAAAGCTGGCAGGGAATGAAAGGAGCTGATTCTCTTTTCCTGTTTTTGATTCCGTGTTGGAGACGATCCTGGATCAAACCCCACAGGGAGGCGTTCTTAGAGGCCGGGAAGTTCCAAAATAACCACTTCAAATATTGAGTCTTATCTGTTCTAAACCTGAAGCTGTAGGAGATCAGATGAAGCTGAAATGTTCCCTTTGTGTCCAAATCATCACCAACGTTTCCACCAGTCTACTAAAAAATGAAAATGTTGGTTGGACTCTTTGGACTGAAGCAGTGATGTTCACACCAGACAGAAGACGGACCCCAACCTTGTGGTGAAGAAAATAACTCGATGCTCAGAGGGTTCAGCTTCTGGGACAGCGATTATTAGGTTACTACAGAAGACTCCGCCTCCTCATTAGTTATTCTCTAACAGGCAGAGCCGAAGAATCTGCTTCACAATCAATAATGAATAAATCAATTCAGACTCTTTGTCTTCCAGTTCAGCTGAACTCAGACTGCAGGAGTTCAGAATCCTGTCATCTAATCCTCAACAAACAAGAAAACAATGTGACATTACAGATTATTTTATCAACGTGAAAACCACAAGTAAACAGGAGTTTATGGACGAGGAGAAGAATCACCATCACCATCATGTCCTGGTCCTGGTCCTGGTCCTGGTCCTGGTCCCGGTCTGCTCGATGCCGTCCTCTCCGATGAGGCCGGGGGTCCCAGGAATAGTCGACACGACCGTTTCTTAACAGAGTGACATCAGGAGTTAATCAGATATTTTTAATTATCAATTAAATCCGCGGCATCGTAATAAACAGTTGAGACGTTTGTTTGTTTGTTTGTTTGTTTGTTTGATTCTGACTGCGTCTCGTTCCTCTGCAGGTGAAGAAGACAACACCGCCGTGGTTTGGTTCTGGCTCCATGAGGGCGAGGCCCAGCGCTGCCCGTCCTGTGGTTCCCACTACAAACTGGTGGCCCATGAGCTCCCCCACTAACTCCTCCATACCTCTGTTATTATAGACGTTAGCTTCAGCGTTAGCTTCTCCTCAGAATATTCCTGTAACTTAATTTATGTCAGATCCTTTTGGTTCTGTCTACTTCCTGGTCCTGTTGACTTGATCTTCCTGCTGACCTCATCAGTCTCTTCATGTGACAGGGATCACATGTGGTTTGGGACACAACTGTTTCCACATTCAGTTTACATTCACACACGTACTGTTCATTGTTACTCTGACTCCTGTGAACCAATAAAGTCTGAAGTCTGTTTGTGGGCGTCGCTCTGTTATTATTATTATTATTATTATCTTTATTTCAAAATGAATGATTCTCAAGAGTCGATGATTTCGTTTGAGAACTTTTACTCTGGTCTGATGGTGATCACCTTTTTAAGGTTCTTCAATTCAACATATTAAATCTTTTATATTCTAATTTATTTTAATTATAAAATACATGACTATAGTTTTTCTATTGATCAGTTCTGTTTGTGATCTGTTCATCTGGGATCGACTTTTAATAAACTCCAGACCTTTTAGTGTTTTTAACTTTAATATTTTTACAGATGAGGCTCAGATCTGTTGGTCCAGGTTTTATATGTGGGATAAATGAGGAAGAGGGAAACGTCTTCCTCCAGAGGGCACCAGTCTCAAATATTCACCTTCTGCTTTATGTGTTACTGAGTCCACAGCAGTAGTGAAGCTTTCAGAAGCTTTACTGAAGTAAAAGTACTAATACTACACTGTAAACATTCTCTGCCTAAAGTACAAATCCTACTTTAAAATGCTGCGTCAGCAAAAGTAAGTATAATCAGAAAAATGTACTTTAAGTCATTCGAGGCATTTAAAATCACATTATTTGGTTCATATTTGTTGAAATGATTTCAGGAACAGAAATTTTAAATCAATTTTTAAATTTTTTTAAAAACTTTTTTAAAATGTATTTTTAGTTTATTTATTAATTAAATTTTTCATTTTGTTGACGTTTACCTAACAGCTTTTAGTTACCTTTCCGGAGGATTTGCTGTCGTTCTTCTGTCCATCAGTCGTCTAGATTAGAACGTCTCCTTCAGGGTCTTCAGCCTCACTGCGGTGGGCGAGGAGGTCGTTCATAAATCTGTGGATTCGCTCTGACTCCTAATCCATGTTCTCTATTTTCTGCATCTTGTTCCTCCTCAGTTTTCATATAAGAAGAAAATCATCATGTTAAAAGATGGTTTTGGCTTTTATAGATCTGGCTCTAAAACGGTTCATCAGTCTGTCTTCAGTCTTGAGTTCTATTGAACTCTGAATCAGACACAGTGAGACTTTCAATCACTGCATAATCAGACTAATTACACCTTGTCTGGTCCCTCAGATCCACTGATGGCTCCTGACAAGGTGTAATTCTGTTCTTTTTTCTTCTTAAAATAACTGTTGGGGTGAAAAGCCGCTGTCATGGAGTGAAAACATGTAATTATGACTTCAGTTTGGAGATTAAACGTTTAGAGTCACTCTGTCATGGACAGAAATCATCCTGTAAAGAATGAAAGAACTGAGAGAGAAGTTCACACCTCCACCCACCTGACCAATCACAGGCCAGGTCATCAGGCCAACAGGAGAAACTCACATTCTATATATTCTGTATCCATTTTAAAACGACACTCAGTGTCCATATAAATATTTAACACTTGGTGGAGTCGACCTGTGGGAGCAGCTTATCTGGAGTCTGATAGATGTGTTGGTGGAGACTGATTAATCATGATGATTAATCAGTCTGTTATTGTGATTAACTCGATTCCGATCTTTAATCGATTGAAAACATTAAGAATAAACATTTTCATCTCTATGCTTAAAAGGTCAAACCTTCACAGATGAATGTATGGATTTACAGACTTTTCTGCAGTAATAACCTGATAAATAACCTCAACTAACTTTATTAACTTCATTTATTATATTCATATTTCCTCCCTCTGGTCTCGTGTGTGAAAATGTAAACAGAAAATGTAACATTTAAAATAATTCTCCTCTCTTTTAAGCTCCTCCTCCTCCTCATCGCCCCCTTCACTCAGTGGAGGGAGGAAGAGGAGCGATCATACATGAACCAGAGGAGACGTTCTGGATAATTTAGCTTAGCCTTCACTAACAGCACTGAGCATCACTGTCCTTTTCAGTTGTCATAGCAACACAACCTGATCTTTGAGAAGAAGCAACTTTATGTACAGCTGGAAGGAAACTTATCCAACCTCCATTATTTATTAGGTTTATTGACAAAATATACTTTTTATCACACCAGTTTAAACAGATCAATAATCAGATATTAAAGTGTTTCCTGACTCCTCAGTCTCTAAACGATCCTTAATGACCAGCGTCTCTAGTTCTTTGTAGACCCTTCATCTTCCTCACGGATGGAGACGTTTTCTTCTAGGATTTCCTGATCCTTGATGGAATCCATCTGACCCTCTACAGGCTGCAGGTTTCCAGTGGTCCAGGAAGCAAAGCAGCCCCAGAGCCTCACTGATCCACCGCCATGCTTCACTGTAGGTAGGCTGTTCTTTTCAGCATCAGCTTCATTCTTCCTCCTGCAGACATTCCGCTGATCCAGAGGCTCCAAAAGGTCCAGTTTGGTTTCATGGCTCCACAGAACAGCATCCAGAACTTCTGGGTCTGATCTAGATGGTTCTGAGCTGCTGGAGCCCACTTTTCTGGAGCTTCTGGGTCAGCAGTGGTGAAGGTCTTGGAGTCGTGTTTGCTGTGTTGGCGCCAAGTCTTGTTTCAGGTCTTTTGCAGTAACTTGAAGGTTTTCTTCAGAGACGTCATGTTTGGCTCCAGCCAATCAGGACAAACTTCAGGGCTGCTGCTCTCTAAATGTCATGATGTCACCGCAGCTCCACAGGCTCCACGGCAAACACTCAAAAGTTTATTCTCAGATGGACGTTTCAGGAAGTTTAATAAGAAGAATTGAAGTGAAATGGAATTAGTTTCACTCCCTGTGAAGAATCCTGAGCAGCAGGTGAGACCATGGGGAGTGATGAGATGAGTGGAGGCTGCAGGAAGCCGCTAATGAGGAAGAGGAAACACAGACGAGCACGAAGAACTGGAAACAGATGTAGTAAAGCAGGTGGAGAAACTTTTTATACACAGAGGGGGCGGAGCAACATCACTAAGTTTATGTATAACTTTATAAACATTCTGATCCTATTGAAACAATCTGTAACATTTCATCTGAGGTTCAATGTTCATGTCCAACTGTCTTTGAGTTAAACAAGTGAATAATCTGGACACAAAAGTGTTTTATATGTTTCTTAATTATTCATAGGTGTGTTTTAACATGAGTTCAACCAATCAAAGTTCATCTCCCTATAAAAGCCAGCTGTGTCTCACCTGCAGCATCACTATTTAACTGGTCTTCACTGAGGGACAGGTATGTGGTCCTGGTGGACCCTCTGCCTCCACCGTCTCCCAATCCTCTGTCCCATCAACATTTACCCACAATGCACAGCAGCTTAACTTCATTAATGATTTAAATCTCTGACAGGATCTAATGTTAATGAATGTTCTGTGTTCTTCTACACATCCTAAAGGTTCCACACAGTCCAGGTTCACACAGTGAAACAGTCCAGGTTCACAGTCCAGGTTCACACAGTGAAACAGTCCAGGTTCACAGTCCAGGTTCACACAGTCTTTGTAGTCAGCAGTGTTTCCTGACGTTAAACGAGAGCAAACAGGAAGAATAAAACATTTCTGAGTTGAAGTTGTTCCTCGTCTTCACTGCTGTCTGTCTCTCATCTCCTTAATTGACCCTGAGTTATCAGGCCTTCAGGCTGATGGAGCTGAAACGTTTCCATTGGATTCTCTTCTGGGTGGGAGGCCAGCAGAGCTCCAGAGGCTAACGCAGAGAGGATGTGAGGTATGTTCACCTGTCAGCTGGTCCTTCTCTTCCAGCTGTCAGGTCACCTTTTATATAAAGCATGCAGGTTTAATCCATGTTAAAGTATATTTGACCTTTTTCACATAAGAGACTGTGAGAAATAAAGATGATTAAAGGAGTCATAAAGGAGCCCACCTACCTGATTAATTACATGATGATGTCATGAAGTTGTTGATGATGCTTCACTTAATGCTTCCTGATAAACACTGTTAAACAGAATATTCACATCCACAGCTGATGTTATCCTGAAGGCTGAGTGTCACTGGAGGGGGGGGGTAATCCTGACAGGAGGGAGGAACTTCCTGTCATTTACATACAAATCATCTCTCAGTGTGTCACAATAACAGCAGGCCTCCATCTGAACCCTGTCCCAGACAAGAAATCCATCGTTGGCTGTTAAACTGATTTACATGACAGCATTTCTACACAAAAGGCTGCTGGATTTTAAAATGACATCATTAAAGGACAGGATGTTAAGTTTATTGATTTATCCACCAGACTGTATGTAAAGGCGTTGATGGACAGTTACTGTCGTCATCCATGCAGCTGACAGGAAGAACGCTGGAAACTCTTGGTCACATGATTACAGTCGATTTTAAATCTTGTTCCTGACATGAGGGGGAAATAGATTTTATATTCTTGTGGATCTGAAAACAAAGACTCAGTGTTGTGATGTTCAGTGAACTGAGATAAGAGATGATGTCTCTCATCTGTCAGCAGATGGCAGTAGATATAAAATAGAACTAATAATTAGAAATATATCAATCTATGACACTTACTGACTGTAAATCCTAAAAAAACAAATTTGTCCCTCTGATAAATAATTCCAGAATAATTTATTTATAATCTCGGGTCAGTTTCTGGCCTCTGTTTGTAACTTCCTGACTGACATTATGACCACATCTCATGTTTGGAGGAATGATGTCAAAGTGAAAGAAACGGCATCAGACAACAAATAAAAAACATTTAGTGACAGTAGAAGAAGAGATGTGTGACATCATGATGTCCGCAGAGAGGATGAAGATGGTAAACTGTAGGATCTGGTCTATGACATCATCACAGGTAAGTTAATGAGTTAATGAAACGTGTGCCGGTTTAGCCTGTAGATCTTAGCCAATCAGAAAAGAGTCTCAGTGATGGAGAACTAAAGATTGTGTTTGTCTCAGTGGGACTCCTGTAATTAACAGGACTGATGACATCATCACACATCTGTCTGACATGTCTGGACAGTCTGCAGCGAGAGAGAGAGAGAGAGAGAGAGAGAGAGAGAGAGAACCAGAGAGCTGCAGTGTTTGAGTTTATATTTTAATTCATGTTTCGGCAGGTTGTCCATCATCAGCTGCTAAACTCAAATTAAGGTATTTTTTCTCCTCAGAGGGAAATATTTTACATTTACTTCACTGGATTTATCTGAAAAGTTGAGTTATTTTACAGATTTCTTTATTATGTTTTATTTATCATTTAAAATACGTGAAGAGTTTGTTAAATGTGTTATAAGTTATAGCTGAAACTGTTAAACTATTCTGATAATGGTTGAAGTCGTTTTTTATTTTTAGTGAGTTGTTGTACTTTTGCTGACTTAAATGATTTGAATGTTTCCTGCGGTGCTGGAGAACAGAACCAGGCTGAGGAGGTGCTGAGGAGGTGCTGCTGGTTTCTCCTCCGAGGCCTGAGCTCCTTCAGTCTCCTGTAGGCAGCAGCAGCTTCCTGTCAGACAGAAGTAATCAGCCTGCAGGTTCCTCCTCAACTGGAACGTCTGTGAACACAGAAGCTGATGTCTCAGCTGTTTAAACATTTCTCTTAAGCCCCAATTAAATCACTGTTTGACAAGAGACAGAAAATAAATGAGATTTACTAAACTGTGGATTTAGTTGAAGGCAGAGAGCAGGAGACTCATCAAAGATAATAACCAGCTGATAACCAGCTGATAACCAGCTGATAACCAGCTCTGACTGTTTCCTCACCAGAGGACCAGTTTCATGTGTTTGTAATGTTAGCTTAGCATTTAGCAGCAGGCAGCCGTTTCAGCTCAAAATAAACTCTGATAAACTCACATTAAACAAGCTGTTCAGAAACAAACAGTAGAGACTAGCTGTTGGACGTAGCATAGCATTTAGCAGCTAAAGAGACAGATATTTCCTGAGCAGGTGGTGGAGACCAAAAACAGAGACAGAGGAGAGAAATTCACCTCCAAATGATTTATAATGTCACGCTAACATTTCTGTGTGTGTTTGGTGTTTAAAGGATGTTTTCTAACACAACTTTATTTGAATTAAGCGTTTCAGACCAGAGGAACCTGTTCCATTAGCTCCACCAGTTTATCAGTGAAGATTTAGCAACATTTTGATGGAAAGGTTTTGAACCTTTGTGACACATTTAGGGATGAACTCCAATCATAACCTTCATTTGGTCCACGGTTCAGATTCCTCTCAGGGTTCAGGTCATTACAAAATGAAGAGCCTGTAATCCTGGAGCTCTAACGTGTCTCACTGTGTTTAATGACTCCATATATTGGAGTGATATTGAAGTCAGTCACTGTTTTATGAGACGTATTGATCTTTTGGGGGTTCAGATGGAGTGAAATGTCTCTGCTCATCTGAAAATCAAGCTGTGATGAGAGGGAGACAAAAACCATCACGTCTCAGATCTGAAGCCGGCCTCTGAGTGATGAGGACTCTGGTTCCAGGGAGGGGAGGACCAGACTGGAGGACCACCAGGAGGGAGGACCAGTCGACGGAACCCCTCTGGAGGCTAAACAGTAGATTTCCGTCAGCAGGCTGGCTTACCGCCTGTTTTTATACCGGACCTGCTGGAGTGAGGAAGACGAGGGTCTACGAGGATGCAGGAGTGTTTACTCAGATTTACAGACTCGCTGTTCGACACAAACACACAGAGGAGAGTCTGAGGCTCCATTCAGAACAGCCTCAGGAGCTGCAGATGGTTTCTGCTCCCCACGACTCCTCCACCTGGACACCGTCTGCTCCTCCACCTGAGCACCGTCTGCTCCTCCACCTGGACACCGTCTGCTCCTCCACCTGGACACCGTCTGCTCCTCCACCTGGACACCGTCAGCTCCTCCACCTGGACACCGTCAGCTCCTCCACCTGAACACCGTCAGCTCCTCCACCTGGACACCGTCAGCTCCTCCACCTGGACACCGTCTGCTCCAACACATGTATGAAAGTACACACTCATGTTTACACACACTCTCACATCATAGCTACAAAACGCTGTCAGAGATGAGCAGAGCTGCCTGCAATTACTCTGTCTCCATGACAACAGCTTTCTCTGACAGGTCCTGATGCTGCGATCATCAGGACTGTTTCAGCTGAAGTTTCTGTGTTCCTCCCTCCTCTTCTTCTCTCCTCTCTCCTCCCTCCTCTCTCCTCTTCTTCTCTCCTCTTCTTCTCTCCTCTTCTTTTCTCCTCCCTCCTCCCTCCTCCCTCCTCTTCTTCTCTCCTCTCTCCTCCGTCCTCTCTCCCCTTCTTCTCTCCTCTTCTTCTCTCCTCTCTCCTCCCTCCTCTCTCCTCTTCTTCTCTCCTCTTCTTCTCTCGGGGAGAAAACACGAACAACACCAAACTTTGTCTGAGTGTTCATGAATAATGGATTGTAAATCTGAGAGCTGCAGAAACTGACAGCACATCGCCGCTGAGATGACATCAAAATGTGAAATAAGAGCAGCGGTGTTGGATTTCAGGCTCATGATGGCCGTTATTAAAACAACAGCTTTCATTATGGAGGATGTGACTGACGACATGCTTGAAAAGCTTCATCTGCAGATGTAACACAAAAAGCCTCATTTCAGTGTTTGCTTTGCTTGGTGATACAGAAACCAATTAAAAGGGAGCTCAGTGCTGTTCAGGTGGCTCACAAAGAGCTGGAGAGAGAATAATGACAGCATCACAGCCCTGATAGGGATGTGTTTCAGTTTCCACGGAACAAATCTGAGCTTCTTCCTCTGATCCGGGGTCAGGTGGTCACAGCAGGTATTCCAGACATCCCTCCCCCCAGTAACACTTTCCTCCTGGAGGATCCGGAGGTGTTCTCAGGTCAGATGATTAATCCCTCCAGTGAGTCCTGGGTCTCCTCCCACTGGTCAACAAAACCTCCAAGGAGAAGCATCCTAAACAGCAGCGACTCCACTCCTTCAACAAAATGAAGAAGATGGATGGATGATGGATGGATGATGGATGGATGGATGGATGATGGATGGATGATGGATGGATGATGGATGGATGATGGATGGATGGATGATGGATGGATGATGGATGGATGATGGATGGATGATGGATGGATGATGGATGGATGATGGATGGATGGATGGATGGATGATGGATGGATGATGGATGGATGGATGATGGATGGATGGATGGATGATGGATGGATGATGGATGGATGGATGATGGATGGATGATGGATGGATGATGGATGGATGATGGATGGATGGATGGATGGATGATGGATGGATGATGGATGGATGATGGATGGATGATGGATGGATGATGGATGGATGGATGATGGATGGATGGATGATGGATGGATGATGGATGGATGAATGATGGATGGATGGACCAGAACAATTATCTGCTTTATTGTCTCATTTCTTTACTGTTCCTGATTTTATTTTTTACAGTTCATTTATTATAAATTGTTTTATAATGAGTTATAGTTCACATATTGGAGGTCAATCAAAGAACTGTTTACATCAGCTGATCTAATCATGTGGCCAACCTGGAGGTTTGTTTACAACAACAAATCCCTCATGTCCCATGATGCATCTGACTTCTTATTAATTGGGTGAGTAAAATATTATTATTTGTTGAAATGATGGTTCCATGTTCTAATAAGCTGGAGTTCTGCTTCCTCCACAGTATCTGACAGACCATAATAAAAGGCTCCCATCATCCTCCACTCAGCCTCATTATTATCTCTCTCTCAAAATGCTCTTACCTTCACCGCCGTGTTTTTATCACAGATGGACCTTTTCAGGTCGTCTTTGACATTTTCAAAAATGGACCGTTTTGATACGAGGATTTCTTTTTTCCGTCGGGCCGTCGGCCTCGGTGGAATCCTGCCTCGGGCTTCAGAAAAGACTGAACCTCTGGTATTGTTGGCTGAAAATGACTTATCGGTCTGGAGGTACGCTGTGCTGATCTGTGTGAGGGAGTAAAGTACTTATGGCTCTTCTCTGGGACACCAACGGCTGCCATTGATTGGCCCTGACATTTTCTTTAATGGTGATGACATTCTGTTTTTCACAGTGTGCTTGGAGCTGCAGGTGGCTGTGAGGGAGTGTGGGGGAGTGTGGGGGAGTCTGGAGTCTGGCACCAGAGTCAAGGTAAGGGAGGATAGATTCAGGTCCTGCAGCATGAAGCCACAAAATCAGTGGAAGGTATTTAAATCCCTTAAAGGAACTATAATCCATATTTTTCATAGCAGTGTATTAAATCACAATATGGAAACAAGAAAATAAAGAGAGTGTTATCCTCCTAATTTGTCATCATGTTCTGATTAATTTGTGTTTTATGTAAGCCGTAGTGCAGCTGTGAGCTTCATCAGGTTAAGATGTGAACTTTCTTTTCTACCTCGCTTCTAGTTTGAATTTCATTCTTTGTGAAATGAATCAGTGAATAAAGTGAATTAAAGAAGTAGAATTATCAGATTATCAGAGAGAGAAAAACTTCTCTGTATGTTGGAAACAGTAACTTGTAACCAGACGGGTCTGAATCTCCGCAGCAGGTTGTGTTACCAGCTGATTGGCTCCGGTTCCAGTCGTCATGCAAATTTAGTCAGTTGGTGAATTTCTGCTCTGCCAAGTAGCTTCCCTGAATCCTGACTCTGAGACTGTCAGTCCAGTCAGCTGACTTCAAATCTCAAGTTGATATTCATGAACTATAGACAATAATAATGGAGCCAGAGCCTCATTTGGCAAACACTTATCTGATAATTAGGAATCAGAACGAGCCGTTAACAGATGAAGTCTAACAGAATTATAATATATAACTCAGCATCCATTTCCTGTTAAAGGCGTTGATTCTGTTCACATTCATCCATGCATTTTTTCTTCCAGGCTGGATTATTGTAATTCCCTGTCCCAACAAGTCTCTAAAGACTCTCCAGCTGATCCAGAATGCTGCTGCAGGTGTTCTGACCAGAACTAGTATCAGAGATCATATCTCTCCTGTATCAGCCTCTCTGCTTTGGCTCCCTGTAAAATCCAGAATAGAATTTAAAATCCTTCTCCTGTACAAAGCCCTTAATGGTCAGGCACCAACATACCTTCAGGAGCTCGTAGTTCCCTACTACCCATCTAGAACATTACGCTCCCTCATTAATTCATGTCACTAACTTGACTTCTTCTCCAGAGTCTTTGTGTTTTCTCATCCCGCAGGTCACAGTGGACCAATCTACTGCTGGGACCACCCTCTGACATCATCATCATCATCATCATCATCTTTATCATCATCATCAGTATCAATATTATCATTATTATCAGTGTTGTTATTGCAGCAGTTATTATAAATACTACAAACTATAATCTCTCTATTATAACAGCTGTTATTGTTATTGTGGTTGAACATGTCTGTGTCCCTCCCTCCCTCCCTCCCTCCATCTCTCCATCTATCTCCCTATCTTTCTCTCTCTCTCACCCAAACCCCTGGAGCAGGAAAACGTTACCAGGGATATCTGAATATCCTGCTGCCATGACCCGACCCTGAGAACGGATGAAAAACTATATGTTGCACTAACTTTAAAATAAATCTCCCACACAGAGATTCATTGATGAACAAAGACAGAAATGGATCTGTGGAGGAAACGCTGCTTCTCTCTGATTGTGTACGGATGTCATTGACCTGCGTTGTTGTTGTTGTTGTTGTTGTTGCGACGCATTCTAATATGTAAAGTGACTCATCTCTGTCGTCACGGTTACGACAGAAAGGCAGCAGAGGAAATTTGTTAAAAAGAAGTAAAAGGAGGGTTTTTATCAGAGGATCTTAAAGATAAATGAGTAAACATTTAACATCAGTTAAATTGTTGAGGTTTCTCTCTGTGTTAATCCCATAATCCTCCACCTCCTTATTGGTTTTTATTTATCACTAACCTGCAGCTGGAAATCCAGCAGCAGAGGCATGTATTCCTCTACATACCTTCAGCTCTGTGCCACTGGAGGGTAACTGGAGTGCACTAATTATTCATTCAAGAGCACATTAGTTCTTAATTTGTACTTAATTTGCACAAATTAATTTGGTAGCATCAATATTTACCCTGTGCACACAAAGAATTAATTTTAGAGCACAAATTTAGTCATTTGTGCTCTTATATTATGGATTAAAGAGCTCTGAGTGGTTTTGTTCCCCGCTGGCTCTTTAATTCTAATTTTAAAGATCATAATGCGACATGGGATCGATCCTGAGAGTTAAAGAGCATCCGTCCCTTCCAGCTATTCAGCTGTTCATAAAAATAATCTCAGATCTCCTCATGGAGTAACGGCTGAAGGTCCCTCTGTACAGAGGAGCCATTAGACATACATTTGTATCCGTGTCACTCAAAGCTCTGATCTGACAGGACAAACCTTCTGAGGATGATAAACTGCTCTAATCTAGATGTCTCTCATTGTAATCTCTGCTGTTCCATTATGAGAGGAAGGAAACATGCAGTAAACAGGTGAGGATGGAACTGCAGCTCCTTTTACACGGCATGTTCAAGGCGGGACGGTTGCACCTTTATTACCCATCAACTTCCTGTTAAAGGGGCGAGTCAGTCAGGAGGTACGACAGGACAGATGTTTTGATGACGCGTTACGTATGCAACACAACCACAAGACTTAAAAAGCAGCTAGAAGCAGTTAGCAGCTAGTAGCAGTTAGCAGCTAGTAGCAGTTAGCAGCTAGTAGCAGCTAGGGCGTTTCTTTCTCTCTATACTCTGAGTTCTCTAAGATTCTCCCTCAGGTACTGACGTTTGACGCTGACTTATTTAACATGAACCATTTATCGGTGGTAGCGAACCCCAGTTCCATTCCTCCTGATGGATTGTGATGATGCTCCGCTCCCATTCATGGGCTCTATGGGAGTGGCTGTTCAGTAGACACCTATCCGTACATTTGTTTTTTAAAAGCACACATCAGTTATTTTTTTTAAATGATGGAAAGAGAAGAAGAAACGTTCAACAAGTCAAGACAAAGAAGAAGAAGACAAAGAAGAAGAAGAGGGAAGAGGCTGACTGCTTATTCCAGCTGAGTTGATTTGAGTGGGCAAGGGATTAGAGCCCATAATTACAGGGAGCTTTATCATTCATTAGCATTCATAAAGACCATTAATAAGAGCTGAAAGCATCTCTGTGAGCAGGAGGAGGCTCTGCCATCATCATCATCATCAGCTCTGAGAACAGATGGAAGAAATAAAAACAAAAGACTCAAAGCAACTTTAATTTACTCCATGAAGTATTGGATCCAACGCCAGGTAAAAGTCCTGCCTTCAGAATCCTGCTGGAGTAAAAGTATTCTGAATTATTAACACTCCTAAAACTGAAATCTAAGATGAAATATTGTAAATAAAGGCTTATTTCTTCTCAGACAGTTTTTGTTGGATCAGATCACTTTGCTCTTAAAAATCGTCACTTTTAAATTGTCAAGAACAAAATCATTTTGTCCAGGTGGGAATTTATTTTTTAAGCCTTTTCACATCTTCACATATTAAGAATGGTTTGATACATACAAATGTTTTATAACAGAATCCTGTTTGTCTAAGAGCAACATAATAGAGATAATTTGACCCAAAGCTGAAAAGTAGATGTTTTGTAAATTCTTCTCATCTCTAGTGAAAACTCATCTTTCCTCCTGAGGACCAATCGATCTGGTTCTTAAATAGGTTTAAAGTCTTAGGCTGACAGAAGGAATATTAGAATAAAACAGGAGATAAATGCAGAATAAATGTCTAAAAGGACATTTTTGAAAATGGGTACTTTTGTGTACTTTTAGAATAATCTAATCTAATAAAGAATAAAGAATAAATAATCTGAATTTTCATTTTCAGCTGTTCCTCCCTGAGATCTGTGGGAGAACATTGGAGAAAGTGTGAAAGTTCCGACCTTGGGCTGCAACAGTAAATGTCAGATGGATGTGACGGCTGTCGGGGTTTATTTAGCTGTGTGCCCAGGATGTGAGCCGGTTGGGGGGTTGAGGATGGCTGGTGATGGAGGGTCGGTGACATCAGGACTGAACCTTTCCAGAGGCAGATGGTGCCTCGCTGATGCGCTCAGGCCATTTTCCAGAGGGCAGAGAGTCAGACAGGAAGATGCCAGCGAGCTTCTTCAGACCTTTCTCTTTCGGTATTTGTTCCCTCGCCTTCGGTGGAGGGCAGCTGGAAAACAAACATCCTCTCACGTGGCTGCAGATTTAACAAAAGCACAGCAGGAATGTTCTGTGTGGAAAAGGACCAGAAATGTGTGACATGATGAGGTACTTTCTCAGTTACACTAGAGATGCTTCCATCCTGTTTGAGGTTGCTTCAGTTGGCTTCACTGCCTGATGTGTTTACAGCAGCACCACTAATTGCCCAGGGGAGACGGCTGTGTGGGCTCTTATAAAGCTCTGTGATGTGTTGAGATGAAAAGTGTTGTTGTCACTTCCCGAGGATATCATTAGCTCTGATGTTCATCTGGAATAAATGTCGACAAATCCACTCAGAGAAAAGATGCTTCAGAAGGAATCGAGTGTGTCGGACTGATATGATTGGACGAATGGGAGCCAGATGACAGCTGGAGCTGATGAAGTTCAGTCATTTATTTAGAACGTAACATTTCATGTTTACAGCACCAGCAAAGAAGAGGCAGGAACACAGAGTCCAAATAATGGTCTGCAGGAAGGTAGCTGGAAAAGAGCTGAGTACAAACTGCACTGAACCTGGAAACAGGTGAGCAGGTGGGCGGAGTCAGACGCCTGGGGCTGAGGTCGAAAAGTCCAAACATGACATTTACCAACACACACAGGATGTGAAACAAATTTATTATAAGGTGCAAAACATACAAAGTCAATGCAAAGCTGCACGTAGATGTGAATTTATCAGGTATGAACCTGGACTGTTTCACTGTGTGAACCTGGACTGTTTCACTGTGTGAACCTGGACTGTTTCACTGTGTGAACCTGGACTGTTTCACTGTGTGAACCTGGACTGACCAGGCAGCAGCTCTTCTCCTGTAAAAAAAACAAAATATCAACTTTAAATCACAAGTAGGTCACAGTGGATTTAAATTACTCATCCAGTGTTGGGAATTGGAGAAACAGGACATGATTGCAGCTGAGGTAAAAAGAAAAGAAAAAAAAGACTCATTCTGGATTGGATTAAAACCACTGAGCAGCACAAGTGATATTAAAATCACCACATCCCATAGAGAAATCAAGCAAGTCAGAATGGGGTAAAGTCAAAAGGACGTGTAAAGACTGCAAACAGCACAATCCATCCAGAGGCAGACGATCTGTCCAACAGCAGCATTCCTGAGCTACATGAGCCACAACAAGCAGGATTTCAACGGTCCTGGATCAGGGATGTGTGTCACCAGTGAGCTGCCATCATGTGACGAGCTTTTTAACCCACAAATGTATCCTCCAGTCTCCAGTGAGCATCAGTTTGAATGGACACACAAGGGAAGACGTTCACCTCATCTGTGAGTCTGATTGGCTGAGCAGGTGATTTACATTAGGAGACGACAGCAGGAGGCTTTCCTTCAACAGAGGAGCTTCATGATAAGACTCTGAAGGAGGGAGACTCCCCCACCCCCCACCCCCCCGCTCAGATAAAAACAGATGAACACTTTCCTCCAGATGCACGAAGAAGAGCTAAAAAAACCATATAAAAAAATATAAAAACATTTAAAAAACATATATAAAACATATATAAAACATATAAAACATATATAAAACATATATAAAACATATATAAAACATATATAAAACATATAAAACATATATAAAACATATATAAAACATATAAAACATATATAAAACATATATAAAACATATAAAACATATATAAAACATATATAAAACATATATAAAAGCATATATAAAACATAAAAACATATATAAAACATATAAAACATATATAAAACATATGTAAAAACATATATAAAACATATAAAACATATATAAAACATATATAAAACATATATAAAAACATATACAAAACATATAAAAACATATATAAAACATATATAAAACATATATAAAAACATATACAAAACATATAAAAACATATATAAAACATATATAAAACATAAAAAAATATATAAAACATAAAAAAATATATAAAACATATATAAAACATATATAAAACATCTGATTCCTATATTGAGTCATACTGTACACCCTCTGTGTGAACAGCTGTGTGTCAGCTGACCCTCATTTCTTCAGGATGATTCTGGATCCCATTGGACCTCAGTCTGTGAACCCTTACCCGGGTCGGACCACTGATTTGTAAGTCAGGACCACTGCAGGCCTCCACCAGAGTTTCCTCTGGCTCCGCCCTGACCAGAGAACAACCAGTGAAACCAGTGAAACCAGTGAACAGAATATTTGTGGGTGAAATTAACACAGTACCACACCGACACCATTCTAACCTCACTGATCTTGACTTTAATACTTAAAGCACATTTTCATGATTAACATTTGACTTGTACTCATGACAGTATTTTTACAGTACTTTAATTCTTCCTCCACTGCTGGTGTCTCAGGGGGACATCCCCCCCCACACCACCCCTACTTGTGGCGTCTGTCTCCGGCCCTGCAGACCTGGTGCTGGAGGAACTAACTTTTCCTCCGCTGTCTCCAGAGCTCGTTTCACTGCGCACTCTCCCCAAAACTGCTCCCACCTCCAGCGCTGCGGCTCCTCACGTCCGCCTGTCAGCGCAGAGCAGCGGCAGACAGCAGCTCCGTCTCTGGACGCAGACACACGCGGACAGGTGAGTCCAGCCTTCCTCCTCCGCGGCTCTTTATCCTCCTCTTCTTCTTTTTCTGAATCGATCGTTGGTTTTATTCTGAGGCGACAAACAGCTGATATTAATGCTGATGTCGCGCGGCGCGTGGCAGCTGCTTAAAATGTCCACTGAGGGAACTTCTTTTTCACCTGTGTGGCTTCAAATGATCCAATTATTCATTAAAATTCCTCCAACTTCACCTCCATGAGCGACAAAAGGTGGATTTCATTGGTTAATTGTTGTTTAATTGGTCGTGACTGGGAGTAATGGGTGATCAATGGTGATTTAATATCGTCTGTTAGTCTCCATGAAATAAATCTATAATCTATAATAGACAGTTTTCGTGGACTGGAATTTCTATTTTTCTATATTTACACTTAGAGAGGCTGGAAACCAGTCTGATCAGTTTGTTACTGGTTTTGCCGAACCTCTGTGTGGCGTTCAGGTGTGTGGGACAATGCACATCAGAGACATGATGTAATCAATCATTTTTACAAACTGAGACCTTGTAGCCTCGACACATTTATATGACCTATGTGGTGTTTGAGGGCAGTAAAAATGTGGGAATTTATGTAATTATACAAAAATCAGAAGTTTGGCTCCAGCGATGAAAATAAATGTAAAAATGAAAGAAATAAGGTTTATTATTGTTTCACCATGAACCTCTCTGCTCCCATTATTTATTTATTATTCCATAAAATACCATATGGAAATATTTTCCTTCCATTTTCTTCAGTTTAAAGCAATATTTACCAGCAGTGATGAAAAAACCTTGTTTCATTAATATATTTATTAGATGTGTCTTGATTAGCTCCACCAATAAGAGATGGAGGAGGTGATGTCGTCGCCTGTCTCTTGTCTGGAAATGTTGGCAGCAGATTTTGATGAACTCTTGTGCAGGGCTGGGTTTGGGTACGGATGTGGATTCTGGATCACTTTTTCTCTTTAACATTGTGAGATAGGAAGGACCTTTTTAACAATATAATGAAAAACTAGAAAGTACTCTTTGCTGAAAAATCTGAATATTTCTGAAGGCACCACTGAAACGTTTGGGTGATGAAAAGTCTTTTTAGTTCTATCCAAATAAGTTTCCAGACAGACGAACGGCTCTATCTCACACTGTTGCAGATTCAGAATCCAGATTCGTACCCAGAACCAGGTCAAATTTGAGTTGACTCCTCCTTGTCCCAAGATCCACCTCTGCAGAAAAGTCCACAAAAATCTGTTGACAACTTTTCAAGATATCGTACAAACAATCATGGATGATCACATGACCTCCTCTGACTGGCACTGACTGAGGTAATAATTTATTGTTTATCACTGCCTGAGAAATTATTTTTATTTACTTGTTTTTATTTATTTATTTGTGAGTGAACACATAATTAGTATGAATTAGCTTCAGGCTAATTTTCATCTGCAGGTTACAATTAAAACATCCACTCAACAAAATTAAGTGACAAAACAACAGAAAGGTATTCTTTTTTCTTCTTCTTTTTTATTAAAGGTATTTCTGTCATGAGGTGATATTTAGTGACATTTACATGAGCCTTTAAATTACATCGTTATCTACAGCAGATGTACAAAGAATTATGCAAAAACATAAATGCAGCAGTGAAAATAATAATAACCTTCAGTTTTTGTCAGAGGGACACATGTTTTGGCTGAATGGCCAGATTTGGCCCACAGACCACAGGTTGACTCCTGCTGAATGAGCTCTAATACTTAATGCTACAGGACATTTTTCTGGCAGCTTCTGTTTCACTGTATGAACCTGGACTGTTTCACTGTATGAACCTGGACTGTTTCACTATATGAACCTGGACTGTTTCACTGTATGAACCTGGACTGTTTCACTATATGAACCTGGACTGTTTCACTGTATGAACCTGGACTGTTTCACTGTATGAACCTGGACTGTTTCACTGTATGAACCTGGACTGTTTCACTATATGAACCTGGACTGTTTCACTATATGAACCTGGACTGTTTCACTGTATGAACCTGGACTGTTTCACTGTGTGAACCTGGACTGTTTCACTGTATGAACCTGGACTGTTTCACTATATGAACCTGAACTGTTTCACTGTATGAACCTGAACTGTTTCACTGTATGAACCTGGACTGTTTCACTATATGAACCTGGACTGTTTCACTGTATGAACCTGGACTGTTTCACTGTATGAACCTGGACTGTTTCACTGTGTGAACCTGGACTGTTTCACTGTATGAACCTGGACTGTTTCACTGTATGAACCTGGACTGTTTCACTGTATGAACCTGGACTGTTTCACTGTGTGAACCTGGACTGTTTCACTGTATGAACCTGGACTGTTTCACTGTATGAACCTGGACTGTTTCACTGTATGAACCTGGACTGTTTCACTGTGTGAACCTGGACTGTTTCACTGTATGAACCTGGACTGTTTCACTGTGTGAACCTGGACTGTTTGGAACCTTTAGGATGTGTAGAAGAACACAGAACATTCATTAACATTAGATCCTGTCAGAGATTTAAATCATTAATGAAGTTAAGCTGCTGTGCATTGTGGGTAAATGTCAGGAGACACACTTCTGGTTTCTGCTGCAGGTGATGTCATCAATATTTTCCTCATTAATGATGGATTATTTCTTCACCTGCATCCATCAGCTGTTAATCAGATCATTGTTCTGATTGATCTGCAGACTGTGATCGGCTGCATCACTAGACCTGTTACACACAGGGAGGAGGAGCAGCAGCCCTCCTCCTCCTCCTCCTCCTCCTTCTCCTCCTCCTCAGTTAAATATGGCTGACTTTGCTCATATGCAGTCAGATAGTTGTTGATGGGACAGAGGATTGGGGGACGGTGGAGGCAGAGGGTCCACCAGGACCACATACCTGTCCCTCAGTGAAGACCAGAGATGCTGGTTAAATAGTGATGCTCCAGGTGAGACACACAGGGAGATGATCTCTGATTGGTTGAATTCATGTTTTGTCACCTATGAATAATTAAGAGACTAAATTCAACCTGTTTACTTAATATTTTTCACCGTTTAGCTGAAGACAGTTGGAGACATTCTGAATGAACTCAGACTTCAGACCATGAGTTTTAGATCATTTAAATAGTCTTGTTTATGTGTTTAGGGACATTTTAACTTTTTATTAAATTGTGCCTCATATATATTGTGATAATCAAGTTTTAAGTAATCAGATAATTGAATGTGTAAAAATAAACCAGTCATTCTGGTGAATAAACGATGTCCAGCATGTGTTTGTAAAGTTTCTGGTTGACCAGTTTTCCTTATGAAAACCAGTATGAGTGACTGGGTCTCCTCAGCAGCACTCACTGAGTCACCGCCTCCGACAGTGAGACACTTTTCAGGATGAATCCATCATGTTGGAAAGATTACTGCTTGTTTCTCCCTTTGGTTCTACGGAAGCCCATCAGGCATGAAATTAATGAAGTTCAGATCAAAAGATGTTTGATTTCCATTTAGGCGCTGATGATTTCTATGCTTATTTAACAAAGTTTATTGACATGATCAGATTTGAACATATGAACATATGTGCCTCTATCCTCCATCCTCATTGGTTCCTCCTCATGATGTCATCTTTAAACCTCCTCACAGATACTCAGTGCTTCTGTCTGTGGCGGATTGATCCACATGTAGAAGTGGGCATTTGTTCTCGTTTTAATCAGACTGCTTGTCTTTGGTTTATTTGCTTCCACGTCTGACAGAAAACCACTAAGTCTACTGATGAAGGAGCTCAGGGAGGTTTTACATTCTGAGGTTGTTTGTTTGACAGCAGGATTACAGAAAAACTACTGAACAGATTTCCTCTAAACTTTGTGGGTCAGGAGAGCAAAGAAGACAATCCTTCAGGTCTGGATGAACCTTAAAGCTGTTTTTGCTCATTTTATTGGTGGGAGTATTTTGGTATGACAGCCTTTAGGAAACGTCTCCAACAGCTGGTTCAGGGTCTTCCCGTTGGCCAGTGTCACAGCCTCCATTGTATCACCTGACATGAACAGGTGTCATTCATCTTGTTGAAGCTGACAGGTTTGTGCAGGGGGGGGGTTGCTGAAGACTTCCTGCTTGAGAGACTTGGTCTCGTCTCTCACCTTTAATAAATGTAGAAAAGATCCAGATCTGGATGAATTCATGTCTGCATCCTCTGCAGATCCTCGTTCATCTTCATGAAGTGCATAACTGGATAGAGTTAATTCCAGTTGGAGGCAGCCATCAGTTCAGTGTCTGACTCACCTTAAGAACATCACAGGATGAGAACAGACATAATAAACATCAGTTTAATGCAGCTAATGGTTTCTAGTGGGTCCTCAGAGGCGTTTTGTTCATTGGAGCTAAAAGCTTGTCAAACAGTGATGATTTAACGTAATGAGACGCCATTAAATGTGGATGATAGAGGAAAAGATGTGCCTGATGATGTAAAAACAGCCTCGAGGAATGTTTGTCATCGTTCCTATAGAGGTGTGTCTGCAGAAATGATCCATACTGTATTTTACTGTCTCATTCTTCAGCTTTGTAAATTCAAATGTTACACAGTTCAGTTATTAGCAAGAGTGACACTTTCTAAAGGAGTCAGTTTATTCTACAGAGACACAACAATTAGCAAAAACACGGAGACTGTGTTGACCGTCCTCGGAGCCGAACCCGGCTCTCGGTGGACGGTCCTCTGCTTTGACCGGTTGGGTTTAGACAGAAACATGAACAGCTATAAATATTTTACAGAGTATTATCTCTAATACTACAGTAACCATGTCTAAGTATATTAATAATAAGAATATGATAGTGGTCTACTTTTAGGGACCAGAAGTAACCCTGCATCCTTAGAGCGTAACGTTCTAGATGGGTTGTAGTACTCTGAAGTATGAACTACAACTCCTTTGCTGCCTAATGATGCATCATTTAACTAGTAAAAAGAGGTGGAAACGTGTTTTTCTCATACAGATTTTCTCATCAAAGCCAAGAATATCATAAAAACAGCCGTACGTGAAACATGTTGGTGAAAACATTCCTCCACAGCAAAACCAGGGGTCAAAACTTCACAGGCAACCTTTTTAATAAGAAATCAGAGAACGGAAACAAAACTGCAAATAAAAGTGTTTCCAGTGTGATTTATGGAAACCCTACAAATCCTCTGTCAGCATACAGACAGATGTACATTAGCATGTCAGAGGTGTCTGTGAGGCCAGCTGTACTGAAAGTGATGAGATCAGACCTCAGGAGACAAAATGACTGCTGAAAACTGAAAGGACAGAAACTGAGGAGCTTTTATTTCATGTCTTCTAACACCAACAGCTCTGTGAGAAACAGGCAGCGTGACTCATTCGCCTGCTGGGCTTCGTTCGATGACGACAAGGAGTATGTCAGCTTGAAATGACAACGTTTCAGCAGTTTTCAGCCCTGCTGTTCAGGAGCAGCGGTCCAGCCTTTCAGTGTCGACACTTTCATTTCACGCCGTTTCAGCTAAAATGTCCTCATTTCAAAAATCAGCTTGTAAAATCAATGTTTTTCACCCTGATGCTGAAACTCAATCTGGTTTTTCAACATCACCTGGTTTTATCTGCTTTTAGGAGAATGGGAGGATAAGGTTAGGATAGTGGTTTTCAACGTGCGGTCAGGTGACCCCCCAGGGGTCCTTGAGGGGGTTGAAGGGAGTCAAAACAGAGAGTGAATAATTTTCACTACAAATTCCATCCAAACGTAACCCAGTAACAGACTGTTCCTGCTCATAAGAAGGGTCTGTGGTCTAATGTAGGGGTCTGTCATGTTTATAATAGGGATGGACATATGAAGCAAAAATACTGATCAATAGTCGCTCAGTCAGCATTATTAATTATGAACTTTGAGGGAAAATAGTAACTCAAAAAATTAAAATTACTCCCACCTAGATTTTTTTAAACATTTGGTTTAATTAGTTCTGTATTTATTAATTAATTATTTTGGTTCATTTCCTGATTCATATATTTATTAATTTGAGTTTTATGGTCAATGACTGAGATTTATTTCTTTATTTACACGTTTATTCTTTGTTCATTTCCGTCAGTGTCAAACTGTTGTCGGGGGTGTTTGGAATTATTGCCTCCGTAAAGGAGGTTCTGTTTTTACCGCTGTTGGTTTGTCTGTTAGCAGAATCACACAGAAAGTTTGATTTTGATGAAATGTTTTGTGGAGGTAGGAAATGACCCAGCTCTTCAGATTTTGATGGCGATCCGGATCATTATGCGCTGGTCATTATTCACTTCCTGCTCAAGGTGTTCCTCAGGGAGACGAGTGAAGAAGAGCTGCATCTGCTGTTCGCTACCAGTAGAGGGCAGCAGGCTCCATGTGAGTGAGCTCCATTAAAGATTTGTTTAGAAAAGGAGGGTGTGCCACAGGGAGAATGAAATGCGGCCAAGAATTACATTAAGAAGTGATCTTGACAGAAGAAACTGAGCTACCCCAGCTGAGGTTGGTTATCTCTGGGTCCAGTTTGTTAAATCATCGTCTGTCTGGTATCTGTATCATATCATCGACCTCTGACTTCAGCTTTTAAAAAGGTTCTGTTGTCTCTCTGGAGGCCTCTGTGCTCAATGTGAAGGGAAAACCCTGGACGGACGTTAGAGAACGGAGTTCAGACAGATTAATAATTCACCTCACCTGCATGTCAATGGAGCAGCAGAGGAAGGCCAGACCTGGACCTGGACCTGGACTCAGAAGAGACTCACTCATCACTTTCTACAAACTGCATGCTTGTTCTCTTTAGCATCATTCACTGAGCAGCCCTGAGCCAATAACCAGTGTATAATTAAAATCCAGCAGACATATAACAGAGTCAGACTCAGAAACTAATGGGAGCCGACAGATTGGATTTACCACCTCCTTCATTTGCAACGAGGCGTTCAAGGCCTGCATGAATCTGAGACTGAAGGTCTTTGCTTTGGCAAGTGGTGGATATAACTTTTATTATTCTAAACGTAACAGATTTCTTCAGAACAGGTCTGACTGTCTAAAAGTTATTTTGTCAACACAACAGTAGAGGTTGTTTTTTTCCCACCAATCTGTACTTTCAAGGGTATCGACCAAATCACGTCACTTGTACAGACCAGTGATCAGATCCCTCCTCTGAAGAGAGTAAAGTACTGAAACTATGTCTGTATCAGTTCCAGAGTGAACAATCATACATATGTGATCCTTCATCGTCGTGTTGATTGAATCTTTCTCTAAAGGTTATCTGGAGACTTGTGATAAGAATATTGACACCCAACACAAACCAACACTGTTTGGTTCATGTCCTTCCCCTCAGCCTTAATTAAACACCTCCTACTTGTCAGTCTTCATAAAACGTACAGCCTCGACACAAACCCAATGACATGCTATTTTAGGTGTTGACCATCACATTGTGTAAAATAACCAACAAGAACTTCACATCTTTGCACTTGGTGCAACTAAAAAGTGATAAACCTGAAAGTGTTTCTCTTTATTAATAAATGTTTTTGTCTTCGGAAATATGCAGGCTCAGTAATATCAGAAAGGCCTTTGGCTAACGTGGCTAACGTCTGTACACTTTAGCTTTCGATTTCAAGGTGTAAACAACGTCTTTTCTGAAACGTAAAAAACAAAATGACTCCACACTCCTGAAGAACTCGACCCTTTAAATGCCTTTTAATCTGCAGTCACAGATATCATTTACATAGTGACTGAATTCTTCAAGCTTATCTCTCTGCAGAGTGAGATCCAGTCACTGTGTGGGAGGATTGTTCTACTTATTCATCTACTGTTCTACTCTGTTCTACTGAGGCCCTGAACCATGCAAACAGTTCCAAGGCCAAGTCTTAACGCTGAAAATGGTTTTACAACACAGTCGATAAATCTCTGTCTCTGAGCCTTTACACCAACAGATCATCAATAAATGAATATGTTTATGAATATGGAGCCGCTACAGTTACATCACCTCCTCCAGGAGTTCAGAGCTGTTACTGTTTACCTGTAAATGAACCATGAAGGACCAGGATTACTTTTTATTCTCTGTCCTAACAGTTGGAAGCAAAGTTCTTCTTCAATCAGGTTTAATGACAAAATCTACTATTGATCAGCTGATAATAATCAGAACAGTTTAAATAGATCAATAATCAGATATTAAAGTGTTTCCTGACTCCTCAGTCTCTGAATGATCCTTAATGACCAGCGTCTCTAGTTCTTTGTAGACCATTTAGCTGCTCTGACCTGCTGTAAACCTGATGCAGATCCAGACTCCAGCTTCTGGCAGCGTTCCTGAGGAATCTTAGCCCATTCCTCCTGGACAAAGGCCTCCAGTTCTGGAATATTCCTGGTTTACCTGCTGCAACCTCCTTCTTCAGATCCCACCAGAGGTTTTCTCTGGATTCCAGTCAGGCGACTGTGACGGCCTCTAGAATGATCCAGGACTTCTTCTGAAACCAGGCCTTGGTGGACTCTGAGGTCTGCTTGGGATCATTGTCCTTTTGGAACGTCCAATGAGGGCCGAGCTTCATCTTCCTCACAGATGGAGACGTTTTCTTCTAGGATTTCCTGATCCTTGATGGAATCCATCTGACCCTCTACAGGCTGCAGGTTTCCAGTGGTCCAGGAAGCAAAGCAGCCCCAGAGCCTCACTGATCCACCGCCATGCTTCCCTGTAGGTAGGCTGTTCTTTTCAGCATCAGCTTCATTCTTCCTCCTCCAGACATTCCGCTGATCCAGAGGCCCCTAAAGGTCCAGTTTGGTTTCATGGCTCCACAGAACAGCATCCAGAACTTCTGGGTCTGATCCAGATGGTTCTGAGCTACTGGAGCCCACTTTTCTGGAGCTTCTGGGTCAGCAGTGGTGAAGGTCTTGGAGTTCATGGAGCCCTGATGTAAAGTTAGACCTGAACAGAAAAACCTTTAGACTCTACTGATAAAGTAAGTCTATGAAGGTCTCAGTGTTTCAATACATCTGTGCTGTAAATGATGAGGATGATGATGAGGATGATATCCAGGTTGGATCATTTAGAGACTGAGGAGTCAGGAAAAGGAGACTTTAGGTTTGAATGTGGAGCCATTTAAATGGTTTGATTTGGTTATTTGATCAATAGTAGATTTTGTCGATAAACCTTATATAAAAGTTGAATATTTTTGCTTCCACCTGTATCTGTTGTGATATATTTAATTATAGGATTATAAGGCTGGTAGCTGCCTGGCTTTAGTCTGAGTCAGACCTGCTGTCAGCTGGATGAACAGCCAATCAGGTTCCGTCCGTCTGGACCCCCCCCAGTTGGACTCTAAGATTTCTGAAGGATTACACCTTAATCTAAAGCCTGATGTGAGGATCAAACTATTACTTCTAAGATGTTTGTGAGTCAGGAGGACGTCGGTTCTCGTTTATCATGGCAACAAGCACAAACTGAAGGTGGACATTAGATCTGATCACATTTTGCAGCGATGACAGAGGGGCTGCAAACAATCACAGACTCTTCCTCTTCCCCCCTTCAGATCCACTTGCATGCTAATTCTGTTTATCCCTCAGCTGCTGGTAGAACTGAGCACAGATGAGCTCCTTCCAGCTGAAAAGAGGGCCTTGAATATTTCTAATCATTTGTCATAAACGGCTGTCAGGACCAGACGTGATCGATTAACATCACAGACGCATTATAAAACCAGGTCAGGCTTCCAGATATTTAGATAAGACTCAGGAAACTTTGAAGTGGCGTCGGAGGCGATGTTGATGAAGATCATGTTTGATCTGCAGCAGCTTGTGTCCTGCTGTGTGGGATTACATAAGATAGAAGAAGGACAAAGAGGTTTTTAAAGGAGAAATTAGCTCCTCTTTACTCCCACAGATCTGGAACGCCGTCCTGATTCCTGTCACTGTGATTGATGGAGATGTCGGGATGATAAAATCAGTGACGAGACCAATTTTAATTGAATATGTTTTCACAGTTTTCAGCAGTACTTATTCAAATCAGGCTGAATAATTCATGAACAGGTTCAGCTCATTGGAACACAAGTCAAATCCAGTCGGAGAAGAAGTGTGAACGTGGTCCTGACTGTGGAGACGTTTCCTCCTCTTTGTGCCGTTTCGTCCTTGGATTCGTCCTCCTCTTTTCTGCTGAAGCCACAGTCTCACACTCCCTCCCTCCATATTCATCGTGTGAAGTTATTCTCCCCCGAGCTGAGAACACTTTAAATCCGTTCAGGCATTAAACCGAGACACTCCTCTTCTTTTTTAATCAGAAAGTAAACTATGATGTAGTTTAAACCAAAATGGATTAAATGGTCCGACCAGCTGGATGCCCCAGATCCACCAAACGTTGCAGTTATTTATATCTCTGCAGCCAACCAGACGACGGGAAGACGGCGACCTCGCCTCGGTCTCTGCAGCCAACCACCGACCACATGGTGACGACACCTCCACAAATACCTCAAGGCAACATTAAAATCTCACACAGATTTCCCCAGAGGAAGAACCCTAACCTGCTGACTTTAGCACGTCTGGCTAACTAGCCTAACTTAGCATTGCTTCCAAAGCCAAGGAACATTATTGCTAAATTATTTTGTTGGACTATGGTTTGTGTTACAGCTATATTCAGAAGTGGAGCAACCACTGTGAGTGAGCTGGTGCTAACAGATGCTACATCAGGCTAACGTTGTGCTTCCCGATGTTGGGTCCAGATTATCTGGTACTTTGAGGCGTTTACAGATCCAGTCTTATATTTGCTCATGGACAATAACATGTTTAATATTATGAGTTAAAAACTGGATGATTAAGTGAGATCACATCAGCCAATGAGATCCGACTAGGATCAGCCCGATTAGGATGTTGAAACTCCTTTAGTGTGAGCCTGGCTTAAGTTAGCATCCATAACCGTATGCTAACCAAACTACAACTGTTTCGCAACATTAATAATTATAATGAGGATCTAACTGCATAATGTGGATTTATTATTATATATAACATATATAACGTCAGATTTAGCAGCACCACTTGTCACATAACTTCCAGGGCAATTTAATTTAGATTAAAGCCAACAAAACACTCTCTAAATATTTTGTAGGTAAAGGATATCAATATACAACGATAAAAAATCCATTTCGTCCCATTCCTTGGTTTGCTCTTAGCTTCCAAGGCGATTCAGTCATTCCTGCTAGCCTAGCTAACAACCGGACTCTGTGCAAGTAATATTCTATATTTTATGTTTAAGCTAGCTACATACATGACTTTATATATATATAATCACATGACAAGTGATTACAGATTTTTTTTAATTTTAAAAGTATTGGTACTTCAAATCCATTTTTTGTTATCACTTTTAAGCTGCTTTTATTTCCCTCTTGGTTTGAAGTATGAATGTTATTCGATGTGGATGACACCGACATAAGTGTGGAAACACTGCACAGACATCTCTAGTTGTTGGGGAAGCCCAGTCGACCTGCTGGAGGTTTCTCTCTTCCTGCAGCAGTACAGGATCCATCAGTAAATTCATCCAATCAGGTCAAGAAGTTTTAACAACACAACACACCGACAGCGTCACAGCTTCAGTTGTCGGGTCTGCAGAGCTAACGTGAATCTGTGTTGTCAAAATAAATCAGATGCAAAAGTAAATATGTAGGGACATGGTCTCCTGGACTACCTGTAGCACCATTTACAGGTCTGTTCATTTCTATTCATGAGTTCCTTCAGTAACACGACAAAATGTTCTTGGAAGTCCTTGAGTTCTGTTTTGAATTAATGTCCGATCGATTCTGGTGTTCTTGTTCACAGCTTCAGTCCAGATCTCATCCTCGTCTCTTTTATATTCACTGTATTAATTCACCGTCACCCTCTGATCGTGTTTACATGGAAATGCAAATAACAAAATTGATTGAATATCTGAACAGCATCTTTTTGTTCTCTGTGTTTTTACATTTCTTATTTTTAAGCTGTTATCACCAGATCCAGATTATGACTTGGATCCAGATCAGACTGTGATGTGTTCTAGATCTTATGGTGATGTCATTGTGTCATTTCTGTCCAATCATTGTAGACGTTATCCATGATGGAAAAGGTCTAAAAATGCCCTTGCAATTATTATGAAAAGTGAAAAAATAACAATCTTTTCCAGAATAATAGAGCAGATAACATAAAATAATACACAATATTTATGTACAGGTTTTGATAATGACAGGAGGAGAATCCTGTTCCTGCAGGATCTGGATCAAACTAAGCTCTGATCAGACTAGAAGAAAATCTCTCATGTTCTTCCATCTCTGTCCTTCAGCTGGATGTTAGATTGGAAATATGCTCAGAAATTTGATCAAATGCTGTTTCATTGATCACAAGCAGCAGGTTTCAAACTACACAGCAGAAACATTCCAGCGCCTGGTGAGACGGGAAGGTGACAAACAAAACCGTCATCAGAGGAAACTTGTAGCTGTGTTGTTTTCCACCTGCACAGACACGGATTTTTATCTGATCGGGTTCCTGCGTAAAATGAGGAGAAAATGTGACCTGACCTGTCAGTTCTGCTCATTCAGGTAAACAGAATCTTCATTCGGCCTGGATGTGTTTGTTTGTGCCGTATAGACATGGTGGAAGGTGGAGAGTATTTTTATCAGTGTGAACATGGTGGATCCACTGAGTCACTGAAACACCTGTGAGTCTGTTTCAGTCTCTGGCAGCTCCTTCACTCAGCAGCCAGAAATAAAAGGTGTCGGATCGAAGGAGAGGGAGAGGGAGAGAGGGAGAGAGAGGGAGAGAGAGGGAGAGAGAGGGAGAGGGAGAGAGGGAGAGAGCTCTCCTCTATACATGTTGTGTTCATGACTCCAGCAGGATGTTAATAAGCTGCATCTTAATGAAACCTTTCGCTCAGAGTCTGGAGGAGAATCACAGAGAATCACATGTAGATGATGTAATTGTTTCTGGATGAAAGACGTGATGTTTGGTATGTTTACATGATTACGTGACGACTTCATGCGTGTGCTTCTATGTATACATGAGGAGTAATTGGAGTGTGCTTTGTATAATGGAGGAGAATCATCTGGGATTTTAATATCCATAGATCATAATCATCATATATGGATCTTATTATAATCAGCCATATTGTTTATCTATAAAATGATGTTATTTCCTGAAGCTTCATTTATCTGTATTTAATCACCATAAAGGTTATTTTTTTTTACCCGTGTCTGTTTCTTGGTTCTGGTTTCCACTGAACTTGGTAGAAGGACGGGGCTTTAAGTTTTGGTGCAGATTTGAATGGGGGGGGGCAGACATGTAGGGAGATCAATGCTGTTAATTCTGGAACACAACACAGGTGTTCTGGTTTCAGGCTGGTCTCCAGAGAAAGGTCTGCTGGTATGTTAGGTTCATCCAGTTTAAGACTCTCAGCTGACGGCTTCAACGATCTGAGGCTTTGACTAAAGTGGTCTCTTGAGGTTTGTTTCACATTTTCTATTGAAGAGGCACAAACACTTGATTTTCATACAGACACACTGAGAGCCTCCCTGGTGGTCTGGACTGCATAATGTGACATCAAACCAACAATAGATTATGTTAATGAGAGAGAGAGCGAGAGAGAGCGAGAGCGAGAGCAGGAGGTGTTCATGGTCTCACCGTTCAGATGTTTCACCTCGTTGTTGTTTTCTGTTCTTCACAGGAGGCTCTGATGCTGAGCTGATCCACCAGGAGGCCAACAGTCACAGAAAAAGACAACATCTCTATTTGAATCCTTCATCTTATAAGACAAACAGCAGCTCCAGTTTTGGCTGTTTTGGGGGAAGTTCAGCAGCAGCCTCAGGGGTCTCTGTGGTCCTGCAGACCCCTGACCCCTAACACACTGTCCCCCATCGCATCACCCCTTCCCTCCCCTCTCCTCTCCCCGCCATGTCCAACGACAGCAGCTTCCTCAGTGTCTGGGAGGCCTCCAATTGGGCCGACACCTCTCAGTGCCCGCCCTCGGTTGGCGGGGCCACTTTTTTGATCGTAGCGTACAGCGCCGTCATAGCAATCGGGTTGCTTGGCAATGCAGGTCTGGTGTTCATCATCGCCCGGCAACAGGAGCTACGCAACGTCACCAACATACTGATCGCCAACCTGTCATGCTCTGACATCCTCATGTGCGTTGTGTGTCTCCCCGTTACCGTCATATACACTCTGATGGATCGCTGGGTGCTGGGAGAGGCCCTGTGTAAGGTCAGTGGACACAATTTTGAAAAATTGAACTAAACTTACCGGAGCGACAGTCTCTCTCTTTCTCTTTATACTTAGTTACTCTCACTGTAGGATGAATGTAATTCAGTCTGTACTCTTAAAAGTACTGAGTACTGTACCCAACCCTAGTAATAGCCCCTGGTAGGGTCTGCCAAGGCAAACTGGTCTCAGGGGCAGACCTACAAGTGATTCAAAGACCCAGATCAATCGGCCACAAAAGAGTTGTAAGACCTCACCCGGATTATGGAAACTGATGCCACCCTCTGGAGTCAAACCTGGGAGGGGAGCTCAGGCTGAACAAACATCACGCAGCCACCAGCCTCTGGGTCTACCACCTGCAGGGATAGGTTTGGGATTGGGTGCATTGTGTGCCAGGTGGCAGGTGAAGGAGGGGACCTGGGCATGGTGACTCCTGGCATTGCAGATTAGTCCCAGGAGCGAAGGGACGGATAAAAATCTAATGCTTGAGCCTGTTTTCCTACCTGTCTCTCCATCAGGTGACTCCCTTTGTTCAGTGCATGTCGGTGACAGTCTCCATCTTCTCCTTGGTGCTGATCGCTCTGGAGCGCCACCAGCTGATTCTCCATCCCACCGGCTGGTCCCCTGCCGCCGGACACTCATACCTGGCTGTAGGGCTAACGTGGCTGGTCGCTTGCTTCATCTCTCTGCCCTTCCTCTCATTCAACATCCTCACTAATGACCCCTTCCAGAACATCAGCCTGCCCGCCAACCCTTTCAGGTGAGCTCAAGTATCTGGGATACAGCTGTGTCAGCTGGAAATCATGTAATTTAGTAAGTTTTACAAGTTGATTTGTATCATCTTGACAGGGTTTTTCTGGTTTCAGTGAAACTCTGTGTGATAGAAATTAATGGAAAGAACCAGAGAGCGTTTGTGACTGACTAGGACTAGTATGATTCTGACAAGCTAGCATGTTAGCCTTTAGCTTTTATATATATATAGCTAAGCTATAGCTGCCTTTTTATCCGCATCTGAAATAAACAGAAGGACACAGTGAAAACAAGGAGGAGATTAAATAAGAACAATGAAGAAAAAACAACAAGATTAGCAGTTTAGATACACAGAACCCACAACCAGTGTAGTACTACTGCAGTACTGTCTGTAGACATATATCATTTATTATATAACAGTACTATATAGGATTAATTAATGATACTTCTGTCTGTGGTATGTATTAATATAACAGCATATTAACAGAATATAAAATGTAATATCAGCAGAAATTAATATTTTCAGACTGAATAATAACCAGGCGGTTCGTTCATCTCTTGTCTGGCTCTAATCTCAGGGACCATCTGATCTGTATGGAGCTGTGGCCGTCAGATAAGCACCGCCTGGCCTACACCACCTCACTGCTGCTGTTCCAGTACTGCCTCCCTCTGCTGCTGGTGCTCCTCTGCTACCTCAGGATCTTCCTACGCCTGAAACGACGCAGGTCTCACAGCCTCACCCTCATTTTCTTAGAAGCCTCACATCCACTGATCTCATCAACATCACGCTGCCTGAATGGACACCTTAAAACCATCCTCTGTTATCAGGAAGTTTTCTGCTTTTCCTTTGACTCAATTTTTTGTTTTTTTGTTTATTCTTTTATTTTATGTAATTTTTTGTCTATTTATTCTAAATGTATTTTCTCACAATCCTTGACATTCCTGTCTCATTATTCTATAATAATATAATACAGTTAACTTTATTGGTTTCTGACTCATAATTTGAAATTGCAATAAAAAGGATTTTGATTTAAAATTTCTTGGATTTGGATTTCACAAAAGCCAAGTTTAATTTTGTGCTGTGAAAGATTGATAATAATAATAATAATGAGGAAAAAAGGTAATAAATGTATTTGATTGTTGATGTTTGGTTGACCCTAAATAACAACAAATATGACATCACACACAGGAGGAAGACGTGACACGTCGTCTGATGATGACCCCGACTTCAACTCAAAATAGAAAACAATTATAATTTTTATTAGTATTTATTGTTTTTAAGGTTAAATATTCAGTGTCATTAGTTTATTAGAAGGTAGATGACTGACGTTTGCTGACTCATCAGATTTTGATCCGACCGACCTGATATTTGGCTGATGAGTCGTCTCAAAAACGGGCTCAACCGTACCGGACTGGTCAAATACACCAGTGGGTTGTTGGTTTGTAGCCTCCACAAGGAACCTGAATCCATCATCTGTATTTCTTATTTTCCTGCTGTCGCTTTGTGTTTGAAACAATGTGAGACAACAATGTGAGACATCAGATATTATTCATGCACTGGGCTCATTGATTTTCAAAATCTATTTATGTATTGATTGTGCCTGAGGTCTGGTGTGACGATAGGCGTCCTGCTGTGTCTGCAGGGACATGCTGGAGCGCAGCAGGAGGACTCGTGGAGCCCAGAGGATTAACGTCATGCTGTTCGCTATCGTCATAGCGTTTGCTCTGTGCTGGCTGCCGCTGAACGTCTTCAACACACTCTTTGACTGGCACCACCATGTCCTGCCCGACTGCCAGCATGACGCCATCTTCTCTGCATGCCACCTAACGGCGATGGCCTCCACCTGCATCAACCCCGTGGTGTACGGCTTCCTCAACAGCAACTTCCAGAGGGAGCTGAGGTCGACGCTGCAGCGATGCCAGTGTGGCAACCGAGCGGCGGAGAGCTACGAGAGCTTCCCTCTCTCCACTGTGGGCAGCGAAGGCACGACGAAGGCCACCTCCCTCAACAGGATGGGATCAGTGTGCGTTCACTCTCCCCGACCTGAGATCAGCTCGGCGATACTGGCGAAAACGATACCAGCTAACACCTAATCAGACTCTGTGTGACGAGTGGAACACTGGAACAGTGTGTAACAGACGGACCAGGAACAGGAGTACGCTTCACTTCCAGATCTGTGCTGCCAGAGTGAAGCAGCTGGTTCCATCAGAGCTGGGAGGCGGAGAAGGATGAGGATGGAGGTCAGCTGATGTAGCTTCACGCCTGGCACAAAGTCACATAAATAGACTCTGTTGACAGAGAGAAAGCCAAAGTGTTTGTAGAATTGGCCGTTCGCTAAGCCTGCTGTCGATCTATTCATTGTAGATAATGGTGAAAAATTTACGGTTGAAATTCATTGATTTTGTCAGCTAATGAACGTTAGCTCAATAAGCTGGCTATGATTAAGATGACTTGGTTTAAAACATGTTAGAAAGTCATGAATATACATTTGATGGTGACATACATGATATCAGGCCAAAAGAATGTGGCTAAAGCTAACCAGTTGCATATAAAAAAAAGATTATCCAGCCTAGAACACATGGAAATAAAGGAACAGCCTTGTTTTGTATTGAAGATTAAGCTAGTTAGCTGTGGTATTGTAGTAGGCCAACAGAAAATAAAGAGCGTGTTCTAGATGCTGTCCCTGTTTAGATGCTAACTGTAATACTGATGAATGTTTTGTTGCTGATCTTTTCAATCATAACCTGTCACTTCTATCTGGACGAGGACTAACCGATGTGTTTAGCTAAGGTAATCCTTTCTAGTGTCACAACTTTGGGTGAATTTGGTGCTGTAAAATTCTCCAAATTTACTAAAGAGCTGAGAGGTAATTATTAATTAATTCATTATGAATCATTACAGAGGACCACATTGGATATAAGTGTATTTTATGTGTAACGTGTTATCCTCAGGAATTATTTCTATTTGTATGTATTTTATATTTTTGAATTTTGACCCAATAAATCCAATCCAAATGGCTAGTTAGCAAGGCAAGCTAAGATTTGCAGTTTACGTTAAAGCAGAAACACGTTGTTTAATTAGTTTCTTGTTTTTGTTTGTGTATGTTTTGGAAAGGTGATTGAAAAATTTGACATTCCAAACGGGCTCTGTAACCCAGCTAATGATGTGCTAACTTTTAACCTTAGAGGTAACATGGTTACCATAGTAATAGTATTTATTATTATAGTATGCTACTTAGCCAGATATGCTAAAGTAAATTCCTTCCTTTTTCGCCAATTTTTGGAAAAGTGAAATTTTACCTTCCAAACTTTACCTTCTGTGACCCAACATAATAATGTAGTTAGCTAATGATATGCTAATTGTTAGCCTTGGCGGTGACTGGGTGATAAGTTATGTTGAAGCAGATAAACACACTTTTTAAGTTAATTCCTTGTGTTTTTGATCGTGTATTTTTGGAAAAGTAAAATGCTAAATATAAACTCATAGAAACATTAGAAACTCTTCAAACACAGAGTTTCTCTCTTTTTAGAACTGCGCTAAGACCAGCAGCTAAGGTATTTTTGGACAATCTGGTTGGTGATGGGACTTAGCGAGAGGTCAATTGTCTGCAGTGACAACAAAATACAGAAAATGTCGGAGTGAGACACCAATGAAGAAAAAAACTAACAGCATCATAAAAGAAGAACTCATGAATGTAAAAAAACATGTATGGAAACAGCTCACTGACATATGTTATATATTTAACTTTGTAAAATGTATAGTTACTGAAAGTATTCTTCTCATTCATCTCTGAAAGGTAATTATTGAGTCTTAAATTAAAATATGCTCCCAACTGTTTGATTTTTTGATGAAGAATCATCCTCTTCCCCTCGTCGTCATCACGTTAACTAAAATTTAGAAAATGGATTTTAACAAAATTCACTGATGGAAACTTTGTGTTTTTTGTTTCCATTACAACGTTTTCTCATTGTGGCTTTTAATATTTCAGCTTTTCCGTTTTACATTTCAGAATTAAAACTTGTACTTCCTTTTACTACCTTTTTTATTGTTAGTATGATTATGATTTATTTCCCATTTTAATTTTTAGTTTTGGTTCAGTTGATCCTCCATAAACTGAGGGGAATCTGGGCAGTAACTTTTTCTTGACTGAGACCATGTCCTTAAACAAACTGTGAAATATGTAGATGGTTGTCATTTGGTTCAGGATTGTGCACAAAGTTTGGAAAAGAAGAAACTATTAAGGTTTGGTTATTCAGTGGCTCCCTGACATTTAATTTGTCCAACAAGTTAAGATTTATAGATTATATTCAGTGTCACTACGTCTGATATCTGAGAATAAAGAAAAAGACGCCTAATAACTGCAGAACTTTCCTGAGAATCATCCTGTTTTTATGCTTTTTTCATGAAGTGATCCAGTGATGGTTGTCTGTACGCTGCTAATAAAATCATTCCATACCAGTTTATGTAGGACTTCCCAGGTCATGGATATTCTTTAAAAAAGCATGATTGTGTGATCTCTTTTAAAAATGGTCACAGGTGAATTAGAGTCAAAAATCTCACTCCTCCTCAGACATGAAACATGAGTGAAGTGGCCTCAGGTTGTGCAGCTGATTGGCTCCAGGCCTGCGGCTGCACGCTGACTTCCTGCCTGTTCATCACAGGCTGATCAAATTACCCGTCGCTCTAATGAACCCGACTGTAGCTCTGATGAGTCTCAGTGGTGGAGGTGTTGCCAGGAGAGTCTACGGTCATGAATATGTAAGTTTAGGAGAAAACACTTCAACACTTCCTCTTTGTTGGAAACAAATTGAGAAGTTAATGTCCCTCTGTGGCTCCCGTCACCAGCGAAGGAACACATCAACTAACATCCATGTCAGGTTAGCTAGTGTCCCGCATCCTACCAGGTTAGCCAGGGTCCTACATACATCCTACCAGGTTAGCTAGCGTCCCACATCCTACCAGGTTAGCTAGCGTCCCACATCCTACCAGGTTAGCTAGCGTCCCACATCCTACCAGGTTAGCTAGCATCATACATACATCCTGTTTTCATTTCATCCATAGGGGCAGTTTAGCCATAATTCAAGCAAGACACGAACAACGACATGGACATGAAGAAAAAAGTGAGCAAAACTCTCCGTCCACATACGGCGCTGCCTCCACTTTGCCGCTTTTTATTTACATCATCACAACCTCTGTCATCATTTTTGTTGTTAAAAATGTTGACTCTTCCCTGCCCTCTAGTGGACGTATCGATGCCAGCGTAAAGGACATATGGAAGTAAGTGAGCGTTGATGTTGATGGATATAATTTAATATTTTTGTACTTCGAGTGAATGTAAAATATTCTTTACTGTTTGTTGTCCAGATCATCAAGACTAGGATTAATATGAGCTGTAAGGAATCATTTTATTTTTGTCTTTTTCTTCTTCAGGTGTTTAGCAGAACGCTGTAACGCTGTTTGACCGTGGAGCTCCAGAAAAGTTTTGTGGATCTTTCCATCAGCATGAAGGTGAGATAATGACTGAATTTTCATTCTTGGGTCAGCTGTTGGTTTGATAGGCAGACAAATTTTTCATACATCAGCATGACTTTGACTTAAATCATGAGACACATGTAACAAGCTGACGGCAGACAAAAAAGCTCGACTGGAGTCAAAGAGCTGCTGCCTGAGATGAGAGATAACAGGAAAGAAAGACGCACAACTGTCACCCCTTCCCTTGTTTCCTTGGTTACCTGTGAAGAGACACACACCGTAACACTGGTTCAGAGATCCATATTTAAAAACATCTCAACCACATGTTCTAAAATCTATGCCATGACTTCATTTAGGGCGTGTCCAAGTAAAGACGTGCAAATCAGGTGCAAAGTAAGACGCCAGACACAAAGGAGTCTTTGGTTGGTGGACCCTCTGCCTCCACCATCCCCCAATCCTCTGTCCCATCAACAACTCCATCTGACTGCATATGAGCAAAGTCAGCCATATTTAACTGAGGTGGAGGAGGAGGAGGAGGGAGGAGGAGGAGGAGGGCTGCTGCTCCTCCCTGTGTGTAATAGATCTAGTGATGCAGCTGATCACAGTCTGCAGATCCTTCAGAACAATGATCTGATTAACAGCTGATGGATGCAGGTGATGAAATAATCCATCATTAATGAGGAAAATATTGATGACATCACCTGCAGCAGAAACCAGAAGTGTCTCTGCCATCTGTGACATTTACCCACAATGCACAGCAGCTTAACTTCATTAATGATTTAAATCCCCGTCAGGATCTAATGTTAATGAATGTTCTGTGTTCTTCTACACATCCTAAAGATCCCACACAGTCCAGGTTCACACAGTGAAACAGTCCGGGATTAGAACAGACGTCCTCCTGATAAATCCTGAGGCACCGCTAGAGGTGACGTCAAATGTCCATGAGGGTGGAGTCTCTGAATCAGAGAAAAGGCAGAAGATGGAACCAGTAATGTTGTCATGATGTCACCAAGGTAACCATAGGAGATAATTAACCACTTAATGTTGTTCTGAAGGTATTTTAATGATCCTAAAAGTCTCTGTCTGCGGTTAGTTCACTGTCTGTAATAACAGTGGGACACTAGAGCGTCTGTGTCTGTGTGTACTTGTACATTTAGCCTCCATCTTCTTCAGGTGTTTAAAAACTCGTCTCTTCTTCAGGTGTTTTCCCACAATGCTGCTGGATTTCAAGGGCACGTGTCCGGAGAACAGATCAGAGCGTCGTCCCAGGATCGAGTCGGCACACTGTTAAATAATGAGGGACTGATTAAATGGCTTCTTCAGCACCGCCTTAACACCTGATGATTCCTTTCTGCCTCATCTTCACCTCAGAAAACCTCCTCTGGTTTGTTGTTATCTGATAACTAATCCATAATTCATGGGGCCGATTTGCATAAAACAGCTGAGGGGAAATATGACAATGTAATATATCATCAAGAACAGAAACAACACAAAACTAGTGCCTGGTGTTTGGTGCATGTATCAAGTAAGTACTGCATGAACTAAGTAAGTAACCGTATCACTGAGGTTCATATGTCTGCATGCTTTGTGTCAGTCTGTACTAGTATTAGTATGAGTAGTAGTAATAGATGTACCAGAAGTAGTGGGTCGTTTCCTGTTGAGGGTCTCACCTGCCAAAAATATCTTAACATGAATGGACCAATCAGAGCAGAGCAGTAAGCTGATTGGAGGTTTAATCAGCTAATCAGCATCAGCTGTGTGTAACTGTATCTGGTCCTGAAAATGCCGACTCATTGAGGTAGACAGAGAGAAAGCCCCTAAAGCAGCACTGGAACCAGAGCCTGATCCAAACCCTGTAGGTGGTCTTGTTAAAATGAGACACCGTCAGCATCCTAAGAAGCTGCTGAACATGTAGATCTATCATTTGTATGGATCAAGTTCAAAATGTCAACATGACAGCAGAGAGAAAACTGCTACTGTCTGCTTTCCTCCACTATTTTCAGCTCAAAGTTCAAATGGGAGCTGATGAGGCAGTTGGTTGGACTTCCTGTTGCTCGGGGCCTCCCTGAGCCAGAAGTGTTTGTCTGTTAGCTTCCAAATTAGCATCACTAGAAGCAGCACAAATTTTACTACGTTTTCATGTCAACATTATGGATGTGGAGTAAAAACTGAGGGAGTGAGAACAATTTAAAGAGAAGATTTTAGACCATTTTACAGCTGCCCTCCACTCTAACGATGATGTCACCACTCTAATGATGATGTCACCACTCTGATGATGATGTCACCACTCTAATGATGATGTCACCACTCTAATGATGATGATGTCACCACTCTAATGATGATGATGTCACCACTCTAATGATGATGATGTCACCACTCTTACTGTCAACATTCCTGTAATACACACCCATTATAAAATGTGAAACCAGCCAAAAAGACCCCAAACCTAAACTGGGATGTCATGACAACCAGTCTACATATTGCATTTAGTTCATTCATAGGTTTGTTTTGGGCCGACGAGAATTTAAACAGTTTAATTAGTGTTAACTCTTCCTCAGGTTTAGTTAAACCTCATGATGTAAGCTCACAAGTGAACTAAATATATAACAAGGTTCTAGTTTTTTAGCCGTTTTAATGCAGAAATGCTTCGTTTTCTGTCTTTAAACTGAACTAAAACTGTTTTCTGCAGGATCTTTCTGCTCGGGGAGAAAACAGATCAAGTCGGAGCTGCTGGATGAAATCTGCTGCTGGGTAAATGTGAGAGTCTTATCTAATTAAAGCCAGATGACAACAGTGTTGGTGTGTGAGCAGATGTAGAAATAACAGCGTAGAGGCTCAGAGCATCAGTGTCAAACTGATCCTGGATTAGTTCTGTAGTAACAAGGGAGGCTGTTAGGAGCTTGTTGTGTGTTTGTTCTCATGCAGTCTCATGTTAAACTGTAGGTATGATGTCACATTAAGCTGAGAGGATACAGTTAAATTATAAAAGTGTGAAACACTACGAAGGTGGTGTGAAAGATGCAAGAATAAAGTTTAGTCCTGAAACAAAACCTGCTTTTGCAAAGTTTTAGCTTTGAGAAAAAACTTGTTTCAGGTTGATTTTCTGACTAAAACCTCTTAAATATTTTCTTCTTAATGTCCACATGAGAGAAGAGTGAATAGAAATGTTCATGTCAGTCATGACAGCATCCACTGATTTAATGACGTCAGCTGGATGAGTTGCTCCTAAAACACTCATTTGGAACCTTCCACAGGTAAACAGGTGAATTAACAGGTGATCGTACCATGATCGATTAACTGTGATCATTTTGAAGATTAAAGATCTGTAAGATTAAATACATATAGAAAGGACATCCTCTACGATGATCAACACGTCTCTGACACATCACGACCCCTCAGAGGATTCACAGCAGGAGTCAGGAGTTCCTCAGAAACTGGACCCTCTGCATGGATGCTGTTAGTCTGACATCTGCTGGTGAACAGACTGCAGGAATGTGTCCACAGTGCACAGTAATAAGAAAATCTTGTTCACAACATGTGAATAATTCCTGAAAACAGTGTAATTGTTCATATTAACTCATGTATTTGTGTTGGTGTGTGTTCCTTGTCTGAAATAACAGCTCTGAGTTGTTGGGCCTTTAAACTTAAATCTTAGTATATAAGACATAAAACCTTGTGATATCACATCCTTAAATATCCATTGTCTTATTATAGATTCACATTATATAAGTTTTTATTTGGGTTTGAGGGTGAAATAAAATAACCTAGTGTTGCATTAAAACTGAATCTTTGGCAAATAAAGGCTTGAAATGAAAGAGCAGATGTTTGAACTGCCTGCAGTACATTAAAGTTAGAAACATTTCAAATAAAACTTAAAAAGTCAAATTAAATAATTAATCAATAAATCAATGAGACATCTGAGCAGCAGTCATTAACTTATTTATTATACTGAATTTACCAAAAGTAAAAGCAACACTTGAATAAACATTATTGTACACTTTAGTCTGTTATCCCGTGTTTTTGTGGTGGCTGCTTTGGAACATTCCACTGATGACATCTTACAGCCTTTTTAAAAACACCCAGATGACGCGGACGCTCCGGAGTAAGGCGGACACAGGCGTGGACACGACCCCTTCACTGCCAGCAAGATGCAGGGAAATCTTAAGATCCAGACTAGTACACAGAGGAGACCATACAAAAACTACTCATCAGCGGCAGCCATGTTGGCGTTCATGTCTCTGAGGCTGTGATTGGACACGACTAACTGACATGCGTCTGAGTAAAGCTGCAAATAACAAGAGGGGAAGTCAAGTTTTATGGGAACAGCAGAAAGTTTAAAAATTTTCAAGAGATCGTCAAACAGCGCGAGGCGCCTCGTCTGACCTCAGCGAAGTCATTTCCAACATTAAATTAGCCTCCTGAATTAACGATATGTGAATTAAAACCTGCTTTCAGATGCAGGTTGTCGGTCAGTTTTGTCAAAGTTGGCTCCATTTTCACAGCTTCTTCTTGGATTGGTGAGAATCAGGCGATACGATAAATCTGTTACGATTTAATATATCACAATACCATTAGCAAGGTGATGTGTTAGCCGTCTTTACGCTAACAATGAGTGCCGACTTCTTCCTATTTCAGTTGACGCTGGCGTGAAAGTCGACAGGCTGAAGATAGATTATGACCATCTAGTGGTCGGAGGTTTAAACACAGACCCACAGCTATGGATCAGTTATAAATCAATATGGTGTCTGTGAATTGATTGCTAAACATTTGTGATACACAAGGGCATCAATATTTTTTACACCTCAGTGCTTCGGTCTGACATCTGTGAGCTTTGCTACGAATTTAACCTACGAAGATTTAACTTGAAGAAAGTCGGGGTTGATAAACGGATCATCTAAATCGATGATAACCAGAACTCTGACAGTAAATAAGATGTCGGATTGTTGACTGGAGTTTTTCGTTGACTTGTTACTGATTTTTCCTACAATGACCCTAAAACACCATCGTAGTAGCGAAATATGAGAAACATCAGCTATAATGAAGATCACCTGCCCAAAGCAGCTGGTTGTGGGTCCACCAGCATGAATGTAGATGTAGACAGGCAAACAAAGACTTCCTGCTCGGACCGGGTTTGTGCTTCAGCCATGACAGCAAACCTCTACTAAACGGTTCATCGTCCAGCCCTCTAGACGCTACGTTAAAGTTTGTCTCCTGACGTACCTGTTGTACTAATCGGGCTGGAGAATCGCATCGCTACAGGAAGGAAAACCGAGTGATTCTACCACAAATCCACGAACCGACTGGAAGACTGAGGCCAAGTTTTATGTAACACCTGATGATGGTTTGGTGTCATTTGAAGTGTTTGAAATGATTTCTGAAAAACTTTGGGAGCCTCGCGCCGCTTCCCTCGACACACAGAGACGTGAGACCAGACTGAAAAATAACCCTATTTCTCCTGTTGGTGCATCTCGACTGCCATAAACCCAATAAAAAAAAAATTCAAGGCATTTTTCAACTTTGTTTTAATCAGCTGAGACGAGGCGTTTCCGTAGAAACGTTTCAGTGTCAGAAAAGATAAACTGCAGTTTAGGCCAGATGTGTAATACAGTGGTTATCCACTCACTGACAGTAGTACTGTGTATTTTTAAAGTACTTCTTAAGGAAAAAAAACTACAAAATGGACATGAAATAAAAATCTTCGGTCTGGAATGGAAACTTCAAGAGTAACAAAAAACGAACATTCAGGTTTTATTGACATTTCATGATATTCTACACCTTGCAGGGCTTTTGTAGAGCAATACTTCAGAGTGGAGCGACTGCAGGAGAGCCCACAGTGCTAATGGCTGCCCTCGCAGACGCCCTGACGGCCCTGTGTGTGAGCGTTTGGAGGGCGTGGCCACCCTACAGCAGGAGGAGCAAGGGGACAATGAAAGAGGAGGTAAAGAAGGAAATGAGCTCACATAAACGTGAGGGTCTCCGGGTGGAGGGGTGAAGCAGGTGCAGGAGTCTCCGACAGTATGATGGGGGGACATTTGAGGGCAGTTCTGGGGGCGATGGTGGGGCGGGGCGGGGCGCGGCGCTGGCCCCGACTAGAAGGTCTTCCTGTGGATGGCACGTGCTCTGTCTTCTTCATATTCCCGCTTCGACACCCACATCTTTTTAAAGGTGTCCAACGACGCCAGGATGGAGCCCCTGCAGGAGGACAGGTTTTATCAGGCGTCTCCTCAAAAACACAAATAAAGACTGAGAGTCTGTTCACACCTCAACAGGTAACAGAGACCAAACATTTACATTCTGTGAACAAAACATTTGATTATGTCTGTTGTTGTGGTTTCAGAGGACGTCTGACTGACCGGATCACTCAGGACGGTTAAAACCAGGTCTGAACCAGAAGACTTACCCAATCCATGTGGAGTAGAGCCTCTCCTGGGGAGCAGAAATCTGGACAGGAGAAACAAGAACACATTTTACAGGTTGAACTGTTGTGTTGTTTATGAACTGAAAGGTAGAAGAGACTCAGAAGTAACTTCATCACCAAAGAAAATCAGTAACAATTCATAAAAATGACTGAGCAGCTGATTAAATACAGGTGAAGACAGACGGAGAGCAGTGATTGGACAGCAGACATCCCTGATGACCTTTAAACACATCTGGGGGCAGTTAGAGGAACCTGGACCCACCTTGATCTTCACGTCTTTGGGGGCCAGCTTCTTGACCTCCGTTAGTAGTCGTTCCCCAAAGCCTGGAAGAGAAGAGTGACGGACAGACGGGGAGTCACTGACCTGACCTGGTTGTTTATGTCCCCATTGGTTTATTTAGTGTAAACAAACAAAGACGGCAGAGTCAAAGTGTCAAGTCAACGCCTAGCGCTGTCGTCACATCCGACCGGCCAATCAGACACTGATCTGAGCAGGAAATTAAGATTAGCAAAATCCTGCTGATGCAACCGATTGTTGTGATTTTTTTTCCTGATAAGCTGAAACAACAACAAGCCCACAAAAAGTCAGCATGAGGCAGTTTTTGGTCCTCACTGTGCCTCATAATGAACTTTTACACATCTGTGTCGTCACCAGGATCAGACAGGTGTAACTTTTGTCACTATTAAAATCAGCAAGCATCTATAAACCAATAAAAACACACGTGGAGCCGCCAGCCCGGGTTTGTTGGACTCACATAGACAACAACAGACCAACCAACACCAACCTTTGATGAGCGTCGATCCTCCACACAATACTATGGTGGAGAACAGTGTGCGTCGGAGGTCCATGTCAGACTTCTGGATGGCGTAAGCCAGGACCTCGTGGATCCCCGAGCTCTCGTCTCCGATCAGGTCGGGTCTGAAGAGCAGCTCTGGAGCGCGAAACCTCGCCGGTCCGATCTGAAAGGGAGAAGAAGAATATCAGATATATGTCAGGAGAATATGATGAAATCTTTCCAGAACTCTTCCAGAGCCGTGTGATGGACTCACGTTTAAAGTGCTTCCATCGGGGAGAACATACTGAGCCTTCTCCGTTTCCAAAGTCTCGTCCTTCTGCGGGTTGAGGGATAGATAGCACGCTCTCTGCAAAGTCAAACATCTGGTGAGACAAAGGTGTCATTCAATCGTCAGATAACTTCCCAGCAGCTTACCTCTTTGACGGTGCGAACGACCTCGAACTCGGCCGAGGTGTTGAAGTTGTAGCCTTCCTTGCGCAGCAGCAGGCGGAGGTACCGCGAGACGTCTCGTCCGGCGATGTCCACGCGCATGATGGAGTGTGGGATGGCAAAGCCCTCGTAGATGGGCACGACGTGAGTGACGCCGTCCCCCGAATCCAACACAACACCGGTGGTGCGACCTGTGGCGTACCTGCATCAAACGGTTACATCCCTTTTAATGAGGACATGCTGTCCCTGGAAGCCCCGTCTGTCTGGAGGCGTCTGTTTGATGAAGGTCAGACGGACCATTAAGTGATGCTAAAGGTCAGAAACAATGTTGAGGTTCAGAGGATGAGGGGCACTGGTTACCAGCACTGGTAACCAGCACAGATGGAACCAGTCAGGGAGGATTTATTTCAGACTGTGGTATCTTCGTTTTCATTTTTAGGCTGAAGTTACTCTATTCTGATTTGTTGCTCTGAGCAGATTTAATTTAGTTCATATTTATCATTGCAGTGGCCTGTATGTAGCTGTGATGTGAACACCTCTCTCATGGAGACATCACACAGAGTGAATCTGTACTCACAAGCTGAGGACGGCCTGCATGGAGATGAAGAGCGCAGGAACGTTGAAGGTCTCAAAGAACACCTCTGCTGCCTTCTCCCTGTTCTTGCTGGGGTTGAGAGGAGCTTCGGTCAGCAGCACAGGATGCTACCGAACACACAGACGCACACAGAACAGGATTTACTGACCCTCTGGGACCAGATCTGCCACACCTGTGACCGTCATCATCATGTAGCAGGAAGAGAGGCGCTCACCTCCTCGGAGAAAGTCTGCAGTTGCTCTTTAGAATAAACGTACTGCCAGATCCTCTCCATGTCGTTCCAGTCCTTCACTATGCCGTGCTCCATCGGGTACCGCACCGACAACAAGCCTCTGTGCTCCTGGTCATCAGAGAGGTGGAGAGACAAAGACGACAGACATGAAAAGGATGCAAATCAGCACGACCAACATCTGAGGCTAAAAGAGATTCTTCACTGGGTCTGTTTCCTCCCTTTGTCACAGGCTTCAAATACTGCAGAGATTAAACAAAGATGTGATCTGATGCTGAGAGTTTAGCTGCTGAATCCATCCTGAGACAGACTGACAGACTGAGGCTGTGAACACAGAGCCTGAGCTTCACCTGGAGGAATTCTGACTGCATGAATCTGGTGATCGATGAATGAAAATCCCTCCATGGAAACCGACTGAAGAGAGGAAGGCAGGAAGTGTGTGTGTGTGTGTGTGTGTGTGTGTGTCACCTCTGCCTTGGGTCCGATGAAGAGGTCTCCCTCCAGAGCTCCTGCCATCACACGCACATGTTTGGGACGTCCAACGCTGTAACGCACACAGCAGTGAGAGTCCCACAATTAAACACACAGAATATCTGAGCCCAGAACAGAGCAGGAATAATAATCCAGTAACAGAGAAGTCGTCTGCATCTTTAAGAGAAAATACTGAGGATCTACTGCAGACAGTTCACCCTCTGACGTCTGTTTCGTTTCTCTCATGTTTCTATTAATATCTTTGTGATAAAACATCAGAGAAATGTGGTCCATATGATGTTGGAATCTGCAGACTCTCTTCTTCTGCATCCAGATTCACCTGAAATCTTAAGTAGCTCGTAGCCACCTACGGGACGCCGAGAGGAGAATTAGAATTTCCCTCTAACAGGTAGAATTATGAGTAGTTAATGACAGACCTGTTTGGAATTCAGTCTGTGGGTTTAAGAAAATCATCTGAGCTCTGGGAAACTGTGACGTGTATTTTTCTCAAACCTGCAGCATTTTATAGACTAACTGATTCCAATTAATTGATCAAATAAGTATCAGGTTGGTTGATACTGAAAGACATTCGTAGCAGTAGTACACTACATACGACCCCCGTCAGGCGGGCGCTGAAAGAAGAGCTGGAGTCACGCTTACTAGTTGGGGAAGCAGTACTTGGGGATCTGGTCGCCAGCGAAACCAGCCTTGATAACCCCTGATCCCTGAGGAAGAAAGGAGAGAAGAGATTTACATCCAACATCACACGTTATGGTCGAGCTGCAGTTTAATCTCTAGGCAGTGAGGGAGGGAGAGGGAGGGAGGGAGGGAGAGGGAGGTCATGAGACAGAGCCTGAGGCTGGTAGGAGTCACCCGTCGAGCCACGAGCAGAAACGCTGGACCAGATCGCTTCGGTCTCAATGACGACTTTGTCCTGTACAGATATGAAATCAGAACAGCTGCTGTTGTGTTTCTGATGCATCCATTAGTATTTATTATGTCTGTAGTTCTTGTGTTTGAACAAACTTTTTCTTACATTGACTGTTCAACATTTTGTTGACTGGTTTTAAATGCTTGAACGGACTAGTCGGACTTATCTGTCAGACATGCTGCATCCTTATGTTCCACTTCATTGGACCAGCAGCTTTTAGTTGTGTTAAGAACTGGACTGGTACTAAAGGTCGACTGGCCTTCTTTGAGGCAGCCCCTAAACTTTGGAATGATCTCCACCTCCAGTTCAGGTCGTCAGCGTCAATACCAGAATGCAAGGCAACATGTTTGTGTAGATTCTCAGTCATCCAGGTCATGGTAATCCTTGAAGGTTGATTCAGAAGCAACTGGACTTCTTTTCTTAGCTTGAAGAGGATAAATATCCTGACCTCGTACCAACAGTTTAGAACTGATGTAGCCTCTCGGATGAGAGGTGAAACGTCTTCAGGCTAAGAAAAGTCGTCCAGCTGCTTCTGAATCAACCTTCGAGGGTCAATACCAGAGTTCAAACCTCCATTAAAAACTCCTTTTCTCACCAGCGATCCTGGTCTAGACCCAATGTTGATCTTTTCTTTGTGTACGGTATTTATGACTACCCCTGTAGACTTTCACATAATATCTCGCTCTTATTTTGTCTAAATCTGTTTTCCAGGCTGAGTTGTTTTTATCTATTTTTATGCTTCAATTATATTTGTTTTAACTTGTTCTCCTGGTTCTCTTTGTCTGATGTTGTGAAGCACTTTGGGCAACGATGTGTTCTATTGTAAATGTACAATATAAATAAACTAACTTGACTTTTAGAGGGTTTAAAGTTTCACACTACACCAATGCAATACCAAATTCTGAGACCCAACACTGTCTGTGACTTGATGAAGAGTTGCTTCTACATTGCCAAAGCAACCCATTTTTTAAATCCCACTTTATACATTGAGATAGATTAATATACTAATTTGTGATTTTAACATATGAGCTGACCAAATACTGACAGATGTGTGTTAGCTCTTCAGACCTGCTGCACTCAACAGTTTCTGACCCAAATACCTCATTCTGTGCTAGCTTTAAATATTATATGATCAGTGTTTGTGTTCCAGCATGTTTTGACCTCTATATTATTTTTTGACGACAAAATACACTATGTAACGGCACCAAAATTGGCAAAAGAAATAACAGAAAAACCAAAATCAGTGACATGCTATTAGAATTAAATGGTCTATTCAATGTCAACATCCTGCTCAAAGCAAAGCTAGTTTATGCTACATATTACGCCACTAATAGTCCGTATGATATTAGATTAATGAGACTGTGACTGACAACTCAGCCCGATATGCTAGCTGTCTGTAATGATACAGACAGATAACATTTCGGATCTTACAAAGAGAGGCTTGGCTAGCCGGTTAGTGCTGTAAGCTAGCTAAAGCTTTAGCTACCGCTTGCTTTGGGCTGAATAAATCAAGATAAGCTAACGACACCAGTAAGTAGAGCAATGTCGATAGCATCTTGAGTGAAGCTACTGTGCTAACTATTTCACATTCAATGACTGTGGTTTGCACTCTATTTGTTAGCTATAACACAATAGTTAACTAAGCTAATAGCTAGCAAACGTTGTCAGCAAGCGGCCTCGGTTTGGGTGGGGATGAATGACATCATCATACTTACATTATCAATCACAACCGGCTGGTTAGCTAAAATGTCATAGGATTCCATGACGGACTGGGTGTTTCAGATATGTTTCTATCGATCCGTGAGTGTATTCGTCCCGGTTTAGTGTTTTAAGCATGTAAAAGATAACGCCCTGTCACTGTGCACTCTGCCGTCTCGACGCTACCGATCCTCTGCTGACGGCTGAACCGCCTCTCCACCACAACAACATCAACGCGGCATTCATTTGACTGACAGAAGACTTGACCAATCATATTAAGGAAAACTCGGACTGACAGAAGATCTGACCAATGATAGTCTTTTACTGAATGCCATGCGTTTTATGCCTGTCAACGAGCAAGAGAAGTACCTTTGTCAAACCAGTGGAAACCACAGCGTCTTTTCATAAGAATTAGAGCCAGTTTATTTTTACTGGTTTATCGTGGTCGATGCAGCAAATAGTCACCAATTTTAAATGGCTTATTTTTTTAATGAATAAGAAATAGAAGCTTCATTGTTTAGGTATGAAGCAGAAACAGGTCATTAAGAAAAATTTTTGATTGTTGGGAAAAGTTTCTTTAGGTCGGGATGAAGATGTTCATAAATTATGTAATAATGCAAAAAGCCAGTTCTTTATGATTATATTTAATAAATAATGGATTTTCAAATTTCATCATCAAATTTCCAGTTAAAATTGTTAATAAATTAATAAAAAGCTTTAGTTGTTAAGTTTACATTATACTTTTTAAGAAGTCCTAAATAAAGGGTTGAATTATCATATATACTGTTGTCAGTGTTCATAAATTGTGAAAAGATTAAATTTGGTCCAGATAGTCTGCAGCCTTTTTCTGCAATGGACTGGTCAAACGATCTTACCAGCAAAATTGATTTTTACAATCTGGAAAATCAAAATATGTGTTCATTTCCTCTGAAGATATATAAAGAATTAGACAATATCTGTCATCAATGACGACATTAAGCACTATGTAACCTCTCATTAGAAAGTAGTATCCAAACATCAAACTTAAAAGCAGGCAAGCCAGGATATCGATCTTGGTATCAGGTCTATTCAACAAAGTTTATGACAGAAGAAAATTAGTCCCAAGTTTTCAGGTAATTTTCTTATATGAAACTAGCAATATCATCAATAAAATTACACCAATACAAGTTAATATTCAGCATTCAAAATATACTCAAGTGAAATACAGTGAACATCAGAATTTACCTGAAGTAATTAAGTATTATCTCTGCCAAATTGGTTAAGGGTTGGTTTGGTGTATTAAAATGTCAGCAGGATTCACACGTTGTAGTTGGTTTAAGTTAAACTAACTTTAGTTTATTTATAAACAAGGTAATTCATTCGATCGTCTATAATAAGATTGATATTATGATCTAATATTTTCCGAATTTATATGTTGTGTATGAACATTTTAATTTACAAAGTAACTGTCAAATGAATGTATTGGAGTAGAATATAATACAATCACGATATATTGCCTTTAGAATGTTGTGGCGTAGAGATATTAAGAGGTATAATGAGGAAAATATTGATTAACTAAATCACAGTACATGAGTAAATGTACTCGGTTACTTTCGAGTATCTTCAAATTTTGAACTTTCCCGCATGTATGAATGCAGCGCGGTGCGTCACAACCTCGGACCAATCAAATAGCTGCAGGCCTCCTCTCTCTTCCTGGTTAGAGTCATCGATGAGCAAAACACAGCGTAGAAGTACGATTAAGCAGTAAAACACTTTAGACGTGGACATATTCTTATTTTTCAGGTAGGTGGTGACTTAACTTCATTATTAGATAACGGTTTCTATACTGACAGGCAAAGAAGTCACCTATATTGTCGGTTAACCTAGCTTACTTGTTGTTTACTATCTTAAAGTTCAAGTCACCTTTCCTTAGCTGAAGTTAAGTAGCTAGTTCCTGTTAGCGTTAGCATGTATTTTAGGCCAGAGCTGGTTAGTTTCAGTTTAAAGTGAATAAACGATATGAAACTTGAATTAATAGACAGGTACTTCTGTCCTTTAAGTTGGAACCACAGCAGAAGATAGATAGTTAGATAGATAGTTAGATATATAGATAGATAGATAGATGATTGATAGATAGATAGATAGATGATAGATAGATAGATAGATAGATGATTGATAGATAGATAGATAGATGATTGATTGATAGATAGATAGATAGATAGATAGATAAAACTTATCCCTACAGGGGAAATTCCCTTGTTACAGCAGCTCAGACAGAGAAAAGTGACCATTAATTAATTCCATCTGAGAAGGTGATTGGTGGAGGCTGCAGAGCCGTCAGCAACTATCGAAGAGTTCCGATGATTTTAAAAAGATCCTGTCGGTGATGAATAATCGATCTCTGGTGAGGAAACCCTCGGTACATGACCTGCTCACCAAACAGCTGACAGACACAGTTAGGAGCTTACCGGTGAACATAGCAGAGCATTTATTTAGCAGATATTTCCCTCAGGAGGTGGTGGAGACCAAAAATAGAGCTAAAAGAGAGTCAATGTTGGACACAAACTCGACATCAGCAGCTGGTGTCGAGTTTGTGTCCAACGTTGAATATCCAACTGTTTGCGAACAAATTTACTATATCAGCTTTACCTGTTGATAATGTTATCAATTAATGCAGGTGTAAGTACAGTACTTATTTTAGTTCTACCACTCCTACTTAGTAAAGTGTATCCATGTGTGTGTTTGAGTCTTATCAGTCCGTTATGTTCATTCCAGGTCTCTGCTGCAGGCTTCATGATAACATCCAGGAGAGGAGACCCTGTTCAGAACCATGGCCCTCGCTGAGGAGCAGCCTGAGAAGTAAGAACACCTCTCCTCCTCCTGAGATAATGTCAAAGCAGGCTTTCATTCTGTCATTATGATTAAATAATACAATTCAGATGTCAGACTGAGGGTGTGATTCATAAGGCAGGTGTGGAACATTTGTGAATTTCGGTTATACCAAAGAAAAATTCTAAATCCGAAGTTTTTAAAATCACTCATACATGCTACCAACTAACCATATGACGTAATCAGATATCCTGTATGATGTCACTGTCTCTCTGTGCTCTCCAGACACTGTTGGGTGTGTTTTGCCACTGAGAGAGACGACCACAGCGCTGAGTGGGTGAGTCCCTGCAGGTGTAAAGGCTGCACTAAATGGATCCACCAGTCCTGTCTGCAGCGCTGGCTGGACGAGAAGCTGAAAGGAAACATTGGAGGAACTGTGAGCTGTCCACAGTGTGGCACTGAATACCACATCACCTTCCCTAAGATGGGTAAGTGAGTCTGAACAACAAGGAGGTGAAATGTTCAGTCAGTCTGTCATATTTTGACATGATTTTTATAGACCAGGCAACCTTCAGATAATGAAGAAAAATATTCTTCATAGAGTTTAGGCAGAAAACATTTAATCAAAGTTGTTGTTTTGTTGGAAATATTGGTTTTAAAATAAGATGGTTTCAACCACACAGGTTTTTATCAGGTTCAATAAGTGAATAAAGCTCTTGAGGACTCTACGAGGTCAGAAGGCCATCATTTGTAAGGTGTAGGTGGAGAGCTAGCAGCATGTGGCCACTTAGCAGGAGCCCCGTGATAGCCAATGAGCTCAGCGTCTCAGGGTGGCGTCTCCATATGTTTTGTTAGATGTACTCATGACTTCTCCACAAAGTGTCTGTGTTCTTTCCTCAGGCCCGTTGGTGTACTTCCTCCAGCAGGTAGACCAAGTCCTGTCACGGGCCAGTCCCTTCGCTGCTGTCGGGGTGGTGGTTGGGACTGTCTACTGGTCCGCCGTCACATATGGAGCTGTGACTGTCATGCAGGTCCACAGAGCCAACATTCCACTACACACAGAGTGTAAAACCAGAGAGTGTGTCGAACGCTCAGCTCTGTATGTGTTCCTCTGCAGGTGGTGGGACATAAGAAGGGTCTCAGCGTGATGGAGCGAGCGGACCCACTGTTCCTGCTGATGGGTCTGCCCACCATTCCTGTGGTGCTGGTTCTGGGAAAGATGATCCGCTGGGAGGATTACATAGTGAGACTGTGGCAGAGATACTCCGACAGACGGAAGCTGCCACCAGGTACTAACACACACAGCTGGACCCTTAAAACTAATTCAGGTTAACATGCTAACAGCTAATCTGATTGTTTGAAAGCAGTTTGATGTTGACTTGTTAATCCTGGATGAAGTGTTCTTGAATAATAGTGTCTTTTAACTCACAGTAGCCCCTTTTACACAGAGATGGAATGAAGACCATTCTATATGCTGGGTTAGCATATAGAATAGTTACCCCCCCCATTACACCTTTGTAACGTTTATACAATAAAACGTTGAGCCGCAGTAAACGAACAACAGTCCTACCTTGAACAGGCTATGTATTTCCCCTCAGGTAGCAGTCATTATCTGCCCCGTGCCCCTGTGGACGGATCCGGTCCAGGAGACCACCTCTCTGTGTCCAGGACTCTGTGTGGAGCTCTCATCTTTCCCTCCATCGCCAGTGTGGTGGGACGGCTGCTGTTTGGACGGGTGTCCTCGAACCTGCAGCGCACTGTGCTGGTGAGTGTAACTCATGATCTGTATGTTGTTTAACTGAACTGATGCCTCGAATCTCTTTAAACCAGAAGCATGTAACGTGTTTACTTCAGCACAACCTTGGCTATGTGAAGATTTACGTTGCTGTAATGCCACCTGATATTAGAAGTAGTTAAAAGACCATAAAGCCAAAAGAAAAACATGGAGTCTTCACTCATGTAGCCAACAAAAAAAGTCTCCACTGTTGACACAGGCACAGTATTTTTAACAAACACAAACTGCGCTTCAATGAAAAAGTTAGGTGCACCAGAGCAGTTCACATAAAAAGTTAGTCTGGAGCCCTGTACACACATACATATACGGACAAAAGTATTGGGACATCTGGCTCTTACACCTACAGGAATTCTTTGACATCCCATTCTACATTCATTGTCCTCAATAAGGAGCTGGTCCCCTTTAACTGGTTCCACTCTTCTGAGAAGGCTTTCTACAGATTTTGGAGTGTGTCAGTTTGACCCTTCATCTAGAGGAGCATCTGTGAGGTCAGGTACTGATGTTGGGTGAGAAGGCCTGGTTCACAATCTCTGTTCCAGTTCATCCCAAAGGTGTTGGATGGGGTTGAGGTCAGCAGCTACTGTAGGACTCCGGGGGGTTAGATTGCATGTCTCTGGAAGGCAGAGCTTTAGATTTACTTGTCCATCTGCTCCTCACCCATGCTTATGAGATCTTTGTAGTAACATGGTACAAGTGGCCGAAACGGGTTTCCTCTGCGGGGCTCAGCCTCTTAGATTGAGGGAGGAGCTCAGAGATTCAGAGGGAACTTGGAGTAGAGCGGCTGCTCCTTTGATTCGAAAGGTAGATCAACATCTGATCAGGATCCTCATGGACGCCTTCCTTTGGAGGTTTTCCAGCCACATCCAACTGGAGACACTGAAATAGAAGCAGAAGACACTGGAGGGATGGTATATATCTCATCTGTCCTGGGATCCTCCAGGAGGAGTGAACTGACCCTGGATCAGAGAGAAGATGGACGGATGCAGAGACTTTCCATCTGGACCAGATGATGTTCATTATTCCTCATGTGTTTTGTGTTTAAATGTTGTACAGCTGACCCCACCCTATCATCTCTCTCCACAGGGTGGCATTGCTTTTGTGTTGATGAAGGGAGCGCTGAAGGTCTACTTCAGACAGCAGCAGTACATCATTCAGGGCAACAGACACATCCTCAACTACCCAGAGAGAAATGAAGACGGACAGGCTGAGGGTGGGGAGGACGACACGGAGGACAGTGGGAATGAATAGTTTTATTGAGGTGCTAAAGCAGAATGTATTTTACCAGAAAACAATGCAGAGTCTTTTAAACTGAGGTGAATGCTTGTGTTGATGAGAAGTGTTTGAATAAGACATGTAGTTTGTTTGATCATTGGAATATCAATAACCTGAACACTATCGAGTTTCCAGCCCATGGTACATTTTACTTTGTAATTCAAGACAGCTCCAACACATCCAAGTTGCCAAATGCCAAACTGCCATTTACTATATATGAAGATGGCCGACGCGTGTCCACTTCCTCCCACCGTACAAAAAAAAAAAAAAGCCAAAATGTCCCAGATACGAGTCTGCCATCTTGCTCTGGTGATGTCATTTGGAGCCAAAGTCCTTGCAAGAGTGATCAGCTGGTGGGAGGAGTGGTAGGATGGACTTCCTGCTCATACATCTACCTTTTGCAGTGTTTATATGAACAGGATAGACTTTCTACGCTACTTTAAACCTTTTCCTGTGGTTGTATGGTTCCCGGGCAGCACGGTGGTGCAGTGGGTATCGCTGTTGCCTCACAGGAAGATGGTCCTGGGTTCAGATCCTCCTGAGGACTTTTCTGTGTGGAGTTAACATGTTCTCCCTGTGTCTGTGTGGGTTCCCTCCTGGTTCTCCAGCTTCCTCCCACCACCAAAAACACACAGTAGGTGAATTGGCGACTCTAAATTGACCGTAGTCATGAACGTGAGAGTGAATGTTTGTCTTTATGTGGTCCTGTGATGAACTGGTGACTTGTCCAGAGTGAACTCCGCCTTCTGCCCAATGTCAGCTGGGATAAGCACCACCCCCCCACGGCCCTACACAGGATAAGAGGTTACAGAAAATGAATGAATGAATGGTTCCCATCCATACATCCACCGCAGTGGACCTCCTGGTTAACCTGGTATTCTGGAGTCTGATAGGATGATCAAAAACAGACTGTTGTTTGTTCTCACCTGTCATTCTCTCTTATTCTGAAACCTTAACTGGACACTAATGTCTTCCTGTTGTGTCGTATTTGAAGCACTTTACGCAGTCAGAGCTGAGCTGTCTGCCAAACACTGGACTGTAATATAAGGGTCACATGCTACCTGCCAACCAATCAGCTGGCCTGCTGTTTTATGAACTTTGATCCAACTGAATTAAACTAATAGATGAATGAACATTATTTGCTGAGCTGTTCTTTTTAATGCTCACACAGCTGTTCTTCCAGATGTGATGCTGTGTTTTAATATTTCCACCTGCTGAATCACAGTTGCTTCCAGATTGCAGTTTTGGATGTTGTTGGGTTCAGCCAGCGCATCGTGAAATCCTCCCACAGGTCCCAGTACCCACCAGAGACTAAAACCAGTCATAGCATGTTTGAGTTGTTCAGTCGCTTGTGGTTTGGTTTTCAGTAAGTTTCTTTTGACAGCTAAAGCAGATGAAAAGTTTGAGGTTCATTATTGGTTTGGAGCTTTTCAAGCAAAAATAATTGTTTTGTTCAAATTAATGTCTGACATAAAAGAGTTTCTGGTCGTCTTAAAACTGTCAAAGAATTTTTTTTTAAAACTCACTCCGAGGCTTTAAACCGATTCCTTTCTCTCATTATGCATATGTTGAACAGAGCTCTTATTTTTAGTCTTGAACAGTTTGTTGAATAAAGCTGTTTGTTAAACAAGTGTGACATTTTATTACCTCTTACAATGACAACTGAAAAGAACAGAACAATTAAACAATAAAAAAATTAAAAACGTACACATCAAAAGACCAGACTTATTCAGTTCTTATTTGAGAACATTATGTTGTTGATATTTGGTCACTTCAATCAGTTTATTGTCTTATTTAGACTCAATGTAGAACACTTATGAATGTTTGATATGTTTGTTTATGTAAGAGGTTGAGCTTTTATTTTGAAGGTAATCGGTGGTCTGCTCTCCCGTGAGTAAAAACACACACCGGTAAGGAATCAGTGGAATCTCTTTACTGATTGATCCCTTTGATGCACGCAGCCAATGAGGTATTTATTTGTTTATGTTTATATTTGCGTGTGTTTGTTTATGTTATGCAAATATGATTAGTAGTTTCTCGTTTGCTGCCTTTAGTTTCGCGGTGGATTGGAAGAGAAGCCTTTAGAAAAAAACCCGTTGCAAGAATACCTGTCGTGTCTGCTTATGCCAGGAGGGAACTACACATATACTACCTGACAGCTTTTAAATTCCCCTGCGATGATTAATAAAAATGTTTCATTATGTATTATTACCGTTTATTTACTAATTATATCTAATATTTTAGATGTGAATATGCGAAGTAACCAAAGTTACCAAACAGACGTAGTGGAGTTAAAAGTAACCTACGATATTTGCCTCCGAAATTCTGCAGAGTATTAGCAAAAAGTAGTAAAAGTAAAGTACCTCCAATATTGTATTTAAATACATACTTGAGTAAAAATACTTGAATGAATTCAAATGTATTGTACCGTTACAGATCACAGCTTTAGTTAGTGTTAAGTGTTAGTGTATAAAAAAAAAAAGACAAATTATTATTATTATTATTGTTATTATTGGGGATGTGGTGGTCCCACCCACTCTGCTTACTGATTTGCTGCTGCGTTCTGATCAGAGTAGCTGATTGGCTAATTCCGCTTCCTCTATGTTTGAGCAGAGTTGAAGAGAAAAGGAAGGAGATGTTGCTGAAGAATGTATTTTAATGGCTAAAACTTACCGCAGACGACAGTTCAGCTTATCTATTTTACCATGAGGAGAGTCACACTGTTCGTTAACGGAACCTCCACTAATGGGAAGGTAATTTATAAAAGATAAAATGGCGAAATGTTGGTAAGCGTTCATGTTCCGAATCCGTGCTAAAGCTAAACTCACGTTAGCTAATGTTACAAGCTAAAGTCAGACATTTTGTTTAATAAACGGTTCCGTGACGTTATCCGGTGTGTGTTACCGGTGCTATCATACAGGTGGTGGCCGTGTACGGCTCTATGGAGGATTTACTGTCTGTGGCCAGTTCCAAACTGGGAATAAGAGCCTCTAGTGTCTATAACGGGAACGGCGGCCTCATAGACGACATAACATTAATCAGGTAGGACTGAAACCAGTTTAAATGCACCATCACAGTAAATGTCCAGTTTGTTTTAATGGAGTTGTCTGTTCCTGCAGAGATGATGACGTGCTGTACATATCAGAGGAGAACTCATTTGATGGTAAGTTTGTGATGAAAGAAGAAAAAGATTCAATACAACAATGTAAAAATGTACCATAAAGGCCCATTTATGCCCCCTCTACGTACGTAAATGGATACCCTGTCCGTAAACGGTCTATCCATCACCTATCCTAACACCTACATACTTCCATACGTCCTTTACGTCGAAATCGATACAACCACAGGAAGGCAGTGAAGTATCAAGAGTTTCGACAACAACAAATATGGCGACGGTCGGAGGAGGTTGTAATAATGTACCCAGTAAATTCAAAGCAGCAAAAGCGGAGCTAAAGATCTACGTCACTTTTCTTAATTGTGTCTGTACACATTTGTCATGCCTAGCTTGAATTGTAGCTACACTGCCGCCCAACCATTTCCTGTGGTATTGCTCTGTTTCGTCCAACTCGTCTGTATCTATAAGCTCTATGTACGAAATGAACACAGAAGACGTACGGAAGGCCCTGCCCGTACCTGTGTCTGTGTCCGTGTCTTTAACATAGAGCATAAATGGGCCTCAACACGTATGCAGCAGAGCGTAATCACTGGATAGAGAGCTGCAGCCAGCGGAGAGTCACTGTTGATGCTCATTTACACTCCCTCTACACATGAAAATAAATAAGCGATGTTTCTGTCATAGCCCAAATGCGCTCAGCAGTGATCACTTTTTTTTCTTTCTTCCTCGTTGTATCAGACATTTCTCATGTCTTCCTAGATTTATGGCCCTCAGTGATTTCAGGTGGGACTGCTCCATTTTGTCCACATCAGTAAATGTGCACAAATACGGATGACATGACCGCAGGTTAGGAACCGAAGGCTCCGTCCATACCTGTCTTTAACGTTGAGCATAAATGAGTCTTTAGGCTACGTTCACATTACAAGCCTCTCAGATCAGAGACAGATCCTGTTGACGGTCCATAATCCCAGTCACCTGTATCCAGCTCTAATGTGAACACATCTGATATGTGTTACTAGTTCAAGATTTGTGTTGACAAACATCTGCTGCTTACCTTGGCAGGTAAGAGAGCCCAGACATTTATGTTAAATGGAAATCAGAGTGTGTAATCCATTCTGTCTGTTGTTTGATGTTAGTTCCAGGTCTGAACAGGCTCATGGTGGAGCATGTAGCGGTTAAAGAACACAACTTGACAAAAAAGAATTCATTGCGGGTTTAAACTTTTTTCTTGTTTAAAAGTTTGTGACCTATAGCGACATTACTTATGTGTAGATCCTCTGGAAGACCTCAGCGGCTCTGAAAAGGGTCAGACTCACACTGATTGGCTGACTCTTAACGTCGGTGGACGCTGCTTCACCACTACAAGGTAAGTATGACTCCCATCATAGTCTAGGTAGAGGCCTGTGAGTCTGCAGGTTAGCTGTTGTATTCCTCCAACTCAAACCACAGCTACTGTAACAAATGTTTGTTTCCTCAGGAGCACCCTGGTCAGTAAAGAGCCTGAGAGTATGCTGGCTCACATGTTCAGAGAGAAAGGTGAAGAATCAGAAGGTCTCTTATGGTGTCTTTATTTGACTTGATGATGGCTTTTACATCGTGTCTGCTGTTTCAGATGTTTGGGGGAACAAGCAGGACTCTCAGGGGGCGTACCTGATAGATCGCAGTCCGGACTACTTCGAACCCATTCTGAATTATCTGAGACACGGACAGCTCATCATCAACGAGGGCATCAACCCTCTGGGTATAACAGTTTTTACTGTGAGTGAAGAACAACTACCAGATGACATGTCTGCTCATCTTCATCTTTTCCTCTGCAGGTGTGCTGGAAGAGGCTCGTTTCTTTGGGATTGAAGAGCTCGCTGAACAGCTAGAGACCCTCATAAAGGTGAGGGAGCATTTGGAGTGGTGGAGCGTGAGTACGTATGATAGGACCCTAAAGATGCACCATGTCCAGGCAGGGTGGAACCAGAGGAAACTCTGGTGGAGGCTCGCAGCGGTCCTGATGTACACGTCGGTGGTCTGACCTGGGTATAGGGGCCAAAGACTCATGGAACCATCTAGTATCTGGTTCCCTCTGAAGGTTCCTCAGGATATCTGAAGCTCAGAGTCTCACAGTTTTATCTGTAAACCAATGATTAGAGGTTTTGGGACTGAAACCATCTCAACCTGTTGTCAGACTTTAAATGGGTAAGAAGCCCGGCTCGCTGGCTTGGAGCTGGGCGTGGTTCAAAATGAATCATCCAATCAGAACATGTTCCATGTCTGGATGTGTTCCTTAAAGTGACATCATCAGACCAGACACTTGGTGCAAAGCTGCATTCTGAATCATTCAACCTGTTTTTATCAGATCATGATCAGATAAATCTGATGTGGAATCAGTGAAATCAGAGGAAAATGATAAAAATATTGGTTTGATCTGAAATGTTAATAATAACCTGATGTCTTAGAAAAGACTCAAATGTCAACACTTTTATTAAACTAGACTAAAATACTGACGGTTTTCTTTGATACAATCAGACTAAAATGTCTAGACTTTTAAACCTGGACTAAAAACAGGATCATGTGACTAAATATGATAAAAACTAATGGAGACTTTTGACTCAGGACTAAGACTAATTATAAAATAGCTAGCAAAAGTCCAGTTTATCAGCAACAAGAATTTAACCAACTATCTAATTAACCACTCGATGATGTCATGAAGTTGTCATTGCCTCACTTAAAAGTTTTCATGGAGTGTTGAACTCTCCATGAACATGTGCAGCGCCGGCTGCAGAAGTGCTAATGTTAGCTGCAGACACGTTGTCAGGTACCACAGTTGGGCCCAGATCGATTTAGCGTGAATCAGTAGTACTGATGTTATTACTAATGTTAACCAACCCTTGTGCGTAGAGCAGACATTCTATTGGTTGAAGTGAACTTTTTGCACCAGAGTTTTGACCTCCACATTGTTTGTTGATCAGTCCTCTCAGCCGCCTGATGACCACTCCCCTCTGACCCGCAAGGAGTTCATCCGGTTCCTGTTGGCCACGACGACCAAGTCAGAGCTGCGGTGTCAGGTACATAAACAGCTGTTACTGATAAAACGACGGTTTCCTGCCACCTCTGAAACACATGCTCCTGTTTTGGGTCTTTGTGATCTGAAGGGTCTGAACTTTAACGGAGCGGATCTGTCGCGTCTGGATCTACGCTACATCAACTTTAAGATGGCCAACCTGAGAGGAGCCAACCTGAGCCACGCCAACCTGAGCGGGGCCAACCTGGAGAGAGCCGACCTGTCCCTGGCGTGTCTCGATGTGAGCGCTGCGTTCATGAGTCAAGACATCTGAAGAGGTTTAACTTCTCTAAGTGAGTCACATGTTGCTGTTTCCGCTTCAGACCGCCAACCTGCAGGGTGTGAAGATGCTGTGCACCAACGCTGAAGGAGCGTCACTCAGAGGATGCAACTTTGAAGATCCGGCTGGAATCAAAGCCAACCTGGAGGGTGAAGCAGCCAATCACACGCCTCCTTCAGGCACACCTGAGCAGGTGAAGTGTGTGTTGAGCTCATATGTGAGTGTGTGTGTGTGTGTGTGTGTGTGTGTGTGTGTGTGTGTGTGTGTGTGTGTGTGTGTGTGTGTGTGTGTGTGTGTGTGTGTGTGTGTGTGTGTGTGTGTGTGTGTGTGTGTGTGTGTGTGTGTGTGTGTGTGTGCAGGAGCCAACCTGAAGGGTGTGGACATGGAGGGGAGTCAGATGACGGGGATCAACCTGAGGGTCGCCACGCTGAAAAACGCCAAACTGAAGAACTGCAATCTGAGAGGAGCCACACTGGCTGGAACAGACCTGGAGGTGAGAACACACAGACACACACACACATAATTCAAATCTGGATCCCTGTTACATTCAGGTGTTGCATGTTTTCCCCAGAACTGTGACTTATCGGGGTGCGACCTTCAGGAGGCGAACCTGAGAGGCTCCAACGTGAAGGGAGCCATCTTTGAGGAGATGCTGACTCCGCTGCACATGTCTCAGAGCGTGCGGTGAAACGGCAGCGTCTTCCAGGTAGTGCTGTAATTCCCAGCATACACTCCCACTGAAGAGGAGGAGGCGTGTGTTTCATCATCAAACAAGTTAAAAGCTGTCATATTGTCCCTGAATGCAACATGACTTTGTAGATTGAAAGACGTGAAAAGAGTGAAGAACAAAAAAGTGTCAATAAAGTTTAAAAACAATCATCCAAATGATTCTAGACATGAGGATGAAACTGTTGTGAAGTAAAGGAACAGTTCACCCAAAAATGAAAATTCAGTCACCCTCATGTGGCTTGAAGTTCAGTTTCTTAGTCGGCAAAACATTTCTGGAGCTTCACATGAAACAGTGCTGCAGAAATCTGAGAGTAGTTTTGAAAAACCAACAGAATGGAGGTGCTAAGCTAAAAGCGTTAGCATCCATCCTGTCAACTCATGTGTAGCAGTTAAACACTGCTGTACCCAGAGATCACAAAGCTTGTGCACCTTCCTGAGACGGGGCGCTTAGCTAACACTTAGCTTAACTGCTCTAGTGAAGATTTGGGTCTAAATAACGTCTTTAAAAATCAGTCCCCCCCCCCCCTCCTTCAGTTGTTTACCAGAATGCTGTAACCAGAGAAGTTTTGAGGACTAAGAAACTTCACCTGACTTCCCATCAGCCTGAGGGTGAGACTGAATTTTAACTTGCTGACCGGTCATTTGCAGTGAAAGCCCCTCGTCTCTGGGTCTCCCTGCCCTGCAGGATCAGTATATTTAAATCGTCTAAATCGTCTCCCACACATTTGTAATTTGGTTTGTGTTTGTCACCAGTACTGACTCTCACCTCTCTGCTGACGACCAACGAATGCCAAACTGTCTTTTGCTGTGAACCAAACACGACGAGTGTAAACGTGTCTTCAGCTTCTGAACGACATTCTAATGTTTGAGGAACAAACGACACAGATTGTTGTCTTTTCTAAGCTTATCGACGGTCGTTTGAATGTGGTTATGGATCATTTATAATTTGTTCATGATATTCATAAACCTTCAGAGACGTTTTCAGCCAAAAGGTGTTTCAAACACATTTTGATTGAATGTAATGAATCCAGTGAAAGCAGAGCTCTCATTGGTCCGACGATGCTCCTTCAGCTTTAGACTGAAATGAAAGCAGTTGAGACTTAAATGTGAGGTTTGGTTGTGAAAGAACCGTTTCAACGTCAAGCTTAGCATTTTTTTATCATTTCAAATAGATGTAAACGTGTTGATAAACAATCTTTTCTTTGTATTTCATTGAATCGTCTTCATCGTCTCCATGTGCAACTTTCTGGATTTCAGTACTTTGAATAATACATCAAGATTAATGTAATACAATACAAGATTAATTGGCTGAATATCCATTAGGAATATTATACCTCTTTATGTTTTATCAAAGTTATGTGGCTTAAAGTTTTTTGAATGTCTAATTTTGATATTGATAAAATTCCTGTAAAAATGTCTGCTTTTCATCTCCAGGCTTTCTCGTCATGGTCTCTCATCTACAAGCACAATTCTTCACCTCAAAACTATATTATACGGAATAAAAGGGCATTTTCTATAGATGATCAGATTGTGTTGGTAGAGCAGTTATTTTATACAGAGGGTTTGTTCTGTACGTATTTAATATTCCTGTAACGCCTCAGAGTATGCAAAGGTCTTTGGTGCAATCCCCTCTGGGGTCTGCATGCTATTTAACCCTCAGCCAAAGGTTGCCCTTCAACGTCTACCTTTGTTATCTCCCAGTCAGACTCCCATTGGTTAAATTTGTCTGTTAAAAGCAGATCTATAAGAGCTGTGTTACTGGAATCAGTGTGTGGCTCTATCATGGAAGAAGGCTCAAATATTTAATCATTCATAAAGTCAGAAGTTTCCTTCAGACTTATTCATAAAATCGACCCTTCTAAAACTGATATTAAGAATAAATTTAACATATTCATTTGTATAAATCAGTTTCTGTGATGATGTCCTGAATCTGATGAACCTCTCAGTCTTGTGATCACGGCCAAATTTCATATTCATCGTTGTAAATTTACGGGTAGGAAGACGTTTTCGTGCTTTTTGTAATGAGTTCAGACATTTTATTTGCTCGATTTGAAACTCATCAAAACAGAAAGCAATGAAAATGATAAATGTATGTCAGGCACAGTTTGTATTTAAACCTAAACCTCTTACTTCTATTATGAACTTGTTTATTTTAGGTGTTATTTTGTGTTATTTTTTATTTTCTACTGTTATAATGTATTTTTCTTGCAATTCAATGGCAGAAATGTTATTTTTCAATGTTGAAATGCTGTAATTCATTTGTTATTATTAAATAAAGTTGGTTGAAAAAAGGCGTGGTGACAGTTTTGGGTGGGCCTGTTATTCACAGCTGTTCTCTCAGGGCTTCCAACTCTCTAAAACAAAAAGTCATCCTGTGGCCACTGGCTGATTATTCCAACCTTCAACTATCTGCTGATCCGAAGTACCTTTAAAGACGGGGACCTCCGTCTGAAGCAGCTTAGCTTCATTACCATGTCACAGCTGGAGGAGGCCCAAAAACAAAGGAATCTTAAAGGAGCGTTTTGGGACAGAAAAGCACTGGAACCTTGACCCAGCTGGAGAGAAACCAGGAGCTCCACAGGGAGGCTGCTCATCTCCAAGAGCACATATCCAAACTGGAGGATGAGAAAACTCGGCTCCTTAAAGATGTGGACGGGCTCAGAGGAAAGGTAACGGCACTAACAGTGACATCTAGTGGCAACATACTGTCACCACGAGTGACATCAGCTGTGTTCGTGTCTATGGAGCAAACACTAATGAAATGAGATGGTTCATTATCACAGGTTTATAGACAGAGCAGTGAGGTTTACGCTCCTACTGATGATGATCTTCTCTGTCATGCTGCTCTGTGTCCGCAGGCCAAGATTCGTGTCGACGTCCTGGAGAACATTCTGGACTAAAGGGAAGAACTCACTGGTGCCGACAAGGAAGTAGCAGAGCAGAAGAGGCTCGAAGAGACCCGGAGCAACAACGGGCACCCCCGGAACATCAAGATAGGGGTGTCGGCCATAACGAGGGCCCTCACAGGATGGTGGCTCTCTGGGTTCATCAGCACACAACGGGGCCCATCAACAGTAATGAAGGCCTTGGACCCTCCCTGGTGATTGGGAGGGTCCACCATGAACCTTTATTTGCACTATTAATGAAACCAAAGCAGAGATATAACACTAAGGATGTGTGTTTTTACGCTCCTCTATTTCTTGAAATAAAGAAAACAGCTGGAACTTCTCTTTATTCTGCTGTTATTTTGTTCACAACTTATTTCAGGACACAGTACAATGTAGCGAGGAGCTAACTGGGGTTCAGTATCTGGCTGAAGGACATGTAGACTGCAGAGGATGGGGATCGAGCCCAGGTCCTGTTCTCACTGGTTCTGGTTTGTCTGTCTGTCCTCAGGATTACTCAAGAACTACATGATGTATTTCCACTAAACGTAGACGTGTTGGCATGGAGCAGGAAGGACTCATGAACCTTTGGAGTAAATCCTGATAAAGACGTGGATCAATGATTTTTTTGTTTTTGTTTTTGTTTTTAACAGCAGCTGTTTCAATGGGTTACATGTCTGGTTAGAATTTGGGTTCTGGTTCAGGGGCTGTTGGTGAAGGTGTGCGTTCTCCTGCCCTGCCAGTCTGAATTTATACCCAGGACAAATGAAGGATGATTTTATCTTCTGCATGTTTACTAGAAAACAACTCATTTATTCCAACTGTACGATCAAATGTTTTAATTTTCTTAATCAGTTAGGTTTAATCACATGAACTCTTTAATTAAAGGAGGATGTTGTACGTTAATGATCCAACAGAGGGCAGTGTTGCCTTCAGGGACTGGTTCACCTGCTGATTTACCAGAGACAACGTCCTCATATGAACCTGTTGACCACACTTAGTGTCAGATTACGTATTAATAACACAGTGTGAAATACTTAAGTACAAGTACTGCATTTTAAAGTGAAGTGAGTAAACCTCCGGTTTTAGAAACAGACTCATGTTTATAAAGATTCAGTCATTTCCTAAAAATGTCTGTTCATTGTAGTTTTTAATCAGACATGCTGGATTGATCCACATTTGTTTGGTGCAGATTCACTGTTTTTATGGGATTCATTGACGATAAGTGAAATATAGAAGAATACCTCCAGATCCAGATCCTGACTCAGAACCTCTAGCATCCTGTTTGCTTCCTCTATAGATGTTGATCTGGCTCCAGTTTAGGTCTGTGGTATCTTTCTGTACACACACATTCTGGCTTTACGGTAAACACAGGACCGTGTAAGCAGACCTGTGATCCAGAGGACCTGAGCTCTGCTGTGAGAACATGATGGATCTGTGTTTACGGGGGGAATGAGGCTGTGGGCGAAGGGTCTTGATTGGTGGTTTGTGGTTGCGAGACAACAACCGGTCCAGTTCTAGTTAAATACAATACTCAATACTCAATACAATACTGATGCAGGAGTCAGGAAGCATAACAGACAAGCTGGGACACTGATGGGAGCCTCGTCTTCAGAAAGCTGAGATTGTAAATTTCGATATGAAATACTTGGTATTAAGTTGTATGCAGGGATTTTTAAAAGGTGAATTTAAGAAGAGACTTCAAAATTGAGAAAATGCCCTCAGACTCCAGAACGTTGATGCAAAAGTCTCAGAATATCATTTGGTCACCATGTGTCCATTTGGAGTCTCCAGAATGTCCTTTTTGTGGCTCTGCCTAGACGTTACATTATTATACATACAGTCAGACTCGTCCAGAGCTGACAGCCAGTTTGGACACGGCAATTTCTTTTGCACCAAAATATGAATGAAGTGGACAGAAACCCTCAGACATGTTTTTCTTAAATACAAAATTCACGTGTCTCATCTCCACTGAAACGTTCACTGATGTCATATTTAGTTTTTTCATTTAACCAACGTCAGCTGTGTTGTGGCCTGGCTGGTATAAAACATCCTGACAGCTGCTAAACACAACACTCCTTCATGCTAACTCTGTGCTAGAGGAAACGGGTGGGTGTATTTTCTGAGACATGCGTTGCTTCACCTCCAACCATACAGAGCTCTTGGCTCAGGAGAAGGAATAAAATGCACGACTGTGGGCTGGAAGTGTTTATGTTGAAGTGGCTGGTTTCTGCACACCTTCTGGGCCTGAGTGTGATTACAGTTTGGTCAACAGTTGGGTTTCAGAGGCTGTTTGTGCTGCTGGGATAAAGGTTTTCTCTGTAGGAAGTTTCAAACCAGCAAAATACACAACCTGGGTCAAAAACATGAAATAAAAAAAGGACATATGGCAAAACATGTTAACATTTAATCAAACCACGCTCCTGTCTGAAATGTCATTTTTGCTCAAAATTGCATACTTACTATTTGAAATTGTAATTAAAGAGATCCACAATAATGTTCTTGCTTGTAGAAATTGTATTTCAAGATATTTAAAACTAAATTTCTCGGTTTTCAAGAGCATTTCACTCAAATATTGCCACAAAAGTCACCACGAAACCTTTCAGTACTGCAGCATTCTCCAAAAGGACTGAAGATGGAGACTATTTTTAAAAACACAAACATATAATGACTTCATACAGAATAACGTACAGCATAATCTGCATCTTCAGATTATCTCAAACTGGTTTAAAAAGATGTTGTTTAGACTCTTTATTAAGCTGGAATCTTTCCTGAAGCCTTTCATCTCAAAGCGTTAGCAGCGCCCCCCCGTCTAAGGAAGGTGCATGGATTGAACGCACACTGCTAGCTTTAGAAAGGGTCTTTCAAAGATGGTGGTTGGGCCTTGAACCTTGACATGGAGCCGCTGTCCTGAGGGCCCACGAGCTGCTGGGACGGGCTTTAGGTCGGGTGCATTGTTTGCTGGATGGAAGGCAAATGAGGGGGCCTGGGTGAGCTGACTCCTGGAAGTGTAGACTAAACTTAGAGGCATGTTATGTTGAAATATGGAATATCCAGAATAGCATGGACACGTATAGTAGATAACAGATGTAGCTGTTGAATATAGGATTGTGTTTACATATCATATAACAGCGTTCAGAAACCACAATCCTCCACCGAGGCTGAGCATTCCTTCCAAAGGTCCCTTCCTCCATCAAGTTTGTCTCTATTTATATTCACCTGTATTTAGACTCTCACCATGAGAACGAACCCCTAAAACTTTCAGATCCATCCACAACTTTTGTTTTAATGGGTTTTATATAAATATGTATAAAGTTTAGTTCAGCTGTGTTCAGTGGATAATTAAATGTTAAAAAGGTCCAACAGGAGTCAATATAGAATCTAATAACAACATATGGAGGCCAGTATATAACTGTAGCAGCTACAATAAGTAGCACTGAAGCTGCCAGTCCAGAGAACTCTGTAAACCATCTCCATACTGGATTCCCAGTTGTCAAACTGGTTCATCTCCGAGGCTGTTTAGTCTCCATCCAATCCATCCAGAGTGTTTCTGGGGACTGGGCCTCAGTGAGGCCCAGTCCCCAGAAACACTCTGGCTAAAGTTTTAAGATTGATAGATGGATAGATTATTTAGATTATTTGAAATTGGTTGGTTTAGGCTAAAGTAAGACTTCATATTTAACGGATTTTGATATAAAACTAAAGCTAAATGGATTTATTGTCATTTCTTTAGCCTGTCTTTCAGTAAGGGGACGATAGGACTGTGAATGTGATCTAAAAGGGTTAATTTTTCACTTCAGATTCTTTTTCTCTTGTGAGTCTCACAAATTTACAAAACTAAATCAAGGCTTTAATTCCATCCTGATCCGTCCAGGATCGTCTTCTGAGGCCACCATGTTACCTCCCACATCACCAGCTGACACTGTAATGATTTGTTGAGACAGTCCCATGTATCCCTCATCATAAATCCTCTCAGCCTGCCTATAAGCACGTTAGAACTAACTGGTCAGTCCCTCTGAAGCTGGTGTTGGTCACCACTTCCAGAAAGTTCTCTGCACTAATGACACTTCTATTAAATGTGAAGAGATGGGCTTTATTTTGGACCTTTGGATGATTTTACAGCTCCATCCTTTCTGTGGGTGGGTGTGGATGTGTGTGGGATGTGGCTTTCTGAGCTCAACGAGGAAACATTTTCTTCAGGCCAAATAAAGCTGAAGTCCACATTCCTGAGTTTGTGGTGTTTCTGTCTCTCTTTTATGGAGGGAGGAGTTGCATAGATCTTCACAGGACGGGTTCACATGCTTTCTGTTTAATGTTTACTGAACATCTGATTAGAACTAAATATTCAGGACTTTTGTTTTCACGGTCTAATTCATGGTTTTAGGGGAAAGCATACATGACAGCTGTAGAATGAATCACTCACCCCCCCCCTCCCCTTGTGTAGCATTATATTTTTGGAATAATTTTTTGCTGTGATTAAATTAGCTGTTTGAATTTAGGCTAACAGAGTTGAATATAAGCTATTATCCACTTTGTAACTGGTTTACTTCAAACATTAGCTAGCTGGGCTGTGGGCTAATAGGCTAGGTAGAATTCTCAGTGTTAGCCAAAGAGGTCACATTTTCTCCCTTGTTAATATGAAAAATTACCGTAGTCAGCTGTTTCAATTAATATATTTAACCAAATCTGATTTTTAAAAAAAAGTTTAGCCAACAGTAATAGTCCACTTGTCAGATTTGACACCCAGTTATGACAATAATTAATTGTAGTAATGTTAGCATATCAAAAGCTAGCAGCTAGTTTACTTCTCAGTTTGCTACTTCACCATAAATCTATGACTATTATTTATAGTTGTAACGTTAGCCTGTTAATAGCTAGCATCGCAGCCAGACAATGTATGAAGTCAACTCATTAAATTGAAGGTAACCATTAGCCAAAGTCTAAATATATCATTTAACTATGACAAAAATATAATGTCACATTTATGTTATGCTCTCTGTGCACCAACTATGAATGCAACACCCAATGCTAACAGCTGGCATTCAATCGTAATCAACCAATCAAACCACATTCTGCAGGTCTGCCTCGCTACAACAGTAAAAGACTGACAAACATTAACTATCTAATAATATAATTTGTATTCAGATATGAGTCAGACGGAGACATTTTACTGCAGAAGAAGTACTTTTACTAAGTCAAGCTGAAAATACTTGTACTTTCACCTACAATTAGTTAAGATCTACATACATCTCCCACAACTGTGTTTCACATATAGTCATGGAACCATTTAGAGTCTTTGTTCCACCCTGAAGCCAAGAAAACCTCCAACCAGCTTCACAACAATCTCCCTGCAGCTGCAGCCTGGATGACCTCGCTCATCCCAACTCCTGGAAAAAAGCACACAAACAAACATGAGCAGCATGAACAAGTTCACAACTGAATTACAAAGTGCAATGAAATAACACATTATCACAGTAAAGGGCATAAAACCCTCTCCAGGTCTGTAAACACAGACTATCTCTCACACATCATCTTGGCCAGACTTGTCATCAGAGAGCGAACACGTCGGTTAAATTACTGAACCTCAGAAAGCCTCCAGGATCCGGTTTGGCAGCACTGGCAGACTCAGAGAGGACTGGACTTTGAACAGATGTGGTTCAGCCATAGAGGTCACTCCAAATTTGCATAAATGGTTTTGGGCTTTTCACAGCTGATGTGGACCTGGAAGAAACCCAAAGACGACAGAGAGACATTCTTTAACAGGAACACCTGCCCTAAAAGTTAAATCCATGTTTGAAATCTTTCAAAGTCATTTGTTTCAAAAAGTGAGATGCACTAATCGTTATGATGAGAAGACCACCTGTGTTTATGTCTTGAGGATGAGTTTGGTGACTAGGAATGTGTTTTTTTATTGGCCTGGTGTGTCCTGGCTCTGCTCTGGCCTGTCAGAGTCTGGGGTTTGGCTCTGGCTCCAGGTTTGGGTGGGTCCAGACTGCTGTGACTGTGCGGTTGAACAGGGTCAGTAGTTAGCGCTGGAATGGGGCTGGGGCTGCTGTGGTTCACACAGACATCTGCTCAGTGCTCTTAAAGGACTGACCGAAATACTGAGTCTCCTCTGCTGGAGAAGAAGGAGTGATCCTCGCCTCAGACCTACTGCACATGGGCAGAAGCTGAAACAAACAGCATGATTATGAACAAATGAGTCAAGAAGTGGTGGGTATTTGTTTGAAACCGTCTGCAGCTGAACATTAGCAAAACAAATGAACTGATAGTGAATCCAGGATCCATCCTCGAGGTGGTTCAGTCCTATATGAAGGATGATTGATAAGTTCATGGTCTGGGGTGGAAGGAGATGACTTCTGCAGTTCTTGTTCCATGCATGTGAAGTTCAGCTCTTTGAGTGATTCTGCAGAAACTTTGAACTTAATAACTGTTGTGGCATTTCTGTTTCGGGTAATTGAAAATTACAAGTCTGAGAAAATGGACAACATCTGCCTTCGTGGTTCCTCAGTCTCAAGGGTTTATCACCCAAGGAGGTTCACGAGGACATGGTGGCAACACAAGGGAAGGGAGGACCTCAGACCTCTACGTTCTAAATGTTTCCTGATGTTTTTAAAGGTTGTTTACATCACAAATGTTTGTGAGTGGCTCTAACTTACACCCAGGTGTTAAAATGAGGTGTGGTCAGGTGTTAAAAGAGGCGTGGTCAGCAGCATTGATTTGAACCAATGACCAACAAAAACCTCTAAAGTCAAAGCTGCAGTATTTTTACTGCTATTTAAAGGACGAATCAGATGAAACTACAAAGGAGGCTTCACAGCACAGAACAGCTGGTTACACACTAGTGATGCACAGATCAGCTCTGACATCATCACATTTTCATCCACCTGAACCAATAATTGTCTCTGATTTAGAGACTCCGCCCTCATGAACATATGACGTCACCTCTAGTGGAGCCTCAGGATTTATCAGGAGGACGTCTGTTCTAATCCAAACTGTTTCACTGTATGAACCTGGACTGTTTCACTGTATGAACCTGGACTGTGTGGGACCTTTAGAATGTGTAGAACAACACAGAACATTCATTAACATTAGATCCTGTCATAGATTTAAATCATTAATGAAGTTAAGCTGCTGTGCATTGTGGATAACACTTCTGGTTTCTGCTGCTGAAGGATCATCAATGGTGATGGTGATGTCATCAATATTTTCCTCATTAACGATGGATTATTTCTTCACCTGCATCCATCAGCTGTTAATCAGAATGATCATTTTTCTGGATCTGCAGATTGTGATTGGCTGCATCACCAGACCTATTACACACACAGGGAGGAGCATCCCTCCTCCTCCTCCTCCTCCTCAGTTAAATATGGCTGACTTTGCTCATATGCAGTCAGATGAAGTTGTCAGTCATATATAAAACAACACATTTACTGTATATAGTCAAAGACAAATTAGCAGCCCAAAGCCAAAGAGCCTCCAGCAGCCTCTGAATCAAAGTATGTAGAAACTTGATGTTGGCTTATTAATGATGCTGCAAGGGAAACAGGAAATAACTGCCTCCCCTCACAGTTCATCCATCATACTGCAGTCCTGACGGCATGTTAGAAAGGAGATGAATGAGCTGGAGAGACGCCATTTGTACAGCATCAGGATTATTTCATCCTCTCCTGGACTATAGTTAGACCATATTTCACGATGAAGATGTCTCTCTTTATTCTTTGTCTTTGTAAATAATGGTTGAATTCTGGTTTAGCCCTTAGCTAGTCTGAGCCCCAGGCCTGGTGGATGGTTCCACAGTGTACACCCCGCCTGAACAAGGTTCACCACTCGAGTGAGGACTTGTGATTCTTACATACTTCACTGTTTATGTCCATCTCTCATAGCTGAGAGAACTCCATCCCGTCTCGTTCTAGCTGGCAAACCTTCCTTAGCCAGGGTGTGCGCTAACGCTTTTAGCTTAGAGGCTACAACGAAGATTTGAGCTTAAAAAATATGTAAAGAATGTTTTTTCGAGTCATTTTATGTTGGTTTATTTAAACGCTGCAACGATGTTTTGTTCTGAAGCTCCAGAAATGTTTTGTGGAAACTTCTCCTGATGTTCCATCAACATGGTGGAGAGGAGATGACCTTTAAGTATAATTATGAATGCAGACCATTTGTCTTGTCTTGTTGGCTCCATCAAAAGGATGAAATCTTTAAATCTGTGACTCATTCATATGTTGTCAGGTTCCTCATTAACTTGCAGTGGTACATTAAACAGTCATGCTCTGCTCCTTCCTGTATTTGTATTGCTGTAAATCAGTTGCATGAAAAGACTTGTGAGGCTGCAGAATACTGTGACCACAGAACCGTAAAGACAACACTCATAAAGCCACATCCTCAGACCAGAAGATAGAAGCACATTTTACACACAAAGGTTTCAGCAGTGAAAATATTGATGTTACTTTTGATTCTGATGTAATCCATATGTTCCTATATTCTACTTGAAACATAAGAGTGTTTTCATATCATCCAAAATCTGCAGCAGACACAAGAAAAATCTTTAATTCCTTCCTGTGGTGGATTTCTGTCACTCCCTTTGACTAATAGTTATGGGAGTATAAGTACTTCATCTTGTTCTGGCAGTCTGAGTAAAAGTACTGGATGTTAGTATTTGGCTCAATGAGATCAGCGACGTGTAACAATACGCTCTGTGTGTGTCAGTCCAGAGACAAACACACATTATACCCATCTGACAATGAATTCACAATGGAGGCCGTCTGTGTGTGTGGTGGGTGATGTCATCAGCTTTTACTCTCAATGATGTGAAAATTGTAACGTATTGTTGTTAATGATGCTGAGTTCAGACAAACAAACATTGTGAAGGAGATGCTTCTCACTATTTTCAGGATTTTACAATCAATTAATAGAGAAAATAATCAGCAAATAAATCCTTAATGAAAATAACAACAAAATAAATAAATAAGTTTCAGTAAGATTCAAACATTTTCATCAACAAACATTTTAGAAGTAAATAAAAGTACAAGTATGAAAATAAAAAAATAAAATAGAATAAAACTAGAAAGCCCTCAGTAGAACTCAAACCTCTGCCAACACCACTGTCATCCAGACCTTTAGAAATCAGGAAATAGTTTCTCAACCAAAGCTCATAATAAATATTCATCAGACAAGTATCATCAATAACTTCAAAAAACAAACTGATAAACATTTATTCCCATAAGGTAGGATCATTTACATAGAAAACAAGTATGAATACAAAAAGAAGTATTACAAATTGAAAGAACAGCCATAAGCTTTAAAAATTTAAAAACACATACATGAAAATATTTATCAATTTTTTAGATATTTGATTAAAACTAAAAAATAATCAAATTCAGAAACAACTAGAGTGGCACTCAATCCAGCGCGTACCTCCGCAGATTCTATCAGCTTTCCTGACACGTCCCCCCCCCTCCACAAAGTTTCAGAAGCTTTTGTAAAAAAATGGAGCAAAGTTCAGGCTCCGCCCCTTTAACCAGAGCTCCACCAAAACTTTATGGGTTCAATCCAAAACAAACATAAATCAACCGACCGACACGTATGAAAACATGATATCCTCAGCAGAGGTAAAAATAATATTCAAATGTAACTAGAAAAGCATTTTCTGGAGAAATTGCGGCGTGAAGGCTGAAGAGCTGCGCTAGACTGCAATGCTGCCTGAAGAAGCTGAATCAGACTAATGAAGTCTGAAAAATATGAAAAACTAATGAAGCATGAACTGAAACTTTCCAGTTAATCAAATATGACTAATGATGAAAATTGAAAGTTTTACTGAAAAGCTGACACTATACTGCAATGCTGCTTGTAAAGTCTGAACAACACACATTTATATGAACAATGAGAAATATCTTAAAGTTTGTTGAAAAATATAAAGTGAGGCAGGGTCTAAATAGTATAAATGAACTGTCAGTCAGACACAGACAGAGGAGTCAAGTTTAAAACAGCTCAGAACAGTCAGGAAGTGCTGAATTTAAATCCACCAATCAGCATGAACTGTGTCTGCATGCCTGCATGCTAATTAGCTGCAGCTGTGTGAAACTGCTGACTCACTGAGACAGAAACAAAAGCACCCCTCAGAAATAGCGCTGCCAGAGGCAAACCGTAGGTTGTATCGGTGAAATGACCGGACCGTGAGCATCCTCAGACCCAGCTGAATGCAATGGGGTGCTTTTTGTGTGGATTAAGTCAAGAATTGACAGAGTAATCACAGTTTACGTTTTTGATCATCTCAGAGTTTTGGCAGACTGTGAGACAAGATTTAATATGGACTCAGGTGGGGCAGTTGGAGGTTACTCTTGGTGTTTGGAGCTTCATTTAGCCCAAACCGTAGGTGCTACACTTATGTAGGTACATTTAATCAAAGCATGGCAACTTTTCCAACTGTTTCTGTAAGTTTCATGGCTGTAGAGTCAAAATTGTGGCCGTGTGGGCGATTTTGGTAGTCCATTTCTGTTTCACTCTAGCAGACCCCAGCTCTCACTCTAGGAATGGCTGAAATCCTGAAACTACATCAAGTTTGAGGAAGGATTAAGTGAAAACTATGAATTATACTGAATTAGTTTAATGCTTTTTGAAAAGTTTAAACTTGTCTGAATCCCTGGAGCTTTGAATGGTGTTTCTAGCTGAAAGTATGAAGGATTAGTGAATCTTTGAAAAGTATGAAGATTTCTGAACTTTTCCCATAAGGAATAAATGGGGCATTTTTGTGGAAAATTGGGAATATCTTGGAAAGTGTCAAAGTTATGAAACAGCTGAATAATAGCCGGAATGTCCTGAATTTCCTGAATCTTTTGAACATTTCTCAATGTTGGCCGAGATTAGCTCCTAATTTGCTGCGTGGTTGCATTTGGTGATGGTTTTGTGTACACTTTATGGTGTAACCAGTTCTGGTCCCCTTCAGGGGTGTTAGCTCCCCACCAGGCTAACCTGTAGTTTTAGACTCAGCGTACAGATGTGAGGCCCCGCCTGTAACCGTATCTGGTTTCAAAGTTTACCATAAAAGAGCCTTTATTCTCACGAGATAGTTCAGGACTCACAGCAAACAAGAAGAGAATGTAATTTTAGATATTTAATCTATATTTATACGCTAGTTTAATCAATATTCCATTCTAAAAACCAAAACAATTTGTCCATAGAGGAACCTAAAAAATATTAATTCAACTTTTAAGGTTTTGGATCAAATTATGTCAAATGATGACAAATAGGAGCCTCATCCTCTGAAAGCTGAGATTGATTTCTATATGAAACACTTGGATTTTATTTTATATGCAAGAATCTTAAAAAGGTGACTTTAAGAAGAGAAGTAAAAATGGAGGAAATGCTCTCAGACCCTGGATGGTGAGGACTGTCTGCTGCAGCAGCTGAACCTCTGAGAACTCCTAAATAGAAACATCGAATCATGTCTGAACTCACTCAACTGATGCTCTAATGGAGCAAAAAGCTGCTTGTGGCTGAAAACAGTTTGTCATCACTCCCCGAACAGTGGGGTCATTCAGACATGAGCTGGGTTGAAGTTTTCTGTCTCACATTCTGCTACTTCCTTCAGATGGAGAAATCAGGCTGAGTTGTTAATTTATGATGCTGAGGTACGTATGTCTGTGATGCCACTCCACCCTACGGTGGACCCAGCATTCCAATAAGCCTGATGATTAGATGTACTTTCATCGCCTCCACGAAGGGGGTGATGTCTTCATCTCCGTTGGTTTGTTTGTATGTCTGGTGGCAGGATTACACAAGGTTGGGTATATGAAAGGTAACCATTAAACTTTGGAGTGGATTCGGATTAATGGACGGATTCATGAATTTCTGTCACTTCCTTCCTTCACCATCACAAGAAGGGGTTTATTTACTCATAAAGTACTGATGGATTTTCATGAATCTTGGTAGAAGAGAGAGAGAGAGCATTTCAAAGACCTCGAATAAACCAGAAAAAAAGTAGTTGTGACCCAGGTTCAGGAGCCCCTTCTGGTCCCAGAACTGAGGGTCAAGCTTGTCGGGAAGCGTCTGGTGGCCGGACCTTTAACCATGGGTCACAGCCGAGCACAGCCTGAAGAAACTCCATGGAGCCACCCCTGTATAGGCCCACCACCTGCAGGGATAGGCTTTGGAGTTGGGTACAATGTAAGCCAGGTCGAAGTCGGTAGAGGGGACCTGGGTGTGCCGACTCCTGGCACTGCAGACTGGTCCTAGGAATTTGGAATGTCACCTCTTTGGCTGGGAAAGAACTGAAGCTGGTGCAGGAGGTGGGGCATTACCAACTAGATATATTTGGGCTCACCTCCACAAAGAGCACTGGTTCTACAACCTAACTGGACCTCCTTACTCTCCAGCTGAGTGCTGCTGTGCTAGGGTTCTCCCCAGAGAAAGAGATGGTCGGCTTCATGCATGCTCTGAAGGGAAGGTCTATCTGTGCTTAAACACCCAACATCACTTCCAGTATCCAGCCTCATAAGAGTTCCTGGGCGGTTCCTCTCTGAAAACGAAAGACATCACCGTTATTGATAGATGCTTGAGGATGAGTATAAATACAACCAAACCAATAAACTCTTTACCACAGTGGACTACATTCACCATCACAGACTCTTACGTATGCTTATGATACATAATACTGAAGAGACGGCATAAACTGAAGTACGTGTCTCAACCCAGGACAAACCCTGTTTTTATTTATTATTATTTATAATGATCTATTTGCCGACTTTTTGCTTAATATTTAGATTTCCTATTTGATAAGATGGCATTTGTTTTTCATACTAGAGCCATATTTGAGTAGATGGATAGCTCCAAGGTTTCTTGACTGAACATGCATTAAGGCAATGAGGCAAGACTTGCTATGCAGAATATAATAATGAACCCTTTGGGGCGGGGTTTGTTATTTACCATCTGTGGGAAGTAACTCTCTAATTATAGCATGTTTAATGAGCAAACATTGTTTACTCGCATTAGTTTGATATTTTTACAGAAAAAAAACATTGTTTTAAGGAAGACTACATGCTAATAGCATCATTTTGGTAAGATGGCACAGTGCCTGTGTTCACGTTGTTTTTTTTGCCTCTTGATGCTTTCTTCATTCAGCCCTTTGCACCATCACAGTTCATTGTAACTTACAGGAACAACAACCAAGTGATACCAGCTGTATCTGTGTATATAAACAACACAGATCCCAGACAGGAAATTCTCATGTCTCCTCTGTTTAAATTATCCAAGTCTTAGAAACTCAAATACCTGTTACCATAATTTTGCATATGTCAGTCTAACCCAGTGGATCTTAATATGCCAATGAGTGACTGGATTTCCCAGTCATCTCTCCCAGTTAAACAAACATAAAACTTGTAAGGCTGTTGGACATGAACAGGGTGATTGGGTTTATTGTAACAAGGGTATTTTAGCATGGTTCATATGTAGCATAGACTGGGGTGTGTGGTTTGACTTATTTCATTTGAATATCCCTTTAAATTTTCACACACTTGAACACATACACATCTGCAAAATTATAAAACTATTATAGAATTACATTTGTATTTTTGAGTTATCATTACATTTTAACAAAGTCTTCAATGAGCTTCCATAAAGTAGATTGATGGATTTTCACCATTGTTTTAGTTGAATAAGATTAACAAGTGGGAGGAACTGGTCCCACCCTCCTATAATAGCTGTGACACCCATGGGAACCTTCAAGTTGAGATGAACCGACAAAGAAGAAGGACAGAGAGGCAGAGGAGGGCTGAGGACAGAGGACAGTGGGCCAATAAGACAGAATATATTCTGGTTGTTGCAGGAAATGTTGTCGGCCTGGGCAACGTGTGGAGATTTCCTTACCTGTGCTACAAGAATGGTGGAGGTGAGTAGAGTATATGTCATTATATCATTATTTTGTGTGTAGTGCACTGAAATAATGTTAATACTGGTATTGATGAAAGGTATTAAAAATTTGAATGAATGATGATTGAATTAATTAGTCATTAACACGGTCAAACATGTCTATAGGTGCCTTCCTGGTGCCGTATGTTCTGTTCGCTGTATTGTATGGGATACCTCTGTTCCTAATGGAGACCTCCATCGGTCAGTACACCCAGGAAGGATCCATCACCTGCTGGACGAAGTTGTATCCACTGGCAAAAGGTGAGTCACTGAGCTGAGATAGGAGATGCAATCAACACTTTTGACGCGGGGGTTAGGGTTAGGTCTCAGCGATGACTTCAGGTAACCGTCTTTAATTTTTAACTAACAAATCATAAACTTACAAATCTCAAATCTAAGCTTGTCAGCTTACAGTGTCTGGGTCCAGTAGTCAGCGTCTCCCAGGTCCAGCACGCTGCAATATCAGGGAGACAGAGCAATCAGTTCAACACAAATAACTAGTGACAGCTAGCTCTCTCTCCCTGGGACCATTCCCTGAACCGCCCTCACTCTCTCTCCTGTCACTGTGCTCCAACCAAACCCCATGACCACAGGTAGCTCCACTAGTTCTGACGATGTGGGTCACAGACATATTTAAACTATGACCAGAGATTTGCAACCCCTCCAAAATAAGGTAAACATGTTTTTTATTTGTTTTTCAGGAGTTGGATACGGACAAATTATAATCAGAATGTTTGACTTAAGCTTCATTATAATCCAAGCCTGGGCTCTCTTCTACCTGATATTCTCCTTCAGCTCCCAGCTCCCCTGGGCCATCTGTGAGAACTCCTGGAATACAGGTAAACAGGATATGAACTTAACGTCAGGGTAAAAAACGTGCTAAGTATATAGAGTATAGTAAGATAGTACCATTATAATGTGTTTCAGTTTGTACAAAGTAATTCCTCACATTCATTATGAACTGTTTTGTTGACTAAACCAGCGAACTGTTTGAGTCTTCAGACTCTGGATTCTAACTCAACACATCAGACCCTGCTGAAGAACACCACCTCTGCTGCTATTGAGTTCTGGGAGTAAGTTTACATCATTTCTCTCTCCTCTGCAGTAGTTTTTATCATAATATAATATAATATCACTACAAACCACATCATCAATGACCCACAGCAACATTCTTCACAGGCCATTACCAGCATGATTTCTGATAATCCCGGTACAAGCTTACAGTTTAACACCCCTGTTGACACCGTTTGATCATAAACTAGACTGCAGACCTCCACCAAGGCAGCTGAGGTTCCTCATTATGTCATGTTAACTAAAAGCAACAGTCTGACCCTCATCATGTGATCCTGGACCATGAAAACCTGCCCATAGAATCTGGATCACATTGGTATCATTATTAGTCTGATAGTTATTCTAGAAAAACTAGATTTGACTGATGGTGGTTTTCTTCAGGATCTAGATCAGGAACTGTTGAAGGTAAATTTGATCCCTAACTGAATCAGTTTCAGCTACAATCTGATCTCAGGTCAGTCTGGATCATTATTATTATCTGTTATCTCACAGTAGTGAATTTTCTGTGAGTCCTATAAATTTAAACATTCTGGATCACCAGATCCAGATTATGACTTGGATCCAGATCAGACTCTGATGTGTGCTAGATCTTATGATGATGTCATCATGTCATGTTTGTCCAATCATTGTAGACATTATCCAGGAAGTTAGAGGATAAAATCCAGTAATTGTCCCCCAATGGTACAGAATCCTTTTTGGAACATTCTGGATCCAGATGATGATCCGGATTAACACCAGAATCTAATGAATTTGTCCTGAAGCTATACCCTACCTCTACAAAACATTAAATCAAAATCCGTTCAGTGGACTCGTTGGCTACCATTAGATGTACTAAAATGGGACCATAAACCAGGGATTTATTTCATCACTATGTTAGAACTGTCTAGAAATCATGAATCATGATGTCATGTGTTCCTGTTAAATTTGCCCTCTCCTCAGACGGCGGGTGCTGGGAATGTCTCGAGGCATTGAGGACCTGGGCAGTGTGAGATGGGAGCTGGCCTTGTGTCTCCTGGCCTGCTGGATCTTCTGCTACTTCTGTATCTGGAAAAGTGTCCGATCCTCTGGAAAGGTCCGGAGGAAACATGTAATCAGGGTTGATCATCAATAATCTATAATGAATACTTTAATTGATTTCCCTTCTATTTTAGGTAGCATATTTCACGGCCACGTTCCCCTATGTGATGCTCTTCATCCTGCTCATCAGAGGCGCCACACTTCCTGGTGCTCAGGATGGGATCTACTACTACCTGTATCCAGATCTAAACCGCCTGGCTAACCTCGAGGTGGACTGTTCATTTGTTTTCAACAATCAATTAAAGAATTATACTTTTAAACATATTGATTCCTTAAAGGAACAGTTCACCCAGAAACGATAATTCAGTCATGATCTCCTCATCACCATGGTGATAAATGTAGCATCAATGCCTACATTCTTTATGTTGGCAATGACTAAAAGAAGGCAGTGAAGATTCAAACATCAAAAATGGCAACAGTAGCAGAGGTTGTGTCGAAAAGTGGAGGCAGAGATGAAGTGATGATTCTCCTAAACAGTTGAAGATGATAGTGACTTGTTTTAAATTAAAAAAACAAACATAAAATGACTCCAGACAGCTCATACGGCATAATCCAGATCTCCAGAAGATCCCAAAATCATTTGAGAAGATGAATCTACATCTATTTTAAAGCTGAAATCTTCAGTGTAGCCTCTGAACTATAAATATTAGCTGCAAGATGAGATCAATGAGACTTTGTGATCTCTGCATACCTAAGTGTTTATCTGCTACCTGGAAGTTGTGTCAAACACACAACAGAGCAGTGCTTAAGATGCAATAACAAATGCCTCTGTTGGATCTAAATTTACATCTTCAAGATTGCCAGATCTTTTTGGTTTTTGAAGAGGGAATGCTGCGATTTTGTTGCTGTGAAGCAGCAGAAATGTGTTATGGACTAAGAAACCAAACTTTCCATTGGCATGAGTGTAGATAGATAATGGCTGACTTCTCATTTTTGGGTGAAGTTTTTAATTTACTGAAGATTGTGTTAGGTTTGTTCCAAAGGCTAAGAAATGATTGGTGGGTTTGGTCCAAAGGCTAAGAAATGATTGGTGGGTTTGGTCCAAAGGCTAAGAAATGATTGTTGGGTTTGGTCCAAAGGCTAAGAAATGATTGTTGGGTTTGGTCCAAAGGCTGCCTCCAGGGTGGAATCCTCCATCTTCATTTGTAGGATCTTTACAATATAATCCCTCCATCCTGAATATGACTTCCTGATTAGGGCCTCTATTTATAAAGCACCTCTGAAACTGCAATGAAAGTTAAACTACGTCTCTATAATACATCTTTTCTTACATTACAGGTCTGGATAGAAGCAGGATCTCAAATAATGTTCTCCTACAGTCTGACAGCTGGAACACTAACTGTCCTGGGCAGCTATAATGATTACAACAACAACTGTTACAAGTAAGTATAAGTCAAATATTTTTAAGGAAAAAGTTGTGTCACTTTACAAATTTATTAAAGAAAATATTCCATCCATCCATCTATTTATTTGGGATCGGGTCGTGCTGGCAGCAGACTAATCAGGGTATCACTGATGTGCCTCTGCCCAGCAACACTTTACAGTCATGCACCGGGATTACATGCAGTCATTGCAAAGCCACCAGTAGACAGGAATTGGCACCAGGCAGAAGGTTGGACTATCTGTAAGTTCTGAAAATATGTCTTATGTGATTCCAGCGATCGGCTTTAGACTACCCAGTGGGCCCCACATGGATTAGGCTGGGTCTACATGGGTACCAAGCGGGTACGGCCCCAAAATGGCATCTTACTTGAGGCTGACATGGGTTAACTAAGAAGGTCCCACAGAATGGGCAACACAAATGGGGCCCATTCTGGTTTCCCAAATGGGTTAGACATGAGCAAACACAATCAGTCGTATATCGACTGGTTACATGAGTCCATGTGGTGCCCAAATAGAAAATCCACAAATAGGTTTATAATGGATAAATACATATGGGTCCCTCTTAGGTCATCTAAGTAGGTCCCATATGGGCAGACCCAGGTGGGTTCACTCTGTTGGTTCTAGCTGGGCCACTAACAGGAAATGAGTGCATGAGCTCAAAATGGGCAACACAAATGGGGCCCCCGAGAACCTGCGAATTACCTCACACATGCGAGTAATCGTGAGTAAACTCAAATGATCCTGTGGTGACATTTACGTGAGTAACTCAGGTATTCGGTGTCAACATACCATAAGGCTGAGCCCAGCCACCCTTAAGAAGAAGCTAATTTTGGCCACTTGTATCTGGAATCTCATTCTTTTGGTCACTACCTTGAGTTCATGATCATAGGTGAGGGTTGGAACGTAGATCCAATGGTGTATTGAAAGCTTTGCCTTCTAGATCAACTCTCTCTTCACCACAATGATCTGACACAATCCCATCATTACTGCTGATGCTGCACCACACCATCCGTCCATCTCATGCTTGATTTTCCCATCACTCCTTAGCAAGACCCCAAGATATTTAAAATTTGTCGCTTGAGCCAGGAATTCACCTCCAACCCGGAGAGAGCAATTTCCATCAGAGAACCATGACTTCAGACTTGGAGGTACTGACTCTCATGCCGGCTGCCTCACACTCGGCTACAAACTACTCCAATACATGCTTAAGATTGTGGGCTCATGAAGCCAACAGAACCACATCATCTGCAGCAATTCTGATTTACCCTAATGGGACACTCTCCTCATTCTGACCATGAATAGACAGGGTTGCCTGCATTACTGCTGATATCGCACCAAACCCTGTGTCCATCTCATGTTCTATTTTCTCAGCTCTCTTGAATAAGACTCTGAACTTCTCTAACTGCTTTGCTTGAGCCAGCAACTCCCTGCAACCCGGAGGGGGCTGTGTTGTCTGGGGCCCCTGGAAGGGTCTTCCATACTGGTCTCAGATGAAGGGCCAGACGAAGAGCGATTTGAAGACTTCAATGAATCAGTCTACGAAGACGTTGCTACACCTCATCAAGGTTAGGAGGTTGTCTGTAAGCATCCCATGACCAGTCCTTTAAACAGCTAGCCACAGCCTGAATAAACTTCAAGGATCTGCTACCCTGTGGGCCCACCACCTCCAGGGATAGGTGATGGGGACAGGCACAATGCATCCCAGGTGGGAGGCTAGGGAAGGGATTGGGTGTGCATTGCAGTCCTAAAAGACAATATATTGAAAAATATTTACTTAAAATTTACCCGTAGGAATGTCTTCTTTTTGACAAGGGTCTATTGTCTTTCTGTGACCTCCAGGGACTGTCTCTGGATCAGTTTGCTGAACAGTGGAACTAGTTTTGTTGCTGGATTTGTCATCTTCTCTGTACTTGGATTCATGGCTCAGTCACAGGGTGTGACTGTCGACACAGTGGTTGAGTCAGGTATACTTACAGATTTACTCAGACATGCTGTCCAGAAACAAAGAATGTTCTCTGTTTTGATTAATTCCTGTCCACAGGTCCAGGTTTAGCCTTCATAGCGTACCCTCAGGCAACAGCTCTGATGCCTTTGCCACAGTTCTGGACTGTCTGTTTTTTCCTGATGCTCATTTTCCTCGGTGTTGACACACATGTAAGAAGTTTTCTTTCATATTACCTGCTGATTTATTACCAATGCATTGAAAATAAAAAAGTATTGTTGTCTCATTCTGTTTTATCCTCAGTTTGTGACAGTCGAGTGTTTCATAACCTCAATAACGGACTTGTTTCCGAACCTGTTTCGTAAAAGTGGAACACGGGAAATCTTTGTCTTAGTCATTTGCTTGGTCTTCTTCATCTTACATCTGATGTTGGTCACTGAGGTGAGTAAAATATGTCCATAATAGTGTATTAAATAAATAGTTGTCACAAAATATTTCTCATATTGAAATCTCTTCCTGTTGCAGGGAGGGATTTACATATTCCAGCTTTTTGATTATTATGGAACTACCAGAGCTTGTCAGTATTTCATGGCTTTATCTGAGTGTCTGGCACTGTCCTGGGGTTTTGGTAAGCAAAAAATAATTAATCAAATTATCATGATATGACCTGTATATAAATCAGCCTAATTTTTGTCAGTTTAGTCATGAGATTATGTTTTTGTTTTAAAAAAATATTCCATCAAGACGTGAGATGAACAGAAATATTACTATTTAGAATGGTTTCAATAATTTCATTAGATATCTTTAGACTGGTTTTATTTAGCTCCAACACTGTGTTATGATAATAATGAACTTCAAGTGACTCATATGACAGGTTTTATGTACGTCTATGAATTTCTACCAGGTGCTGATCGTCTTATTAACATCATTGAGGACATGACAGGACAGAAACCAAATGTTTTCTTCAAACTGTGCTGGAAATACATCATTCCTCCTCTGTCACTGGTGAGTCAGAAAGGTTTTCACTGAAAAACACTTTGTATTTAGAAGAGAAAAGGCTCATTTATACTTCCTCTACATACGAAAATAAATACGTGAATTTAAAACGATGCTTCTTTTAATGTCCACGGACTTCCATACGTCCTTTGTGATGGCGTTGATAGATCCACAGGAGGGCAGTGAAGAGTCAGATGTTTGACAATATTGAATCTGTCGATGGTAGACGAGGTTGTGATAATGTACGTAGTAAATAAAAAACGACATCAGTGAAGGCAGCGATGTAGTCTGATGGTCTGATGATGGTCTGATGATTTATGGTGGTACTGCTACATGTCATCTATTTGATCTGTAAGCTTTCAGAAAACGTGCAACAAATTAACACCGAGTACGGAGAAAAGGCTCATATCTGTTTTTAACGTAGAGCATTAATGAGCCTTAAGAGTCTACAGCTATGGTACCAACTCTACATGGACAAAGCAGTACAAGTTAATAAAGACAACATAGTTTAGCAGGTTAGCATGCCAACATTAACCAATTAACATTTAACGTGAATTACAGCTGAAGCTGACAAATATGTCATTAGGTTTGCATGTATTTTGATCATAATATGACCAAATGGTTCAGGTATCACGAAATATTCTATAATGTTTCTTGCAAACGATGAACTCAACTCCTTCCCCAAACAAACACCTTCACAGATTTCCTTTATCCTGTACCTGGTTGAATACAAGCACCTGAAGTTTAATGACTGGTACATCTACCCTGACTGGGCGTACGCACTGGGATGGACCATGATGCTGTTGTCTGTTGTCATGGTGCCACTGTGGGCAGCTGGAAAGATGTTTGTGACAGCAAGGACGTCCACACAGGTGAGTATGTAAAGATGACTTTTAACAACTTCAACAATGATTGTGGGAATACAACTACACAGTGTTAGGAACAATAATAACTGCACCTAGGGAATTTTGCTGCAGGAAATCATTTGTTTGCAACCACTATCACCAAAGGAAGAAGAACGCACTATGATCACAAGGCAGACAGCAGATGCATGCTAGCCGTTAAAAAGTCCAGTGTGGAACTGCTTTAAGTAAATTAAGGAAAATGAGGTACAGTAACAGCTCTGACAGGTAAAACTATCTGATCACAAGTCAAAGCTGACCAGAAGAAGGTCCGTCTGCAGTTAAACAGTCAATTAGTTTAGTCAGCAGACGAAGTAACTTTGATGTTAGACGTGCAGAATAAACAACGGATGATAGCTAACGACATGCTTCCTATCAGCTTTGTTGAAGGTGATGGTTTTCGCCATCGTGAAAAAACATTAACCCAAGACTTTAGAAAGTATATGATGATAATGCACCTGAGCTGCAAACTCGTTTAGCGTGAGTTGAAAAATGAGCTCCTGGGGGTGTATTACTATACGATTAGTAGTCGAGTAGTGCAGAGCGATTTTCAAATAGTAATTTTGCTTGAAATATTCATCCCTATTACGCACCTCAATAATCAGCGCTGCGTAAGACTGCAGTGCCTACCTTTGCCTTTGGGATACCTGGAGCACGAGGAGACCAGACGCCTCTGCCAGCAACGCCACTAACACCACCGCCAGATTCAGAGAGGAGGAAGGAAATGACATCTGAAGAGCGGACACTGACCCAGATACATTCATTAATTCCAGCAGGATAAAATCTTAACTCTGAGACAAAGGAAAAGAGGACAAGGCGCGAAAAAACGTCTTTCTTCACCTCTGTATATTCCTGGCACCTTCAAATGCTTAAAATCAGGGTTCTCCCTTTGTTTCAGCTCTCTTCCTTTTTGGCTATGTTTTAGTTCTACTTTCTTCTTCTGTTTTTTCTTTGTTTTGTTACACTCAGCTGACTCTTATTTTTCTTTGTCTTATTATGAGTTAAAGTTAAAGTTATCAGTTAAAGCCGACATCAGACGCAGAGGAAAAACACCTGCTGATCTCAGCCCAGTTGATCCTTTGAGACTCACAGACCAGCAGCTGTAAGAATCTCCACAACCTGGTGTTTGGTGATGATCTACATGCCAGGTCAAAACCATCCTGGGACGTACAGTGGACATGGCAACCTCATGAACCGTAAACCGTGGTTCCGATTGGAGAACTCTTCACTGACCGACAGTAACGTAGGAAAAATCCATCTTCCTTTGCTCGTGTCGAGGGTTGATGTCGTAAATCTAGTAACTCTTAAATGTAGCCTAATTATACCTCTTGTTCCAAATTTTAAGTTTTTTTTTTACTTTGTTAAATCTAAATTACTCAGTAATTTTCTCATCTTTCATCATTGCCCCTCTTTTTTAAACAGTCCTCTATGAGTTAAATAACATCTGTGTTTAACTTAGTTAATAGGTTAAATAAACCATTTCATTTAGACCAAGCACTCGTCTGTTCCTATGAGACATGAAGGTCAATGCGAATGAAGACATTTGATTTTCAGATATAAGTCTGATTAAAGGTTTACTCCCACTCAGTATTTTCCTTCTCAAGGCGTGTGAAGAATTTTGAAGTAACCACGATATTTATATTCAATAGGACGAATGCTACTCTACAGCCTGATACAACGGTCATATTTTTAGCACAGGGGAATACAGAGAACAATTCTGATTTAAGCCAGTGAAGGGCAAAAAATATGAAGTAAACAAAGGGCCATTTTGAAATTCGGTGACGTCACATGGAAGTATGTCTTCCCCAAGGGCTTTCCCAGATTTCAGGCCACACAAGGCCCCATGCACGGAAGTTTCAAATCTGCAATAAAATGGAGAACATGGAGAAGGGAAAGCGTGGACAACATAAAATAACAGATAGTGAGGAAAAGGCGTCGAGTATCTGAACAAAAGAAACGGAGAGTAAAACTGGTAAATCCTGGAGAGCAGAAGGATGGATGGAGCTACTGAAATCTAAATCTGGACACACGGCTGGTTTCAGAGACAGGAAGCTGCAGGGAAACGGCTGATAGGTAGGAAATCCAAAACAAACCTACCCACAGAATTCATTTCATTAGGCATGTTTTTGTTTGAATTATGTATTTAAACTTGACCAAATAATAAAATGATATTTATTAATTGATATGCTGCAGTTTGGGTGGAATGCATTTTGTACGCCTGTTAGACCTTTAATGATTAACTGAATAATCAAAATGATTATTAAATTAATTCTACTTTCCCGTTAAAATCAGGTGGTGCCCCTATTAAATGAGGAAAAGCGACTTAAAACACTAAAGTGGACTGCATGATACCTCATCCAGATCTTTGGAAGTGGTCTCAGTGACATTGCTGTGCTAAACGTTTAGATGCTGAAACGCTTTAAGTGTCAGAATCATTAAAGTTGTGTTGAAGCTTGTATTTTGCTTTGTTTGTTTCTGTTTCCCAGCATTTGTCTGCCCTTTGTTTCCCTGCTGAAGATCCAACCTTGCAGAGGAAAAAAACGGGAGAGGAGGAAACGTCTGTTGAACTGGCGACATCTGGAGAGACAACTTAGCGTGAGATGAACGACACACTGAAATTTGAGTTCAGTTATGGATGAAGGGGCAGATCCAGGAAGTTTTTTCCACTTTCTTTAAAATTAGTAGTGTGATTTTTGGCTTTTTTTTCTAATTATGCTAAAACTACAGCCGCTGACTTTACGGAGGAGTCTACATACATGTCAACCTCGTCGGATGCTGACCTGACTTGAGAATCCTTAAGATTTTCACAAACTCTGTACAAAAAAATAGCACATATGGAAAAGCTTGAATTAAACACTAAAGACATAAAGACACCTTCAGGACGGGAACTTGGGTCGTCTGCGTTGGAGTCGTTACGCACTACAGAATGTGAGTGTATGTGATGTAACACAACGACGACTAACTGCTCGAGTTTTAAAGTGGATTCTGTGATTCTTGCTTGATATACAACTTCTGTTGCTCAATGGGGGGAGTATGAGGTCTCTGGTACTCCCCCATTGGACTGAATGGAGCGGAGCCTGCTAGCTAGTTCAAGCAGACAACTCTCATTCTCCTCAAATGTCATCAACACTCCCTCCCAACAATTTCCCATCTCTCCCTCTGCCTGTCAACGCTGCTGTACTTTCAGCCCCACCATCACCCCAGCATCCACCTGTAGGCTCCGACGAGGGGGTTCAAGATGTTTTCTCATCACTCCCCAACATATTCATATAAACATACCTGCGGGGAGTGATGAGTTCAGAGTCTAGACACCAAACTCACCATCCGTCTTTGTCAGGGGTGAAAAGATATTCTGATGTTGAATTAATGTAGAACTAATTACAATTCCAAAAAGTGAAACTTCCTCATACATCATCAAAATTGGTCTCACATGCCCCTTTCTCCATGTCATAACGCCAACATATGACTCAGCGTATGATTTGTCAACATGACCGACAACTTCAAGTGATAATGAAGGCTGTAAAAGTGTCACAGGAAGACTTTCCACTGCTGGATCAGGAGCAACTGGCAGCAATCAGGGAAGATCCCACATGAAAATAAAATGTAGGACATGGCTTTAGACAGGTTCTGGACATCATTGGAGGAATAGTTTAAAGTCACACCACTGCAATTCTGCTACCGTTCTCTACGACATATTTGTGCAAACCCTGATGAAGGCCACAAACCCAAATGTGTTGGTCTTCCTCTTTACCTCTGCAAACTGATGCTTGTCATGTGTCTCTTGCTCTTCTTCCTCAAGGCTTTTTGTATTAACATTATAATTTTTTGCTAACTGTTTTGATAATTAGTCCATTCTGTGATTTGTCAAATAAAGATGTCCAACATGTATTGGTTTGGTTTTGACTCATTTCCTTTGTCCTTTATGATAATAAATGAGGAATATTTCACTTTTGGACTACTAATTGGACAGAAAAGTAATTATGATTAGTAATTTAAGACTCTGGGAAATTTCAACGGCATTATGAATGTACTGCTGTAGCATATCTCTTAGTTCATTATGATTGGGTAAGAGGACCATCCATCCATCGTGGGTCTCATACAGTCTTGCCCAGCTGACATTGGGTAAGAGTCAGGTCCACCCCGGACAAGTCACCAGTTCATCACAGGGCCATACTGCTGTAACTGCAGACAGTTACTTACCTCTTGTCATCAACTATCTGATGTTGCTGGGCTTCGTTGCTCAGCCAGGATGGAACCCCAGAGAGGACTTTTTATTATATTAAAATGATAGAAAGTGCGGTTTTAATATGAAAACAGCATTTAACATTTATTTCTAAAAAATGTAACATGCTCCAAAAATAGCATCAATCTATTGTACGGAAGCCCATGGGGGACTTTATTAAAATGATGATGCAGACTTGAAAATGAAATGTGTATCTGTTAGAGTGAAAATTCAAATGAAAGTAGAAAAACTGAGTGACTTTTCATTTACAAAAACCTGAGCTGCTCCAAAGTGGACATTATTCCAATAAATGTGTGAAACAGCCTCAGAAACCTCCTCTGAGGACATCGCTGCCTCTGCTTTTGCTGCTATTTATTTACTCTGTACATTAAACCTCTGCCGTCATTTCTTTTGTTGTCGAGGCTTTTGACTCTTTACTGCCCTCTAGTATGAAGCAGTGATGATGTAATGAAGTATGTGGCCAATGACGGATTTCTTTCATACATAGAGTGAGTAGGAATGAATGTGTAAATGCAGTAGACTGAGCTTCATGGTTTGGCTTATTTTATTTGAATATTGTCCACTTTGGAGCAGGTTAAGGTTTTGACAGCTTTTCTACTTTCATTCGAATTTTCTCTCACTTGAACACAAGAAAAACTATAATGTTATCATAGAATTACAGTTTTTTTTTATATTTATACAATAACAAAGTCTTCAATGAGCTTCCATAAAGTAGATTGATGGATTTTCACCATTGTTTTAGTTGAATAAGATTAACAAGTGGGAGGAACTGGTCCCACCCTCCTATAATAGCTGTGACACCCATGGGAACCTTCAAGTTGAGATGAACCGACAAAGAAGAAGGACAGAGAGGCAGAGGAGGGCTGAGGACAGAGGACAGTGGGCCAATAAAACAGAATATATTCTGGTTGTTGCAGGACAGGTCGTCGGCCTGGGCAACGTGTGGAGATTTCCTTACCTGTGCTACAAGAATGGTGGAGGTGAGTAGAGTATATGTCATTATATCATTATTTTGTGTGAAGTGCACTGAAATAATGTTAATACTGGTATTGATGAAAGGTATTAAAAATTTGAATGAATGATGATTGAATTAATTAGTCATTAACACGGTCAAACATGTCTATAGGTGCCTTCCTGGTGCCGTATGTTCTGTTCGCTGTATTGTATGGGATACCTCTGTTCCTAATGGAGACCTCCATCGGTCAGTACACCCAGGAAGGATCCATCACCTGCTGGACGAAGTTGTATCCACTGGCAAAAGGTGAGTCACTGAGCTGAGATAGGAGATGCAATCAACACTTTTGACGCGGGGGTTAGGGTTAGGTCTCAGCGATGACTTCAGGTAACCGTCTTTAATTTTTAACTAACAAATCATAAACTTACAAATCTCAAATCTAAGCTTGTCAGCTTACAGTGTCTGGGTCCAGTAGTCAGCGTCTCCCAGGTCCAGCACGCTGCAATATCAGGGAGACAGAGCAATCAGTTCAACACAAATAACTAGTGACAGCTAGCTCTCTCTCCCTGGGACCATTCCCTGAACCGCCCTCACTCTCTCTCCTGTCACTGTGCTCCAACCAAACCCCATGACCACAGGTAGCTCCACTAGTTCTGACGATGTGGGTCACAGACATATTTAAACTATGACCAGAGATTTGCAACCCCTCCAAAATAAGGAAAACATGTTTTTTATTTGTTTTTCAGGAGTTGGATACGGACATATTATAATCAAAATGTTTGACTTCAGCTTCATTATAATCCAAGCCTGGGCTCTCTTCTACCTGATATTCTCCTTCAGCTCCCAGCTCCCCTGGGCCATCTGTGAGAACTCCTGGAATACAGGTAAACAGGATATGAACTTAACGTCAGGGTAAAAAACGTGCTAAGTATATAGAGTATAGTAAGATAGTACCATTATAATGTGTTTCAGTTTGTACAAAGTAATTCCTCACATTCATTATGAACTGTTTTGTTGACTAAACCAGCGAACTGTTTGAGTCTTCAGACTCTGGATTCTAACTCAACACATCAGACCCTGCTGAAGAACACCACCTCTGCTGCTATTGAGTTCTGGGAGTAAGTTTACATCATTTCTCTCTCCTCTGCAGTAGTTTTTATCATAATATAATATAATATCACTACAAACCACATCATCAATGACCCACAGCAACATTCTTCACAGGCCATTACCAGCATGATTTCTGATAATCCCGGTACAAGCTTACAGTTTAACACCCCTGTTGACACCGTTTGATCATAAACTAGACTGCAGACCTCCACCAAGGCAGCTGAGGTTCCTCATTATGTCATGTTAACTGAAAGCAACAGTCTGACCCTCATCATGTGATCCTGGACCATGAAAACCTGCCCATAGAATCTGGATCACATTGGTATCATTATTAGTCTGATAGTTATTCTAGAAAAACTAGATTTGACTGATGGTGGTTTTCTTCAGGATCTAGATCAGGAACTGTTGAAGATAAATTTGATCCCTAACTGAATCAGTTTCAGCTACAATCTGATCTCAGGTCAGTCTGGATCATTATTATTATCTGTTATCTCACAGTAGTGAATTTTCTGTGAGTCCTATAAATTTAAACATTCTGGATCACCAGATCCAGATTATGACTTGGATCCAGATCAGACTCTGATGTGTGCTAGATCTTATGATGATGTCATCATGTCATGTTTGTCCAATCATTGTAGACATTATCCAGGAAGTTAGAGGATAAAATCCAGTAATTGTCCCCCAATGGTACAGAATCCTTTTTGGAACATTCTGGATCCAGATGATGATCCGGATTAACACCAGAATCTAATGAATTTGTCCTGAAGCTATACCCTACCTCTACAAAACATTAAATCAAAATCCGTTCAGTGGACTCGTTGGCTACCATTAGATGTACTAAAATGGGAGCATAAACCAGGGATTTATTTCATCACTATGTTAGAACTGTCTAGAAATCATGAATCATGATGTCATGTGTTCCTGTTAAATTTGCCCTCTCCTCAGACGGCGGGTGCTGGGAATGTCTCGAGGCATTGAGGACCTGGGCAGTGTGAGATGGGAGCTGGCCTTGTGTCTCCTGGCCTGCTGGATCTTCTGCTACTTCTGTATCTGGAAAAGTGTCCGATCCTCTGGAAAGGTCCGGAGGAAACATGTAATCAGGGTTGATCATCAATAATCTATAATGAATACTTTAATTGATTTCCCTTCTATTTTAGGTAGCATATTTCACAGCCACGTTCCCCTATGTGATGCTCTTCATCCTGCTCATCAGAGGCGCCACACTTCCTGGTGCTCAGGATGGGATCTACTACTACCTGTATCCAGATCTAAACCGCCTGGCTAACCTCGAGGTGGACTGTTCATTTGTTTTCAACAATCAATTAAAGAATTATACTTTTAAACATATTGATTCCTTAAAGGAACAGTTCACCCAGAAACGATAATTCAGTCATGATCTCCTCATCACCATGGTGATAAATGTAGCATCAATGCCTACATTCTTTATGTTGGCAATGACTAAAAGAAGGCAGTGAAGATTCAAACATCAAAAATGGCAACAGTAGCAGAGGTTGTGTCGAAAAGTGGAGGCAGAGATGAAGTGATGATTCTCCTAAACAGTTGAAGATGATAGTGACTTGTTTTAAATTAAAAAAACAAACATAAAATGACTCCAGACAGCTCATACGGCATAATCCAGATCTCCAGAAGATCCCAAAATCATTTGAGAAGATGAATCTACATCTATTTTAAAGCTGAAATCTTCAGTGTAGCCTCTGAACTATAAATATTAGCTGCAAGATGAGATCAATGAGACTTTGTGATCTCTGCATACCTAAGTGTTTATCTGCTACCTGGAAGTTGTGTCAAACACACAACAGAGCAGTGCTTAAGATGCAATAACAAATGCCTCTGTTGGATCTAAATGACATCTTAAGATTGCCAGATCTTTTTGGTTTTTGAAGAGGGAATGCTGCGATTTTGTTGCTGTGAAGCAGCAGAAATGTGTTATGGACTAAGAAACCAAACTTTCCATTGGCATGAGTGTAGATAGATAATGGCTGACTTCTTATTTTTGGGTGAAGTTTTTAATTTACTGAAGATTGTGTTAGGTTTGTTCCAAAGGCTAAGAAATGATTGGTGGGTTTGGTCCAAAGGCTAAGAAATGATTGGTGGGTTTGGTCCAAAGGCTAAGAAATGATTGGTGGGTTTGGTCCAAAGGCTGCCTCCAGGGTGGAATCCTCCATCTTCATTTGTAGGATCTTTACAATATAATCTCTCCATTCTGAGTATGACTTCCTGATTAGGGCCTCTATTTATAAAGCACCTCTGAAACTGCAATGAAAGTTAAACTAGGTCTCTATAATACATCTTTTCTTACATTACAGGTCTGGATAGAAGCAGGATCTCAAATAATGTTCTCCTACAGTCTGACAGCTGGGATACTAACTGTCCTGGGCAGCTATAATGATTACAACAACAACTGTTACAAGTAAGTATAAGTCAAATATTTAGTTTTAAGGAAAAAGTTGTGTCACTTAACAAATTTATTATTCCATCCATCCATCTATTTATTTGGGATTGGGTCGTGCTGGCAGCAGACTAATCAGGGTATCACTGATGTGCCTCTGCCCAGCAACACTTTACAGTCATGCACTGGGATTACATGCAGTCATTGCAAAGCCACCAGTAGACAGGAATTGGCACCAGGCAATGCAAATTATGCAAATTACGTGACTTGAATGACGTGAAGATGTGATAATTTGCTTTATTCATGTCCTTGCATGAGTTGAACATTTTCAACTGGGGGGATAAATTTGTCTAATGTTGTGTTGTGAAAGCTTGTCCAGATTCAAATTTCTCCAGATGTCACATGTCCAGAGGTCAGTGGGACATTGAAGCAGAAATGGAGAACAAACATTTCGTAGCTGTATGTGGACATCCCATAAATTCAGCAAAAAGGTTGGACTATCTGTAAGTTCTGAAAATATGTCTTATGTGATTCCAGCGATCGGCTTTAGACTACCCAGTGGGCCCCACATGGATTAGGCTGGGTCTACATGGGTACCAAGCTGGTACGGCCCCAAAATGGCATCTTACTTGAGGCCGACATGGGTTAACTAAGAAGGTCCCACAGAATGGGCAACACAAATGGGGCCCATTCTGGTTTCCCAAATGGGTTAGACATGAGCAAACACAATCAGTCGTATATCGACTGGTTACATGAGTCCATGTGGTGCCCAAATAGAAAATCCACAAATAGGTTTATAATGGATAAATACATATGGGTCCCTCTTAGGTCATCTAAGTAGGTCCCATATGGGCAGACCCAGGTGGGTTCGCTCTGTTGGTTCTAGCTGGGCCACTAACAGGAAATGAGTGCATGAGCTCAAAATGGGCAACACAAATGGGGCCCCCGAGAACCTGCGAATTACCTCACACATGCGAGTAATCGTGAGTAAACTCAAATGATCCTGTGGTGACATTTACGTGAGTAACTCAGGTATTCGGTGTCAACATACCATAAGGCTGAGCCCAGCCACCCTTAAGAAGAAGCTAATTTTGGCCACTTGTATCTGGAATCTCATTCTTTTGGTCACTACCTTGAGTTCATGATCATAGGTGAGGGTTGGAACGTAGATCCAATGGTGTATTGAAAGCTTTGCCTTCTAGATCAACTCTCTCTTCACCACAATGATCTGACACAATCCCATCATTACTGCTGATGCTGCACCACACCATCCGTCCATCTCATGCTTGATTTTCCCATCACTCCTTAGCAAGACCCCAAGATATTTAAAATTTGTCGCTTGAGCCAGGAATTCACCTCCAACCCGGAGAGAGCAATTTCCATCAGAGAACCATGACTTCAGACTTGGAGGTACTGACTCTCATGCCGGCTGCCTCACACTCGGCTACAAACTACTCCAATACATGCTTAAGATTGTGGGCTCATGAAGCCAACAGAACCACATCATCTGCAGCTATTCTGATTTACCCTAATGGGACACTCTCCTCATTCTGACCATGAATAGACAGGGTTGCCTGCATTACTGCTGATGCCGCACAAAACCCTGTGTCCATCTCATGTTCTATTTTCTCAGCTCTCTTGAATAAGACTCTGAAATTCTCTAACTGCTTCGCTTGAGCCAGCAACTCCCTGCAACCTGGAGGGGGCTGTGTTTTCTGGGGCCCCTGGTAGGGTCTTCCAAGGAATACTGGTCTCAGATGAAGGGCCAGACGAAGAGCGATTTGAAGACTTCAATGAATCAGTCTACGAAGACGTTGCTACACCTCATCAAGGTTAGGAGGTTGTCTGTAAGCATCCCATGACCAGTCCTTTAAACAGCTAGCCACAGCCTGAATAAACTTCAAGGATCTGCTACCCTGTGGGCCCACCACCTCCAGGGATAGGTGATGGGGACAGGCACAATGCATCCCAGGTGGGAGGCTAGGGAAGGGATTGGGTGTGCATTGCAGTCCTAAAAGACAATATATTGAAAAATATTTACTTAAAATTTACCCGTAGGAATGTCTTCTTTTTGACAAGGGTCTATTGTCTTTCTGTGACCTCCAGGGACTGTCTCTGGATCAGTTTGCTGAACAGTGGAACTAGTTTTGTTGCTGGATTTGTCATCTTCTCTGTACTTGGATTCATGGCTCAGTCACAGGGTGTGACTGTCGACACAGTGGTTGAGTCAGGTATACTTACAGATTTACTCAGACATGCTGTCCAGAAACAAAGAATGTTCTCTGTTTTGATTAATTCCTGTCCACAGGTCCAGGTTTAGCCTTCATAGCGTACCCTCAGGCAACAGCTCTGATGCCTTTGCCACAGTTCTGGACTGTCTGTTTTTTCCTGATGCTCATTTTCCTCAGTGTTGACACACATGTAAGAAGTTTTCCTTCATATTACCTGCTGATTTTTTACCAATGCATTGAAAATAACAAAAAAGTATTGTTGTCTCATTCTATTTCATCCTCAGTTTGTGATAGTCGAGTGTTTTATAACCTCAATAACGGACTTGTTTCCGAACCTGTTTCTTAAAAATGGAAGACGGGAAATCTTTGTCTTAGTCATTTGCTTGGTCTTCTTCATCTTACATCTGATGTTGGTCACTGAGGTGAGTAAAATATCTCCACAATAGTGTATTAAATAAATAGTTGTTAAAAAATGTTTCTCATATTGAAATCACTTCCTGTTGCAGGGAGGGATTTACATATTCCAGCTCATTGATTATTATGGAACTACCAGAGCTTGTCAGTATTTCATGGCTTTATCTGAGTGTCTGGCACTGTCCTGGGGTTTTGGTAAGCAAAAAATAATTAATCTAATTTTCATGATATGACCTGTATATAAATCAGCCTAATTTTTGTCAGTTTAGTCATGAGATTATGTTTTTCTTTTAAAAAAATATTCCATCAAGACGTGAGATGAACAGAAATATTACTATTTAGAATGGTTTCAATAATTTCATTAGATATCTTTAGACTGGCTTTATTTAGCTCCAACACTGTGTTATGATAAAAATGAACTTCAAGTGACTCATATGACAGGTTTTATGTACATCTATGAATTTCTACCAGGTGCTGATCGTCTTATTAACATCATTGAGGACATGACAGGACAGAAACCAAATGTTTTCTTCAAACTGTGCTGGAAATACATCATTCCTCCTCTGTCACTGGTGAGTCAGAAAGGTTTTCACTGAAAAACACTTTGTATTTAGAAGAGAAAAGGCTCATTTATACTTCCTCTACATACGAAAATAAATACGTGAATTTAAAACGATGCTTCTTTTAATGTCCACGGACTTCCATACGTCCTTTGTGATGGCGTTGATAGATACACAGGAGGGCAGTGAAGAGTCAGATGTTTGACAATATTGAATCTGTCGATGGTAGACGAGGTTGTGATAATGTACGTAGTAAATAAAAAACGACATCAGTGAAGGCAGCGATGTAGTCTGATGGTCTGATGATGGTCTGATGATTTATGGTGGTACTGCTACATGTCATCTATTTGATCTGTAAGCTTTCAGAAAACGTGCAACAAATTAACACCGAGTACGGAGAAAAGGCTCATATCTGTTTTTAACGTAGAGCATTAATGAGCCTTAAGAGTCTACAGCTATGCTACCAACTCTACATGGACAAAGCAGTACAAGTTAATCAAGACAACATAGTTTAGCAGGTTAGCATGCCAACATTAACCAATTAACATTTAACGTGAATTACAGCTGAAGCTGACAAATATGTCATTAGGTTTGCATGTATTTTGATCATAATATGACCAAATGGTTCAGGTATCACTAAATATTCTATAATGTTTCTTGCAAACAATGAACTCAACTCCTTCCCCAAACAAACCTTCACAGATTTCCTTTATCCTGTACCTGGTTGAATACAAGCACCTGAAGTTTAATGACTGGTACATCTACCCTGACTGGGCGTACGCACTGGGATGGACCATGATGCTGTTGTCTGTTGTCATGGTGCCACTGTGGGCAGCTGGAAAGATGTTTGTGACAGCAAGGACGTCCACACAGGTGAGTATGTAAAGATGACTTTTAACAACTTCAACAATGATTGTGGGAATACAGCTACACAGTGTTAGGAACAATAATAACTGCACCTAGGGAATTTTGCAGCAGGAAATCGTTTGTTTGCAACCACTATCACCAAAGGAAGAAGAACGCACTATGATCATAAGGCAGACAGCAGATGCATGCTAGCCGTTAAAAAGTCCAGTGTGGAGCTGCTTTAAGTAAATTAAGGAAAATGAGGTACAGTAACAGCTCTGACAGGTAAAACTATCTGATCACAAGTCAAAGCTGACCAGAAGAAGGTCCGTCTGCAGTTAAACAGTCAATTAGTTCAGTCAGCAGACGAAGTAACTTTGATGTTAGACGTGCAGAATAAACAACGGATGATAGCTAACGACATGCTTCCTATCAGCTTTGTTGAAGGTGATGGTTTTCGCCATCGTGAAAAAACATTAACCCAAGACTTTAGAAAGTATATGATGATAATGCACCTGAGCTGCAAACTCGTTTAGCGTGAGTTGAAAAATGAGCTCCTGGGGGTGTATTACTATACGATTAGTAGTCGAGTAGTGCAGAGCGATTTTCAAATAGTAATTTTGCTTGAAATATTCATCCCTATTACGCACCTCAATAATCAGCGCTGCGTAAGACTGCAGTGCCTACCTTTGCCTTTGGGATACCTGGAGCACGAGGAGACCAGACGCCTCTGCCAGCAACGCCACTAACACCACCGCCAGATTCAGAGAGGAGGAAGGAAATGACATCTGAAGAGCGGACACTGACCCAGATACATTCATTAATTCCAGCAGGATAAAATCTTAACTCTGAGACAAAGGAAAAGAGGACAAGGCGCGAAAAAACGTCTTTCTTCACCTCTGTATATTCCTGGCACCTTCAAATGCTTAAAATCAGGGTTCTCCCTTTGTTTCAGCTCTCTTCCTTTTTGGCTATGTTTTAGTTCTACTTTCTTCTTCTGTTTTTTCTTTGTTTTGTTACACTCAGCTGACTCTTATTTTTCTTTGTCTTATTATGAGTTAAAGTTAAAGTTATCAGTTAAAGCCGACATCAGACGCAGAGGAAAAACACCTGCTGATCTCAGCCCAGTTGATCCTTTGAGACTCACAGACCAGCAGCTGTAAGAATCTCCACAACCTGGTGTTTGGTGATGATCTACATGCCAGGTCAAAACCATCCTGGGACGTACAGTGGACATGGCAACCTCATGAACCGTAAACCGTGGTTCCGATTGGAGAACTCTTCACTGACCGACAGTAACGTAGTAAAAATCCACCTTCCTTTGCTCGTGTCAAGGGTTGATGTCGTAAATCTAGTAACTCTTCAATGTAGCCTAATTATACCTCTTGTTCCAAATTTTAACTTTTTTTTTACTTCGTTAAATCTAAATTACTCAGTAATTTTCTCATCTTTCATCATTGCCCCTCTTTTTTAAACAGTCCTCTATGAGTTAAATAACATCTGTGTTTAACTTAGTTAATAGGTTAAATAAACCATTTCATTTAGACCAAGCACTCGTCTGTTCCTATGAGACATGAAGGTCAATGCGAATGAAGACATTTGATTTTCAGATATAAGTCTGATTAAAGGTTTACTCCCACTCAGTATTTTCCTTCTCAAGGCGTGTGAAGAATTTTGAAGTAACCACGATATTTATATTCAATAGGACGAATGCTACTCTACAGCCTGATACAACGGTCATATTTTTAGCACAGGGGAATACAGAGAACAATTCTGATTTAAGCCAGTGAAGGGCAAAAAATATGAAGTAAACAAAGGGCCATTTTGAAATTCGGTGACGTCACATGGAAGTATGTCTTCCCCAAGGGCTTTCCAAGATTTCCAGGCCACACAAGGCCCCACGCACGGAAGTTTCAAATCTGCAATAAAATGGAGAACATGGAGAAGGGAAAGCGTGGACAACATAAAATAACAGATAGTGAGGAAAAGGCGTCGAGTATCTCAACAAAAGAAACGAAGAGTAAAACTGGTAAATCCTGGAGAGCAGAAGGATGGATGGAGCTACTGAAATCTAAATCTGGACACACGGCTGGTTTCAGAGACAGGAAGCTGCAGGGAAACGGCTGATAGGTAGCAAATCCAAAACAAACCTACCCACAGAATTCATTTCATTAGGCATGTTTTTGTTTGAATTATGTATTTAAACTTGACCAAATAATAAAATGATATTTATTCATTGATATGCTGCAGTTTGGGTGGAATGCATTTTGTACGCCTGTTAGACCTTTAATGATTAACTGAATAATCAAAATGATTATTAAATTAATTCTACTTTCCCATTAAAATCAGGTGGTGCCCCTATTAAATGAGGAAAAGCGACTTAAAACACTAAAGTGGACTGCATGATACCTCATCCAGATCTTTGGAAGTGGTCTCAGTGACATTGCTGTGCTAAACGTTTAGATGCTGAAACGCTTTAAGTGTCAGAATCATTAAAGTTGTGTTGAAGCTTGTATTTTGCTTTGTTTGTTTCTGTTTCCCAGCATTTGTCTGCCCTTTGTTTCCCTGCTGAAGATCCAACCTTGCAGAGGAAAAAAACGGGAGAGGAGGAAACGTCTGTTGAACTGGCGACATCTGGAGAGACAACTTAGCGTGAGATGAACGACACACTGAAATTTGAGTTCAGTTATGGATGAAGGGGCAGATCCAGGAAGTTTTTTCCACTTTCTTTAAAATTAGTAGTGTGATTTTTGGCTTTTTTTTCTAATTATGCTAAAACTACAGCCGCTGACTTTACGGAGGAGTCTACATACATGTCAACCTCGTCGGATGCTGACCTGTAAGACTTGACTTGAGAATCCTTAAGATTTTCACAAACTCTGTACAAAAAAATAGCACATATGGAAAAGCTTGAATTAAACACTAAAGACATAAAGACACCTTCAGGACGGGAACTTGGGTCGTCTGCGTTGGAGTCGTTACGCACTACAGAATGTGAGTGTATGTGATGTAACACAACGACGACTAACTGCTCGAGTTTTAAAGTGGATTCTGTGATTCTTGCTTGATATACAACTTCTGTTGCTCAATGGGGGGAGTATGAGGTCTCTGGTACTCCCCCATTGGACTGAATGGAGCGGAGCCTGCTAGCTAGTTCAAGCAGACAACTCTCATTCTCCTCAAATGTCATCAACACTCCCTCCCAACAATTTCCCATCTCTCCCTCTGCCTGTCAACGCTGCTGTACTTTCAGCCCCACCATCACCCCAGCATCCACCTGTAGGCTCCGACGAGGGGGTTCAAGATGTTTTCTCATCACTCCCCAACATATTCATATAAACATACCTGCGGGGAGTGATGAGTTCAGAGTCTAGACACCAAACTCAAAGTCAGCATGTCCTGCTGCCAACATTTCAAACTCACCATCCGTCTTTGTCAGGGGTGAAAAGATATTCTGATGTTGAATTAATGTAGAACTAATTACAATTCCAAAAAGTGAAACTTCCTCATACATCATCAAAATTGGTCTCACATGCCCCTTTCTCCATGTCATAACGCCAACATATGACTCAGCGTATGATTTGTCAACATGACCGACAACTTCAAGTGATAATGAAGGCTGTAAAAGTGTCACAGGAAGACTTTCCACTGCTGGATCAGGAGCAACTGGCAGCAATCAGGGAAGATCCCACATGAAAATAAAATGTAGGACATGGCTTTAGACAGGTTCTGGACATCATTGGAGGAATAGTTTAAAGTCACACCACTGCAATTCTGCTACCGTTCTCTACGACATATTTGTGCAAACCCTGATGAAGGCCACAAACCCAAATGTGTTGGTCTTCCTCTTTACCTCTGCAAACTGATGCTTGTCATGTGTCTCTTGCTCTTCTTCCTCAAGGCTTTTTGTATTAACATTATAATTTTTTGCTAACTGTTTTGATAATTAGTCCATTCTGTGATTTGTCAAATAAAGATGTCCAACATGTATTGGTTTGGTTTTGACTTATTTCCTTTGTCTTTTATGATAATAAATGAGGAATATTTCACTTTTGGACTATTAATTTGACAGAAAAGTAATTTTGATTAGTAATTTAAGACTCTGGGAAATTTCAACGTCACTATGAATGTACTGCTGTAGCATATCTCTTAGTTCATTATGATTGGGTAAGAGGACCATCCATCCATCGTGGGTCTCATACAGTCTTGCCCAGCTGACATTGGGTAAGAGTCAGGTCCACCCCGGACAAGTCACCAGTTCATCACAGGGCCATACTGCTGTAACTGCAGACAGTTACTTACCTCTTGTCATCAACTATCTGATGTTGCTGGGCTTCGTTGCTCAGCCAGGATGGAACCCCAGAGAGGACTTTTTATTATATTAAAATGATAGAAAGTGCGGTTTTAATATGAAAACAGCATTTAACATTTATTTCTTAAAAATGTAACATGCTCCAAAAAATGCATCAATCTATTGTACGGAAGCCCATGGGGGACTTTATTAAAATGATGATGCAGACTTGAAAATGAAATGTGTATCTGTTAGAGTGAAAATTCAAATGAAAGTAGAAAAACTGAGTGACTTTTCATTTACAAAAACCTGAGCTGCTCCAAAGTGGACATTATTCCAATAAATGTGTGAAACAGCCTCAGAAACCTCCTCTGAGGACATCGCTGCCTCTGCTTTTGCTGCTATTTATTTACTCTGTACATTAAACCTCTGCCGTCATTTCTTTTGTTGTCGAGGCTTTTGACTCTTTACTGCCCTCTAGTATGAAGCAGTGATGATGTAATGAAGTATGTGGCCAATGACGGATTTCTTTCATACATAGAGTGAGTAGGAATGAATGTGTAAATGCAGTAGACTGAGCTTCATGGTTTGGCTTATTTTATTTGAATATTGTCCACTTTGGAGCAGGTTAAGGTTTTGGCAGCTTTTCTACTTTCATTCGAATTTTCTCTCACTTGAACACAAGAAAAACTATAATGTTATCATAGAATTACAGTTTTTTTTATATTTATACAATAACAAAGTCTTCAATGAGCTTCCATAAAGTAGATTGATCAATTTTCACCATTGTTTTAGTTGAATAAGATTAACAAGTGGGAGGAACTGGTCCCACCCTCCTATAATAGCTGTGACACCCATGGGAACCTTCAAGTGAAAATGAACCGACAAAGAAGAAGGACAGAGAGGCAGAGGAGGGCTGAGGACAGAGGACAGTGGGCCAATAAAACAGAATATATTCTGGTTGTTGCAGGAAATGTTGTCGGCCTGGGCAACGTGTGGAGATTTCCTTACCTGTGCTACAAGAATGGTGGAGGTGAGTAGAGTATATGTCATTATATCATTATTTTGTGTGAAGTGCACTGAAATAATGTTAATACTGGTATTGATGAAAGGTATTAAAAATTTGAATGAATGATGATTGAATTAATTAGTCATTAACACGGTCAAACATGTCTATAGGTGCCTTCCTGGTGCCGTATGTTCTGTTTGCTGTATTGTATGGGATACCTCTGTTCCTACTGGAGACCTCCATCGGTCAGTACACCCAGGAAGGATCCATCACCTGCTGGACGAAGTTGTATCCACTGGCAAAAGGTGAGTCACTGAGCTGAGATAGAAGATGCAATCAACACTTTTGACACGGGGGTTAGGGTTAGGTCTCAGCGATGACTTCAGGTAACCGTCTTTAATTTTTAACTAACAAATCATAAACTTACAAATCTCAAATCTAAGCTTGTCAGCTTACAGTGTCTGGGTCCAGTAGTCAGCGTCTCCCAGGTCCAGCACGCTGCAATATCAGGGAGACAGAGCAATCAGTTCAACACAAATAACTAGTGACAGCTAGCTCTGTCTCCCTGGGACCATTCCCTGAACCGCCCTCACTCTCTCTCCTGTCACTGTGCTCCAACCAAACCCCATGACCACAGGTAGCTCCACTAGTTCTGACGATGTGGGTCACAGACATATTTAAACTATGACCAGAGATTTGCAACCCCTCCAAAATAAGGAAAACATGTTTTTTATTTGTTTTTCAGGAGTTGGATACGGACAAATTATAATCAGAATGTTTGACTTAAGCTTCATTATAATCCAAGCCTGGGCTCTCTTCTACCTGATATTCTCCTTCAGCTCCCAGCTCCAATGGGCCATCTGTGAGAACTCCTGGAATACAGGTAAACAGGATATGAACTTAACGTCAGGGTAAAAAACGTGCTAAGTATATATAGTATAGTAAGATAGTACCATTATAATGTGTTTCAGTTTGTACAAAGTAATTCCTCACATTCATTATGAACTGTTTTGTTGACTAAACCAGCGAACTGTTTGAGTCTTCAGACTCTGGATTCTAACTCAACACATCAGACCCTGCTGAAGAACACCACCTCTGCTGCTATTGAGTTCTGGGAGTAAGTTTACATCATTTCTCTCTCCTCTGCAGTAGTTTTTATCATAATATAATATAATATCACTACAAACCACGTCATCAATGACCCACAGCAACATTCTTCACAGGCCATTACCAGCATGATTTCTGATAATCCCGGTACAAGCTTACAGTTTAACACCCCTGTTGACACCGTTTGATCATAAACTAGACTGCAGACCTCCACCAAGGCAGCTGAGGTTCCTCATTATGTCATGTTAACTAAAAGCAACAGTCTGACCCTCATCATGTGATCCTGGACCATGAAAACCTGCCCATAGAATCTGGATCACATTGGTATCATTATTAGTCTGATAGTTATTCTAGAAAAACTAGATTTGACTGATGGTGGTTTTCTTCAGGATCTAGATCAGGAACTGTTGAAGATAAATTTGATCCCTAACTGAATCAGTTTCAGCTACAATCTGATCTCAGGTCAGTCTGGATCATTATTATTATCTGTTATCTCACAGTAGTGAATTTTCTGTGAGTCCTATAAATTTAAACATTCTGGATCACCAGATCCAGATTATGACTTGGATCCAGATCAGACTCTGATGTGTGCTAGATCTTATGATGATGTCATCATGTCATGTTTGTCCAATCATTGTAGACATTATCCAGGAAGTTAGAGGATAAAATCCAGTAATTGTCCCCCAATGGTACAGAATCCTTTTTGGAACATTCTGGATCCAGATGATGATCCGGATTAACACCAGAATCTAATGAATTTGTCCTGAAGCTATACCCTACCTCTACAAAACATTAAATCAAAATCCGTTCAGTGGACTCGTTGGCTACCATTAGATGTACTAAAATGGGAGCATAAACCAGGGATTTATTTCATCACTATGTTAGAACTGTCTAGAAATCATGAATCATGATGTCATGTGTTCCTGTTAAATTTGCCCTCTCCTCAGACGGCGGGTGCTGGGAATGTCTCGAGGCATTGAGGACCTGGGCAGTGTGAGATGGGAGCTGGCCTTGTGTCTCCTGGCCTGCTGGATCTTCTGCTACTTCTGTATCTGGAAAAGTGTCCGATCCTCTGGAAAGGTCCGGAGGAAACATGTAATCAGGGTTGATCATCAATAATCTATAATGAATACTTTAATTGATTTCCCTTCTATTTTAGGTAGCATATTTCACAGCCACGTTCCCCTATGTGATGCTCTTCATCCTGCTCATCAGAGGCGCCACACTTCCTGGTGCTCAGGATGGGATCTACTACTACCTGTATCCAGATCTAAACCGCCTGGCTAACCTCGAGGTGGACTGTTCATTTGTTTTCAACAATCAATTAAAGAATTATACTTTTAAACATATTGATTCCTTAAAGGAACAGTTCACCCAGAAACGATAATTCAGTCATGATCTCCTCATCACCATGGTGATAAATGTAGCATCAATGCCTACATTCTTTATGTTGGCAATGACTAAAAGAAGGCAGTGAAGATTCAAACATCAAAAATGGCAACAGTAGCAGAGGTTGTGTCGAAAAGTGGAGGCAGAGATGAAGTGATGATTCTCCTAAACAGTTGAAGATGATAGTGACTTGTTTTAAATTAAAAAAACAAACATAAAATGACTCCAGACAGCTCATACGGCATAATCCAGATCTCCAGAAGATCCCAAAATCATTTGAGAAGATGAATCTACATCTATTTTAAAGCTGAAATCTTCAGTGTAGCCTCTGAACTATAAATATTAGCTGCAAGATGAGATCAATGAGACTTTGTGATCTCTGCATACCTAAGTCTTTATCTGCTACCTGGAAGTTGTGTCAAACACACAACAGAGCAGTGCTTAAGATGCAATAACAAATGCCTCTGTTGGATCTAAATGACATCTTAAGATTGCCAGATCTTTTTGGTTTTTGAAGAGGGAATGCTGCGATTTTGTTGCTGTGAAGCAGCAGAAACGTGTTATGGACTAAGAAACCAAACTTTCCATTGGCATGAGTGTAGATAGATAATGGCTGACTTCTCATTTTTGGGTGAAGTTTTTAATTTACTGAAGATTGTGTAAGGTTTGTTCCAAAGGCTAAGAAGTGATTGGTGGGTTTGGTCCAAAGGCTAAGAAATGATTGGTGGGTTTGGTCCAAAGGCTAAGAAATGATTGGTGGGTTTGGTCCAAAGGCTGCCTCCAGGGTGGAATCCTCCATCTTCATTTGTAGGATCTTTACAATATAATCTCTCCATCCTGAATATGACTTCCTGATTAGGGCCTCTATTTATAAAGCACCTCTGAAACTGCAATGAAAGTTAAACTACGTCTCTATAATACATCTTTTCTTACATTACAGGTCTGGATAGAAGCAGGATCTCAAATAATGTTCTCCTACAGTCTGACAGCTGGGATACTAACTGTCCTGGGCAGCTATAATGATTACAACAACAACTGTTACAAGTATGTATAAGTCAAATATTTAGTTTTAAGGAAAAAGTTGTGTCACTTTACAAATTTATTAAAGACAATATTCCATCCATCCATCTATTTATTTGGGATTGGGTTGTGCTGGGGGGGATATATTTGTCTAATGTTGTGTTGTGAAAGCTTGTCCAGATTCAAATTTCTCCAGATGTCACATGTCCAGAGGTCAGTGGGACATTGAAGCAAAAATGGAGAACAAACATTTCGTAGCTGTATGTGGACATCCAGAGCTCTACGGCACAACTAAGTATACCTACCAAGATTGGACAAAAAAGGAGGCCGCTTTGAATAAATTCAGCAAAAAGGTTGGACTATCTGTAAGTTCTGAAAATATGTCTTATGTGATTCCAGCGATCAGCTTTAGACTACCCAGTGGGCCCCACATGGATTAGGCTGGGTCTACATGGGTACCAAGCGGGTACGGCCCCAAAATGGCATCTTACTTGAGGCCGACATGGGTTAACTAAGAAGGTCCCACAGAATGGGCAACACAAATGGGGCCCATTCTGGTTTCCCAAATGGGTTAGACATGAGCAAACACAATCAGTCGTATATCGACTGGTTACATGAGTCCATGTGGTGCCCAAATAGAAAATCCACAAATAGGTTTATAATGGATAAATACATATGGGTCCCTCTTAGGTCATCTAAGTAGGTCCCATATGGGCAGACCCAGGTGGGTTCGCTCTGTTGGTTCTAGCTGGGCCACTAACAGGAAATGAGTGCATGAGCTCAAAATGGGCAACACAAATGGGGCCCCCGAGAACCTGCGAATTACCTCACACATGCGAGTAATCGTGAGTAAACTCAAATGATCCTGTGGTGACATTTACGTGAGTAACTCAGGTATTCGGTGTCAACATACCATAAGGCTGAGCCCAGCCACCCTTAAGAAGAAGCTAATTTTGGCCACTTGTATCTGGAATCTCATTCTTTTGGTCACTACCTTGAGTTCATGATCATAGGTGAGGGTTGGAACGTAGATCCAATGGTGTATTGAAAGCTTTGCCTTCTAGATCAACTCTCTCTTCACCACAATGATCTGACACAATCCCATCATTACTGCTGATGCTGCACCACACCATCCGCCCATCTCATGCTCGATTTTCCCATCACTCCTTAGCAAGACCCCAAGATATTTAAAATTTGTCGCTTGAGCCACGAATTCACCTCCAACCCGGAGAGAGCAATTTCCATCAGAGAACCATGACTTCAGACTTGGAAGTACTGACTCTCATGCCGGCTGCCTCACACTCGGCTACAAACTACTCCAATACATGCTTAAGATTGTGGGCTCATGAAGCCAACAGAACCACATCATCTGCAGCTATTCTGATTTACCCTAATGGGACACTCTCCTCATTCTGACCATGAATAGACAGGGTTGCCTGCATTACTGCTGATGCCGCACCAAACCCTGTGTCCATCTCATGTTCTATTTTCTCAGCTCTCTTGAATAAGACTCTGAAATTCTCTAACTGCTTTGCTTGAGCCAGCAACTCCCTGCAACCTGGAGGGGGCTGTGTTGTCTGGGGCCCCTGGAAGGGTCTTCCAAGGAATACTCTTCTCAGATGAAGGGCCAGACGAAGAGCGATTTGAAGACTTCAATGAATCAGTCTACGAAGACGTTGCTACACCTCATCAAGGTTAGGAGGTTGTCTGTAAGCATCCCATGACCAGTCCTTTAAACAGCTAGCCACAGCCTGAATAAACTTCAAGGATCTGCTACCCTGTGGGCCCTCCACCTCCAGGCATAGGCTTTGGGGACAGGCACAATGCATCCCATGTGGGAGGCTAGGGAAGGGATAGGGCGTGCATTCCTGGCATCGCAGACTGGTTCTAAAAGACAATATATTGAAAAATATTTACTTAAAATTTACCCGTAGGAATGTCTTCTTTTTGACAAGGGTCTATTGTCTTTCTGTGACCTCCAGGGACTGTCTCTGGATCAGTTTGCTGAACAGTGGAACCAGTTTTGTTGCTGGATTTGTCATCTTCTCTGTACTTGGATTCATGGCTCAGTCACAGGGTGTGACTGTCGACACAGTGGTTGAGTCAGGTATACTTACAGATTTACTCAGACATGCTGTCCAGAAACAAAGAATGTTCTCTGTTTTGATTAATTCCTGTCCACAGGTCCAGGTTTAGCCTTCATAGCGTACCCTCAGGCAACAGCTCTGATGCCTTTGCCACAGTTCTGGACTGTCTGTTTTTTCCTGATGCTACTTTTCCTCAGTGTTGACACACATGTAAGAAGTTTTCCTTCATATTACCTGCTGATTTATTACCAATGCATTGAAAATAACAAAAAAGTATTGTTGTCTCATTCTATTTCATCCTCAGTTTGTGTCTGTGGAGTGTTTCATAACCTCAATAACGGACTTGTTTCCAAACCTGTTTCGTAAAAATGGAAGACGGGAAATCTTTGTCTTAGTCATTTGCTTGGTCTTCTTCATCTTACATCTGATGTTGGTCACTGAGGTGAGTAAAATATGTCCATAATAGTGTATTAAATGAATTATTGTCATACAATGTTTCTCATATTGAAATCACTTCCTGTTGTAGGGAGGGATTTATATATTCCAGCTCATTGATTATTATGGCTCAACCAGAGCTTGTCAGTTTTTCTTGGCTTTATCTGAGTGTCTGGCACTGTCCTGGGGTTTTGGTAAGCAAAAAATAATTAATCTAATTTTCATGATATGACCTGTATATAAATCAGCCTCATTTTTGTCAGTTTAGTCATGAGATTATGTTTTTAAAAAACTATTCCATCAAGAGGTGAGATGAACAGAAATATTACTATTTAGAATGGTTTCTATAATTTCATTAGATATGTTTAGACTGGCTTTATTTAGGTCCAATACTTTATCATAATAATAAACTTTAAGTGACTCATATGACAGGTTTTATGTACGTCTATGAATTTCTACCAGGTGCTGATCGTCTTATTAACATCATTGAGGACATGACAGGACAGAAACCAAATGTTTTCTTCAAACTGTGCTGGAAATACATCATTCCTCCTCTGTCACTGGTGAGTCAGAAAGGTTTTCACTGAAAAACACTTTGAAGAGAAAAGGCTCATTTATACTTCCTCTACATACGAATATATATACTTCGATTTAAAACGATGCTTCTTTTAATGTCCACGGACTTCCATACGTCCTTTGTGATGGCGTTGATAGATCCACAGGAGGGCAGTGAAGAGTCAGATGTTTGACAATATTGAATCTGTCGATGGTAGACGAGGTTGTGATAATGTACGTAGTAAATAAAAAACGACATCAGTGAAGGCAGCGATGTAGTCTGATGGTCTGAGGACTAAATACATCGTAACATGTGGAAAGTTAGTTATTTTAGAAGAATCATCTTCTTAGTTATTCTAGTCACCAGATGAAATGTCTTGTTTGTCATGTTCATAGACATTTATTGTGTCTTACTTGGATTATAGCTACACGGCCCCCAGTGATTTATGGTGGTACTGCTACATGTCATCTATTTGATCTGTAAGCTTTCAGAAAACGTGCAACAAATTAACACCGAGTACGGAGAAAAGGCTCATATCTGTTTTTAACGTAGAGCATTAATGAGCCTTAAGAGTCTACAGCTATGCTACCAACTCTACATGGACAAAGCAGTACAAGTTAATCAAGACAACATAGTTTAGCAGGTTAGCATGCCAACATTAACCAATTAACACTTAACGTGAATTACAGCTGAAGCTGACAAATATGTCATTAGGTTTGCATGTATTTTGATCATAATATGACCAAATGGTTCAGGTATCACTAAATATTCTATAGTTTTTCTTGCGAACGATGAACTCAACTCCTTCCCCAAACAAACACCTTCACAGATTTCCTTTATCCTGTACCTGGTTGAATACAAGCACCTGAAGTTTAATGACTGGTACATCTACCCTGACTGGGCGTACGCACTGGGATGGACCATGATGCTGTTGTCTGTTGTCATGGTGCCACTGTGGGCAGCTGGACAGATGTTTGTGACAGCAAGGACGTCCACACAGGTGAGTGTGTAAAGATGACTTCTGGAAACTTTGGATGTCTCAAAAATAGTTTAATTAACCATTTAATTTATTCTATGGTTTCCCAGTAGGGTTGGGTACTTTACGCTGTTCTTATTTAATGTGATCATTACTCAGTGGTACCGAATGAATTACATCTGTACTACAGACTAACAATCATATTAAATCAATCTGTACTGAATTTCTTTACCTGAGAGCCCATCTTAGTGAGACAGTAACTTAGAGTGAAAAACCGTCACTCCCTTAAATGTGGCTACAAGTTTCAAAACTCAACACAGACATCACTCCCTGTTATATCTGTAATGAAGTCTGTCCAGGACGACAGGTCTCACCCGAGGAAACACCTGGTCAAACACTAAATATATGTAAAAGAAGAGAGGATCACAATTATTTGTTTGTTTCTGTTTCCCAGCATTTGTCTGCCCTTTGTTTCCCTGCTGAAGATCCAACCTTTCAGAGGAAAAAAACGGGAGAGGAGGAAACGTCTGTTGAACTGGCGACATCTGGAGAGACAACTTAGTGTGAGATGAATGACACACTGAAATTTGAGTTCAGTTATGGATGAAGGGGCAGATCCAGGAAGTGTTTTTCCACTTTCTTTAACATTACCTGATACTGTAATTTCTGGCTTTTTTACCTCAGCCGAGGGAGGAGCTCATGTTTTTGTCGGTGTTGGTTGGTTTGTTAGTGAACAGGATAAAAGAAAAACTAACCAACAGATTTTGATGAAATTTTCAGGCGATGTCAGAAGTGTCCCTCATTGATTCATGTCCATATAACAGCTTATGAATTTCAACAAAACATGACCCCTTTTTAATATACTTCCTTTTCTCCTACCTGTTTGTGTGTCTTTGTAACAACTCTTAAAGTGTAACAAGTGTCAACTACCTGTTTGTGGCATTGCATTTTATTTATGTGAGATGACAATATGAACAACTAACAGCCACAATAAATAAAGATTTCAGCAAATTGCAAAGATTTTGTTTTAATTTTTCCTATCAAACTTTCTAATGACTCCGTTCAGAGGGTTGCATCATGGGACTTTTGCTTTGGAGTGAAATGTCTACATGGGAAACTGAGCAGCCTTGGCGGAGGTCTGCGCTCTCCGAGTGCTTTCTAGTTATTATTATTATCATCATTAAAGTGAAAACAGTATTTGTTTTGTCTATTTCTGAGCAGCTTTTATTGTCATTTCAAATTATAAAAAGAGTTTTTTAAAAAGTCACCTATGGTCTTCCATACAATAGATTGTTGCACTTTTTGGACCAGGTAACATTTTTAAGAATTTCATGTTAAATGTTGTTTTCATGGTAAAATTGTTTATAAATTGTCTGTTAAATTGTGACTTAAATAATGCTTGTCTAAATGGACAATTAATATTAATTCATATTATACATTTGAATATTGTCCACTTTGGAGCAGATAAGTCTATGGAAATGAAATATGTTATCTTCACTTTCATTTTTAGACATATAGATATCTTATTCATAGATAGATAGATAGACCGCCGAGTACATCACTGCCTCCACTGTTGCTAATTTTTATTTACGAGGTCCATTATTACAACCTCCTCTACCGTCGTCACTTTCATTGATGTCGAAACCACTGACTCATCACTGCCCTCTTGTGGATGTATCAATGCCAACATAAAGAACACAGTGTGTGATGAATGAATGCACCACTTGAAATGAACTTATTAATTTTCACATGTAGAGCCAATATAAATGAGCCTTAAGCGTAAATACAAAAGACTGGGTGGATGGATGGGTTTTAGGTTGTGTGGAGGCTCATTTTGCTTATTTCACTTGAATACATAAAGATGTGGAAAACTATAATTCTGTTACAGAATTACATTTTTATTTTCAAGTTTACACAAAAACAAAGTCTTCAATGAGCTTCCATAAAGTAGATTGATGGATTTTCACCATTGTTTTAGTTGAATAAGATTAACAAGTGGGAGGAACTGGTCCCACCCTCCTATAATAGCTGTGACACCCATGGGAACCTTCAAGTGAAGATGAACCGACAAAGAAGAAGGACAGAGAGGCAGAGGAGGGCTGAGGACAGAGGACAGTGGGCCAATAAAACAGAATATATTCTGGTTGTTGCAGGAAATGTTGTCGGCCTGGGCAACGTGTGGAGATTTCCTTACCTGTTGTAGGGTGAGGGTAGGTCAGTCGACCCCCACCTCACCATGCCCTGCGACTTCAGCCCTGGTTTCGCCTTGCTTGAATGATCAAACATGGTCATTCCCTTGGAACAACAATCTGCTCGCCATTGTGGAGTTACAACCCCACAATTCACATAAAGATAACACCCGTAATCACAACTTGGGGTCTGTACCCACACAACATTTGCCTTCCCTTAACATATCAAAGAGGACCTGGTCTCACCCCTCCTGACCCCTTGCTGAGTACCAGAGACACACCAGGGTATCAGTCTGCAACTCAGGAGACCATGAGACTGCTTTCTGTTCCAAACCACAGGATCCAAAACCCTGCATGGGTTCAGAAACTAGGAATCAATGAATTAATAAAAATCTGACAATCCAACCAACCTTCCATGCCAAAATGTTCACCATACCTCCTGCCTCTTCTCCTCTTCCTCTCATCACGGAAGCAAGAGAAGAAATGTGTTTATGACTGTGTAAGCATGATTTCTGGGAAGCTGAACTCTGTAACATGTTGTAATGGATCATTTCTGATATTCCCCTTATTGTTGTGTGTTTTACTCCTTTTGTAATATGTTTCTTGTTTTGGATTTGATGAGCACATAGTGATGATTTTCTTCCTGTGTCCCTTTGAGTTCATGTTTATTGCATGTGTGCTTTGATGCCTCCTTCTAGTGGAGAGACTCAATGTCTTGCCTATTGTTCTATGTCAGCTGGTGATGTGACCGCATATCTTACAGTAGAATAGGACACGCCCTTACTTCCGGCAGCTGTGAGGCTTCAAAAGCCACGGCGCGAAGCCGCTCGTTCTCTTGCTCCGCTTGCTCCTACCTCCACCTGACATGAATTCTGACTCCTGAACGCGGAGATCCCCGTGACTCCGTGGATAAGCCCGTGCCCTCCTGCCGCAGCAGAAGAGACTTCTTGATCCCCTCTCTTTAGGACTTAGCTCATACAGTTAGATAGCATTCCTCTCCTACAATTTCAGCTAAGAATTGAAGTTCTGCACTTCAACTAAATTATTGGAAGCTCACCTGTGGATCACTCACGCCTGAGTAATTCACTGAGCCCCTCTTCGAGCTGTATTACCGCTTAACGCGCTTCAGCGCCGTCAAAGCACGGTCAAGCTGAACACGACCGTCAGGTCCGAAATTCACACAGCCGCCAGCCAGCGACGACGCGACCCTCCAACATCCGAGATTCGGGACCAGGATCCGGCAGACTTCGAACAGCATCCTCCGCGAGTATCCGGTCGGCGACCCCTCCTGATAACTCGCCAAAGCGTGCTTTCGTACTTACCCCGGAGACCGGCTGAAAAGTAAGCTACCCGAAATCTCTGTGTCTTGGAAAGCGTCATAGCTGATCTGGCATTACGATCCACAATTCATCTAATTTAGTTTCCCTTCAAGCTTCCCTTAGACCCCCTTTAGTTTGGTTCACATCACCACGCTATCATTCCACCCTGTTATAGTTATGTCTTATTTTCTCTCTTTCACTCCGATCTCATTTTGACTATCTTTCTGTTATCATCCTATGTTGAATTTAGTTTTAGTTTGTTCTGTGTGCTGTGTTAGATTACCTTTGATAATAAAGTAGATTCTTTTAGACCAAGTTCCTGTGTTGATGACTGGAATCATTAGTTCTTGCGATAGAGGACTCGACTTCCTTCATTTGAGACTGATTGAACGCTATTATTTAGTAATTAATTAATCTGGGTTATATTTACAGCTTTCTTAAGGAATCCTTCCGACCTTAAGGATATAGCTTTAGGAAGGTGGTGCTCCTCGAGGTATTTTTCATAACCCTGTCTGATTAATTAATAGCTTTATAATACGATAATTAATATATGATCATTTTGATCATAATTATTATCGTTAACCTCTTTTAACCCTACAGCTTATTTTGGTGCCCCGTGAGAGGCCTAGGTTCACACTAAGGTTCCTAGTCAAAAACACAGCGAAATTTAGTCTTTTGTTTGAACAAACTCTTAATTAACGCGAGCAGAACTTGTCATGGAGTAGCATTAGGACTTGAGCAACTTTCCTCCTTTCTTTCTTTGAGCAACTTTCTTCCTTTCTTTCCTTGTTCGCCGCTGCGCGAAACTCTGGCCACCGCCGAGTGGAAAACAGATGTGTGTGCATACCCAACTATACCGATGAGTATACTTGTGAGGAAACTGTGAGAATCAGCGCTACGTAAAATTCGGTACATGTATTAGTTTAAATAATTTGTAAGGCCCGGGCTCCCCAGATACGGCGAAGAAATCCCGTATCTATATTGAGCCGGATACAAAGACTCTCTGGCTGCGAGTTTCCAGCAGAGACACACTGGTATTCCCCCTTTTGTTCTAAGTTAGATGAGCTTCCTAACCGCTAGGACAGGCTGAGTAAATCAGTGTAAGGGTTTATTATAACGCTTAAAGATAAAGCGTGTTTTGGTTGCAAGACTGCAACCCAAGTAGTACCGTCACCGAGCGAAGATTTTGTTCAGTTTGCTTAAAAGTCAGAAAGTTGCGTAGCAAAGTGCTTAGGGTAGCCACGTGTCGATCGTGGAACCAAAAATTGTGTGCTGATAAACTTTGTTGAGAAACTGTTGATGTGCTTCCTCTGCTCTCCCAGCGCTGTCTGAGGAGAAAACACAGAGTCAGCGCGAGCCATACAGTAGGTGGAGCCTAGTGACGTCCGCACGTGTCGTCATTGCGTAATCATACCCCCCTTTTTCCAAAATGACGGTTTGAGTAATAGCTCCCCCTGGTGAAGCTATTTGAGTTCTGACCGTGTTGAATATATTGGCTTAAGCTTTTAGCCTTTAGCTTAAGCTGCGCGAGCCTAACAGAAATAGGCTGATGCTTTGAACCTTTGCTGTAATACAGCAACGGTGTTGATGTTCCTTTTGAAATAGTCTGATGCTAAAAAGAGTTAGCATAGCATACAAATAGCTGAAAAGCTTAGCGACGCTTCTGTTGTGTTTTCCTGTGGTACTCAAGAAATAATCCAGGATACTTGGCCGTTGTGCCGTTGCTAAGATAAATAGAAGCTAGTTAGCCTTTAGCCTTTAGCCTTGCTAGCCATTAGCCATAGCTCATAGAAGCTGTTTTGCCTAAGGCATTGGGACACTACGGTGCTGCAACTACCATTCACAGTGAGAAACATTGTGATGATTTCCTTTAAGGCTAAAATTATTGTAACTAGCTAGTGAGAGTTAATGATACATTGACTTGTTGTAAGACTTCAAAGTCTTATGCCTCTTGTCATTGCTTAATGATAAGTTGTGCTTCCTGGATTCCCTTTTACACGCAAGTGTTAACTTGAGCTGCTGTTAAACAGTGGTTTCTATCCAGGAAGTGTAGGTTACTGTGAACTCTCAGCTCTGTGAATGTGCAGTGTTGGGGATTGCTGGGCTTTAGCATTGCATACCCTCCAACAGCAACACAAAGGATAGTATAGCCACGCTATAGAGAGAATAGCAGTGCTTGAGAGCCAGGCGATAGCGGCAGTTAGCGGGAACGAAGACGATAGAACTTTTGAGAGTGCCAGACTCAATAGCGCACCCAGTGCGAACTCAAACGCTGCCACAATGTCTGACGCTAACAGCAACGCCGCCGGCTACGTTGACAACCCTCTTGAACATATTGATGAAGCGATAAATGAACTAACTGGCAATGCTGCCTCCGAGCACATTGAGCGACTTAAAGGCCTACAAATCCTGCCCATAGAGCAAGAAATAGTGGATGTAGTGTGTAAAGCCCTCACCGCTGCATTCCCATCTAAAGAAAAATTGTCCACTCTAACACGATTAACCATCCTTCTGTCTGCCCAGGCTCGACACCTAAACCACTTTTTAGGAGAGAACTTGGTAGAATTAAGACAACAACAGGGGGAAATCAACTCCTTAAGAGAACAGTTAGAGACCAGTAACCAATCCCTACAGGCAGCTGAGAGAAAAATTAGGGATTTAGAAGATGCCATCGCCGACACTGAGTCGGGATCCGCCGACACAGGGAGAAATAACACAGAAGAGGAGGTGACAGTAAGACTACCAGACCCCCAGCTTAGCGAAACCCTCGAGCGCGTTAGCACCGAGCTAACTGCCTCGGAGTCTCAACTCAGAGACACAAAAGCAAAACTCGTTGAGTCTGAACGAAAGGTAGAACACCTCACCCAACAACTCAGGGAAACGCAAACCCTGGTCGCCGAGCACGAAGGAAACCGAAGAGCGCTTCAAGACCGAGTCGGTTTCCTCCACCAAAAGTACGTTGACTCCGACCGAGAACTGCAAGCTACATACCGTGCGCGACAGGAAGACGCCATGGCTTTAGCAGTCGCTAAAGGTGAACTGAGGGTCCTACAAGCCCAAGTCGCCGCACTACAGCCACCTGAAGCCAGGAGACTAGAACACAATACAGGCCAGCCTGTTAGTACGCTCGGCTCAACAGCTCCCAACACTGACGCGCGGTACGAGACCCCTCCTGCACGAGGCCCGTCTGAGAGAGACCTAGACAAAATCGCGCGAAACATAACTCGTTTCACCCCGAAACCAGGCAACTCGTATCACATCCAACACTATCTCAGTGATATCGACTTCTACCTAAGAAACGTACAAAACGTCACCGTAGAAGATAGGATCTATGTGATCAGAGGAACATCTAGCATTGAAGTGAGCCTGTTCATAGAACGACAACTCCCTGAGACGCGCAACGATTATGAACGCCTTTCACGCGCATTGAGGGAAGAGTTCTCCGACACTCTTGGACATACCGGTCTCTCCGCCGCTTTAAAAGTTCATCAACAACGTCAAGAAAGTCCCGAAGAATATTATCAGCGCTTGCGAAACGCATTCTTCGGCTTGAGGAACGAACCTGGTATGGAAGAAGACGTCAACTTCCGAGTGCTTTTCCTTGAGAACCTTCACCCTACTCTCAAACACCAGCTTCGCCTCATCGCATGCCCACGCACCCACACTACACGGGCACTCCGAGATCTTGCTTTAAAGGCTTTCGACAGCCAACACCAGGCTTTAAGCAAACAACCGGGACCCAATGTCTTGAGCCTAAACGCTCAACCTTCATCTTTGGATCTTGAAGGGGCCGCCACTGGCGACCCACTTGTCTTGGCCCACAAGTCGGGCCCTCCACGGGACTCATTCTATGAGAGAAGAGACCAGCGCGCGACACCGCCACCTTGGGCTAACAGGAATCAGACGCAGTCTAGATTTGACACACGCCCGCGCTTCTCCGACCAGCGTTCAAATAGGTCGCATTCCAATCAGTGGGAACACCGCTCAAACCCCAGTTATGGAGACAGTCACCGCCGAGACGCGAGACCCTCGTTTGACCGTGATAGGCCTAACCGAAACGCCCTGTATCCAAACACCTCTGACGAGGAACATGACGGCCCTGACGGTAAACCCACAAAACCAAGCAGCAAAACTAAAACCAACTCAAGCGAGCTCAGTCAGGAAGAAATGAGCGCCATCAAAAGCCTTATCGCCACTTTTAAAAGAGAGCAAACGTCAAAAACTAAGAAAGCTGATCTGTTCGCTTTAACTTCCACCCAAAAAGAGTATGAACCGAACGGTGAGACAGACCCACAAACTAGGATCCAGGAACAACCACCCTGCGAACCGAACCACATTGTCTCGTCCGCCGCGATAGACCATAATGTAACAGCAACCCCAGATTCGGAGCCTACTAGCGAAAGCAAACCCGAAGATCCGGCTGCGACCGCAATCATGGGAGTACCGTTAGAGTCTGACAAAATGACCCAACGCCGCGATAACGGAAGCTTTCAGGGGGACCCACCTGTACGACAATTCTTAGCCCATCTAAAAGCCAAGGGAGTCGCTCGCAAGTTGTACTTGTCAGCCACCCTGGAAGACAGTGTAGCTCACGAAGCTCTCCTAGACACTGCAGCAGACATCACCTTAATGTCCCAATCCCTCTTCGACAGGCTGAGGACGGTCGTACAACGGTCCAAACGAACCCTGGAACTTCGACCCTGCTCGCTAGACCTTCAACCATACTCGTCCAAAGGCGTCACTCTGACTTCCATGGCCCTGATCCACTTCACAGTGGGACCTATGAGCCTTGTTCACCCTGTGTACGTGTCGGCACTTGAAGATATCCCGTTGCTGATAGGCAAAGATTTTCTGGATCGTTTCGAACCGCTCATCGACTTCAAGCAATTGAAGATTTGGGCACAAGTTCAACGACCCTTACCGGTTCCGTCCGCCACCCACACCGAGGCTCATAGCTACACTGTGCAGGTTCAGTCGACCATGACAGCCACAAGTGAACCCATAGCTGAAATGCTTGATGCTCCCGTGCAAACAACCGAACCGACTAAAAGTAGCTTTGCTCAAAAAGAGTCGTTCCTCTGCGCGCTTACTAAACCTCCCAAAGGATTCAAACACTGTCACACAATCGTTAATGGTATCCACCTTAACGAGACACTGGCTCGACCTGACCCCAGTCTGCGACTTGTAAAGGAAACCTTCCGATTTCCCTCAGACCCAGTACTAACACTGGGCACGAACCCCACTGACGTTCCGACACCACTAACCCATGACATGGGGGGGGTGACTGAAGCTGACACTAAACCCAAATCAGACTTCGCGGCACAAGTGCTAGCAGATGCCGATGCCCTCCAAGACAAAGATAAACGGGCAGTGGCATACAACAACAAAACACCACTCAACTCCGGTTTAGCAGCATGCAACAGGTGCACCGAAGTTGCCCAAACAGACGAGATGCCAAGAAATGACCCTCCACAACCAAAACCCCCATGGGAATTGACGGGGACACTGCGGTCCCGAATACAGTACCTTAGCTCCAGCACACAAAAGCACGAGCTACAAAACTTGATGGCTAAACAACCTAGCCAACAATCATTTTGACATAGGGGGGGGGTTGTGATTTCTTTGCCTCAGCAATTACATCAATTGTTGCTCCTTTCTTCAGAATGACGTGGATCTACACTCTTCTGACACTCGTAGCGATAGCCATCACGGCCCAAGCCAACATTGTTTCACCGGGTCCTGACTCAGGCATCATTTTAAAATACCGACCTGGGCTACTGATAACTAACTGCAGACTGTAAAACCAGATCTCAAAGGTTCTCAGTAGTAGGTTCTGTCTTCAGCCTGGAACTTTCTCCTTATAATTCCATCAGCATGACCGCCGTGAAGCGTCATGTTGGGGAAATGCAAGTAGAAATACCCGAGCTTAGGACGCAGATTTTTAAATCAACAACGCAAGCTCCAAACCATAGGCCAAACTGGTAAAGGAACAGTGGTAATCCTTAACACCCATAGTCAAGCTCTGAACAAAACCATCCGGGCTGTAGATACTCTTTCAGTTGTTGCGGTTGACTATGCACACACACAGCTAGTAAACTTGCTCATGTCCGACATGCTCCTTGAAATAAGTTCTTCTGTAGATAGCCTAGCTACGGGACGGATACCTCCCTACCTAGTGCTCCTTAACTTAGATCACTGTATTTTGCATCCGGTGCCTCCGCCTCCTTCAGAGCAAGGTGGACAAGTGCACCAGTAGCGTGGCTAAGATAGTAAGACAGAGAATCCCAGATAAGAGTAGCCCAGCCAGATAGATGAAGTTGAGGAGACTACAGGTGATAGGGGTATCAACCTGTTCCCTGCTCCTACCTTGAGTTAACTAACTCTTGAAGAGTAAGACAAATGATTGCCTTTCCTTTTTCTTCTTTCCATCTTTCCTTCACAAATAACGGATGATGATAACCTCTCCTCTAAGGCCCTAGATTAAGATAACCCCGATTCAGTATAGATGCATGCCTATAGCTGCCCCTAAACTGTTTAACTGCCAGATGCTATGACGCTGACCATCCACAGCCGGCGAACCTCAACGCTTCGACGAAGGACATCACCTGCTACGGCTTGGGATTCCGCCATCCGCCTGCATCCAGCCGTGGGGGGGGGACTGTAGGGTGAGGGTAGGTCAGTCGACCCCCACCTCACCATGCCCTGCGACTTCAGCCCTGGTTTCGCCTTGCTTGAATGATCAAACATGGTCATTCCCTTGGAACAACAATCTGCTCGCCATTGTGGAGTTACAACCCCACAATTCACATAAAGATAACACCCGTAATCACAACTTGGGGTCTGTACCCACACAACATTTGCCTTCCCTTAACATATCAAAGAGGACCTGGTCTCACCCCTCCTGACCCCTTGCTGAGTACCAGAGACACACCAGGGTATCAGTCTGCAACTCAGGAGACCATGAGACTGCTTTCTGTTCCAAACCACAGGATCCAAAACCCTGCATGGGTTCAGAAACTAGGAATCAATGAATTAATAAAAATCTGACAATCCAACCAACCTTCCATGCCAAAATGTTCACCATACCTCCTGCCTCTTCTCCTCTTCCTCTCATCACGGAAGCAAGAGAAGAAATGTGTTTATGACTGTGTAAGCATGATTTCTGGGAAGCTGAACTCTGTAACATGTTGTAATGGATCATTTCTGATATTCCCCTTATTGTTGTGTGTTTTACTCCTTTTGTAATATGTTTCTTGTTTTGGATTTGATGAGCACATAGTGATGATTTTCTTCCTGTGTCCCTTTGAGTTCATGTTTATTGCATGTGTGCTTTGATGCCTCCTTCTAGTGGAGAGACTCAATGTCTTGCCTATTGTTCTATGTCAGCTGGTGATGTGACCGCATATCTTACAGTAGAATAGGACACGCCCTTACTTCCGGCAGCTGTGAGGCTTCAAAAGCCACGGCGCGAAGCCGCTCGTTCTCTTGCTCCGCTTGCTCCTACCTCCACCTGACATGAATTCTGACTCCTGAACGCGGAGATCCCCGTGACTCCGTGGATAAGCCCGTGCCCTCCTGCCGCAGCAGAAGAGACTTCTTGATCCCCTCTCTTTAGGACTTAGCTCATACAGTTAGATAGCATTCCTCTCCTACAATTTCAGCTAAGAATTGAAGTTCTGCACTTCAACTAAATTATTGGAAGCTCACCTGTGGATCACTCACGCCTGAGTAATTCACTAAGCCCCTCTTCGAGCTGTATTACCGCTTAACGCGCTTCAACGCCGTCAAAGCACGGTCAAGCTGAACACGACCGTCAGGTCCGAAGTTCACACAGCCGCCAGCCAGCGACGACGCGACCCTCCAACATCCGAGATTCGGGACCAGGATCCGGCAGACTTCGAACAGCATCCTCCGCGAGTATCCGGTCGGCGACCCCTCCTGATAACTCGCCAAAGCGTGCTTTCGTACTTACCCCGGAGACCGGCTGAAAAGTAAGCTACCCGAAATCTCTGTGTCTTGGAAAGCGTCATAGCTGATCTGGCATTATCATCCACAATTCATCTAATTTAGTTTCCCTTCAAGCTTCCCTTAGACCCCCTTTAGTTTGGTTCACATCACCACGCTATCATTCCACCCTGTTATAGTTATGTCTTATTTTCTCTCTTTCACTCCGATCTCATTTTGACTATCTTTCTGTTATCATCCTATGTTGAATTTAGTTTTAGTTTGTTCCGTGTGCTGTGTTAGATTACCTTTGATAATAAAGTAGATTCTTTTAGACCAAGTTCCTGTGTTGATGACTGGAATCATTAGTTCTTGCGATAGAGGACTCGACTTCCTTCATTTGAGACTGATTGAACGCTATTATTTAGTAATTAATTAATCTGGGTTATATTTACAGCTTTCTTAAGGAATCCTTCCGACCTTAAGGATATAGCTTTAGGAAGGTGGTGCTCCTCGAGGTATTTTTCATAACCCTGTCTGATTAATTAATAGCTTTATAATACGATAATTAATATATGATCATTTTGATCATAATTATTATCGTTAACCTCTTTTAACCCTACACTGTGCTACAAGAATGGTGGAGGTGAGTAGAGTATATGTCATTATATCATTATTTTATGTGAAGTGCACTGAAATAATGTTAATACTGGTATTGATGAAGGGTATTATTGAATTAATTAGTCATTAACACGGTCAAACATGTCTATAGGTGCCTTTCTGGTGCCGTATGTTCTGTTCGCTGTATTGTATGGGATACCTCTGTTCCTACTGGAGACCTCCATCGGTCAGTACACCCAGGAAGGATCCATCACCTGCTGGACGAAGTTGTATCCACTGGCAGAAGGTAAGTCACCTATTTTATTTTATTTTATTTTACTTTATTTTATACAGCTATTGCTCTGTCTGTCTGTAAACAGACTGAAACTGTTCAAACTTTTTATTTTTCTCATTTTGGGGAAACACATGCGAGGGGCGGATGATACCATCCATGGCTCTAATTTAGACTATATGCTCCAGAGAAGATGACCAACCATCAGAGTCACCTTAAAATCATCTTTACATGGAAAACTCAAAGAATAAGATTTGTTGAAAACCCTATATAATAAAAGGTGTATCTCCTATATATCGCCAAAATTAGAGCTTTTTTAAATCATAGAGATGCTGAAACTGTCATACATGCTTTTATCTCCTCACAGCTCGATTACTGTAACAGCCTTTTTACCTGTCTCAGCAAAAAAACTTTGAAAAAACTACAGATGGTACAGAACTCGGCTACCAGGCTTTTAACTTGGACTAAGTTCCAGGATCACATTACTCCTGTTTTAGCTTTGTTACACTGGCTCCCGGTTTGTTTTAGGATTGATTTTAAGATTTTATTGATTACTTTTAAGGCTCTTAATGACCAGGCCCCAGACTATATTGCAGATCTTTTAATCCCTTATGAACCTCTGCGCAGTCTGAGATCCTCAGGCAAAGGTCTTCTATACGTTCCAGAGTCTAGGCTGAAAACTAAAGGGGACAGAGCCTTTGCCATCAGGGCCCCAAGGCTCTGGAATAACCTGCCTGAGGAAATAAGGCTGCCTGAGCCAGTGTCTCGAAAAAGAAAAATTTAATGTTTGGAAATGGAATGTTTTCCATTCTTGTCTGATGTAGGATTTCAGCTGCTCCAGAGTTCAGGGTCTCCTTTGTCCTATTTTACGTTTCACAAAGCTCCAAACATTTTCAATTGGTGACAAGTCTGGACTGCAGGCAGGTCAGTTTAGCATCAGACTCTTTTCCTACGGAGTCAGGCTGTTGGAATACCTGCAGAAGGTGGTTTGACATTGTGTTGCTGAAATAAGCAAAGCCTTCCCTGAAAAACACGTTGTCTACTTGGCAGCAAATGTTGCTCCAAAACCTGTTTATATGGTTCAGCTTTAATGGTGCCTTCACACATGTGCAGGTTACCCATGCCATGAGCACTAATGCCCCCCCCCCATACCATCACAGATGCTGGCTTTTGAACTGTGTGCTGATAACTAGATGATCTGGTTTATATACGGTTTCCTCTTTGTAGAGTTTCAGCTGCCATTTGTGGATTTGTTTTTAATGCAGTGATGTCCAAAGACTCCGCCTCTCTGATGCTCTTTTTATACCCAATCATGTTACTAACCTGTTTCCAGTTAACCTCATTAATGTTCAGATGTTTCACCAGCAGTTTTCTTTTAGCATTTCACAACTTTTACAGTCTTTTGCTGCCACTGGCCCAACTTTTTAGAAACGTGTTGCTGGCATCAAATTCAAAATGAGGATATCATTTTCAAAATACATGAAATTAGTCATTTTCAACATTTGATATGTTGTCTTTGTGCTATTTTCAATTAAATATGAGGATTCAATGTTTTGCAAATCACATTCTGTTCCTATTTACCTTTTACACAACATCCCAACTTTTTAGGAAATTGGGTTTTATGATTAAAGTTTGGTGAAACTAGTGTGTATAATTTGCCAGACATGCTCAAAACAAAAACTTTTTTCTTCTTCTGACAAACAGACTGATGACTAAATGTTTAATCATTTTTGTCAAGAGATAGCAGAACTAGTTTGGATGAACAAACTGTCTCCAAACATGATTTTTATTTGTTTTTCAGGAGTTGGATACGCACAAATTATAATCAAAATGTTTGACTTCAGCTTCATTATAATCCAAGCCTGGGCTCTCTTCTACCTGATATTCTCCTTCAGCTCCCAGCTCCCCTGGGCCATCTGTGAGAACTCCTGGAATACAGGTAAACAGGATATGAACTTAACGTCAGGGTAAAAATGTGCAATAGCACCATTATAATATGTTTTACATTGTACAAAGTAATTCCTCACATTCACTATTAACTGCTTTGTTGACTAAACCAGCGAACTGTTTGAGTCTTCAGTCTTTGGATTCTAACTCAACAAATCACACCATGCTGAAGAACACCACCTCTGCTGCTATTGAGTTCTGGGAGTAAGTTTTTTTTCTTTATTGACCAATAATGACATCCAAATGATTTTATACCTGCCGTAAATTTAAAACAAAATTATCTAGATAATATATTAAATTAGACCGCACTCAGAGACTATAGACCCCCACCATGCCAGCTCCATTTTTGTGCAGGGACCAGGGCCATTTTGTCATCGCAACAAAAAGCAATAGTCACAAAATACTCTGGCCCCCATAATGTCACATTATGATGATGTCATATGATAATGAACCTTCATAATGTCACATTATTAGGGTTGGGCATTGTCTGGTTTTAACGATTCTGCCTTCCAGTTCCAGTTCCTGGCTGTTCTCGATTCCGGTTCTTTTACAAGTCATTTTGTATAAAAAATGTTTTATTCATTGTAAGTGTTTTTTTTATAAATGTTCTGTGTTTATGAGAAATAAATAATTGCTTTAATAGAGTTCATGACTTCATGTAATAAATAAATGAATAAGTTGAAGTAATGTTAAAATTTTAAATCTGATTTGATGTAGCCTACAGTAATTCATTTGTTAAGGTTAAAATGCAATAAGGAACAAATGTATCACCTTGGTAAAGGGGTCACCTTAGTGGGACGGACACTATTGTTTTGGTCAGTTAACCTTATAAAGTTATAAATGTCAACCTCTGAAGCTGAAGCAGACAAAGAAACAAACAAAGAAAACTTTCTAAGGACTGAAGAACCTCTTTTCATGACAAACAGACAATGAGGTAATTCACCTGGATGCCTTTTCTTCTATGTTAGCGCTACGTGCTATTTTGTATTCCTCTTTGTTTGCATGTCATGTATTGATTTATATGCACTATATTCATTAACACATATAGTTCTCATGGTGTTACTGAGGTGTGGATGCAGACAAGATGAGCCAGTTCAAACAGTAAAAACCTGTTGTGTCTGTGTTGTTCTGAAGAGAAACACTTTGACTCATATGTTCGTGTCACATCGTGGATAAAGTGGCTTCTCGTGTTACCAATCTGCTGACATTCATCTATGAAAAAATATATTTCAGAATTTACATTTGATACAGTTTATAACAGTTTATTCAAGAATAACTTGTTTGCTGTGTCACAGTTAAGAAAAAGACGAAGGTTATTTAATTTCACTAAACCAATTGTGACGAGGTGCTGCAGGCTGTTGGCTCAGGGTTGACTGAGGCTGAGGTAGAGACTGAGGTAGAGGCTGAGGTAGAGGCTGAGGTAGAGGCTGAGGTAGAGGCAGAGGTAGAGGCTGAGGTAGAGGCTGAGGTAGAGGCTGAGGTAGAGGCTGAGCTAGAGGCTGAGGTAGAGGCTGAGGTAGAGGCTGAGGTAGAGGCTGAGGTAGAGGCAGAGGTAGAGGCTGAGGTAGAGGCTGAGGTAGAGGCTGAGGTAGAGGCTGAGGTAGGCGAGGGAGACCAGCGCAGCACGTCGGACCACAGTACACTGGCTGATTTGTACACTGTGTAGGTTAAGGTGTTAAGTCATGTTAGCTGTGCATCCTCCCTTGCTCAAAATAAGCTTGGCACAGGTGTTGCTCTGTGATAATAAATAAAACCACACTTTTGAGTGCTGTTTGCTGTGCTCCATGGTGGAGCCCAGCTCGAAGTACCCATCCAAACTGTGAGGTGGAAACCACAGATGCCGCATGCCGGCACCACTGAAGATGAATTTGACACTGAAATCAGCACAGTTTTAGGCTCTGTTTACATGACAGCAGTTTTGCTGAAAACAACTTTTAAACAGAGTTGAGAAAACGATCCTTGCCCACATGGATCTGCAAAAAGGATTGAGAGCACTGCAGTATGTATGCCAGGCCAGTAGTTGCTGTGTAATGTTTCAAAATCAACGTCACAGAATAAGACCACATAATTGAGTACAAACACTTTCTGCCCTGGGCTCAGTGGACGGAAGCTTAATGTATCTTGGACCAAGATGGACAGCGATGGCTTTTAGTGTTTGACTATAATTTCTTTACATCATCCATGAACTTAGAAGCAAAAAATCTTGTAACTGCCCTTATCCCACAATGGTAAAGAATCTGGATCCAGATGATGATCTGGATCACCACTAAAATCTAATGGATTATTCCTTGGGCCTGATTCTCCCTCTACAAAACATTTTGTCAAAATAAAACTTCATAGCTTTCTCAGTAATCCTGCTAACAGACAAGCCAATGACGGCAAAAACATTGGTAGCAACAGAGAACTCGTTGGCTACCATTAGATGTACTAAAATGGGAGCATAAACCAGGGATTTATTTCATCACTATGTTAGAACTGTCTAGAAATCATGAATCATGATGTCATGTGTTCCTGTTAAATTTGCCCTCTCCTCAGACGGCGGGTGCTGGGAATGTCTCGAGGCATTGAGGACCTGGGCAGTGTGAGATGGGAGCTGGCCTTGTGTCTCCTGGCCTGCTGGATCTTCTGCTACTTCAGTATCTGGAAAAGTGTCCGATCCTCTGGAAAGGTCCGGAGGAAACATGTAATCAGGGTTGATCATCAATAATCTATAATGAATACTTTAATTGATTTCCCTTCTATTTTAGGTAGCATATTTCACAGCCACGTTCCCCTATGTGATGCTCTTCATCCTGCTCATCAGAGGCGCCACACTTCCTGGTGCTCAGGATGGGATCTACTACTACCTGTATCCAGATCTAAACCGCCTGGCTAACCTCGAGGTGGACTGTTCATTTGTTTTCAACAATCAATTAAAGAATTAGAATTTTAAGCAAACTGATTCCTTAAAGAAACGGTAAGCTCATCAACCTTCCTCAGTCGGGGTGCACGCTATCACTTTTACCTTTCAGGCAACAGTGAGGGTTTCTGCTTAAAATGTGTAAATAACAGATTTTCAAATTAATTTGAGTTCTCACAGCTTCTGTAGACGTAGATTACTTAGATAACTGTATGGAGTCATTTTATTCATATATCTTTTATTTGTCCTGGAAGGTTGAATCTGAAGCAACTAGACTTCTATTTCGAGGTCCTGGTCTTCATCTTCTTTAGTTTTTTAGGAGAATACTGCAAGTCTATGTTGCTGTGAAATGTGTTGTGGACTGTAAAACTTCACCAAGCTTTCCAAAAGCATTGAGCTGCGTAGATAATAACTGACCTTCATTTTTGGGGAACTGTTCATTTATGTAGATAATGTTGGGTTCGGTCCAGATGGTCGGCTGCCTTTAGGGTGGAATCCTCCATCATTTTTGTGGGATCTTAACAATATAATCCCTCCATTCTGAATATGACTTCCTGATTAGGCTCTCTATTTATAAAGCCCCTCTGAACTGCAATGAAAGTTAAACTCGCTCTCCAACATCACAATATAATACATATTTTCTTACATTACAGGTCTGGATAGAGGCGGGATCTCAAATAATGTTCTCCTACAGTCTGACTATAGGGACGCTAACTGTCCTGGGCAGCTATAATGATTACAACAACAACTGTTACAAGTATGTATAACACAGATATTTGTTAGTTTTAACAAAAAGGTTGTCACTTTACAAATTTATTAAAGGACAATATACCATCCATCCATCCATCCATCCATTTTTTCCCCCTTATCCGGTTCGGGTTATGGTGGCAGCAGACTAATCAGGGTAAACGACGTAGGTGGTACAACGCAAATGACACCAAGATGTGAAAATTTGCTTTCTTTCACATCCTTGCATGAGTTGAAAATGTTCAAAATGTGTGAGTAAAACAACAACTGTTACAAGTAAGTATAATATTATATACTATGGAAATATTACAACAAGTTTGATAGTAGTTGTAAGAAAAAGGTTGTGTCACTTTAAAAATCTATTAAAAGACAATATTCCATCCATCCATCATCCATCAGGTCCTGTCAGGTAGTGCTGGCTGCAGGCTAATTAGGGTAATTCCAAATGTCCCTCTCCCCAGCAACACTTTCAAGCTCCTCCTAGGGGATCCAGAGGTGTTCACAGTCTAGATCAGATATGTAATCCTTCCAGTGAGTTCCTGGTCTACCCTGGTGTCTCCTCCCAGTTGTTCAGAAAACCACCAAAGGGACATTCCAGAAGGCATCCTAACCAGATTTTGACACCTCAATTGGCTTCTGTAGACATGAAGGAGCAGTAGCTTTACTCTGAGAGCCCTCTGGATGTCTGAGCCCCTCATTGTATCTCTAATAGTGTGTTCACATCAGACACAAAGCAAATTTTTTGTACGCCGCGATTACATACAAAGTCAATGCAAAGCCATGAGTAGACATAAATTTGAGTGGGGCGAAGCGAATGAGACAAATGGTGTGACACGAGTTGAATAATTTCAACTTGTGCAAGAAATTTGTGTGACACTGTGTCGTGAAAGCCTATCAGCATTGAGACGTCAGTAGGACCTTGATGCGGAAATGGAGGACAAGCTTATCATAGCTGTATGTGAACACCTGGAACTATGTGACACAACTGTATCTCCTGAGATTAGATGCTTGGGATTAAGTCAGCAAGGAAGTTGGACAATGTGTAAGTTCTGAAAATGTCTTACTTGATTCCAGCAACTGGCTATACTCGCGGGTTTGTGTTACTCACATCTGTAACATTTTATAAATGTTTATTCTGTACTGGGCACCCATGATCACTGGGAAACACTCTCTTATTCTGCTCAGCACAACAGATGTATGGCCAAATGACAATAAAGCTGAATTGAATTGAAGTGAATTGCTACACCAGGCCAAGGTTCAGGCAAGCATCTGTTGGCTTGTCCTTTAAACAGGCAAAAAATGCACAGCCTGAGTAAACTTCATAGAGTTACCAACCTGTGGGCTGACCACCTGCAGGGACAGTCGTTTGGGGGCAGGTGTAATGCATGCCGGGTGGCAGGCAAGGGAGGACACTGGGCGTGCTGGCTCCTGGCATCGCAGACTGGTTTTGTATAGTATATATAAAGACAGTATATTAAAAAAATATTTACTTTGCATGTTCCCATAGGAATGTCCTCTTTTTAACAAGGGTCTATTGTCTTTCTGTGACCTCCAGGGACTGTCTCTGGATCAGTTTGCTGAACAGTGGAACTAGTTTTGTTGCTGGATTTGTCATCTTCTCTGTACTTGGATTCATGGCTCAGTCACAGGGTGTGACTGTCGACACAGTGGTTGAGTCAGGTATACTTACAGATTTACTCAGACATGCTGTCCAGAAACAAAGAATGTTCTCTGTTTTGATTAATTCCTGTCCACAGGTCCAGGTTTAGCCTTCATAGCGTACCCTCAGGCAACAGCTCTGATGCCTTTGCCACAGTTCTGGACTGTCTGTTTTTTCCTGATGCTACTTTTCCTCAGTGTTGACACACATGTAAGAAGTTTTCCTTCATATTACCTGCTGATTTATTACCAATGCATTGAAAATAACAAAAAAGTATTGATGTCTCATTCTATTTCATCCTCAGTTTGTGACAGTCGAGTGTTTCATAACCTCAATAACGGACTTGTTTCCGAACCTGTTTCGTAAAAATGGAAGACGGGAAATTTTTGTCTTAGTCATTTGCTTGGTCTTCTTCATCTTACATCTGATGTTGGTCACTGAGGTGAGTAAAATATGTCCACAATAGTGTATTAAATGAATTGTTGTCATACAATGTTTCTCATATTGAAATCTCTTCCTGTTGCAGGGAGGGATTTATATATTCCAGCTCATTGATTATTATGGCTCAACCAGAGCTTGTCAGTATTTCATGGCTTTATCTGAGTGTCTGGCACTGTCCTGGGGTTTTGGTAAGCAAAGAGTCATTAAATCTTATTTTTGTGATATAATCTGTATAAAACTGAGCCTCATTTTTGTCAGTTTAGTCATGAGGTTATCTTTTTTTTAAATATTCCCACAAAGGTATAATAAATAGAAATTCTGCTAATTGCAGTGGTTTCTATAATTTCAGCAGATATCTTTGGTTGGACTGGCTGCATTTCTGTTTACTTTAGTTAAATTAACAATTTAACAATGAACTTTATACGACTCATATGACAGGTTTTATGTACGTCTATGAATTTCTACCAGGTGCTGATCGTCTTATTAACATCATTGAGGACATGACAGGACAGAAACCAAATGTTTTCTTCAAACTGTGCTGGAAATACATCATTCCTCCTCTGTCACTGGTGAGTCAGAAAGGTTTTCACTGAAAAACACTTTGTATTTAGAAGAGAAAAGGCTCATTTATAATTCCTCTACATACGAAAATAAATACGTGAATTTAAAACGATGCTTCTTTTAATGTCCACGGACTTCCATACGTCCTTTGTGATGGCGTTGATAGATCCACAGGAGGGCAGTGAAGAGTCAGATGTTTGACAATATTGAATCTGTCGATGGTAGACGAGGTTGTGATAATGTACGTAGTAAATAAAAAACGACATCAGTGAAGGCAGCGATGTAGTCTGATGGTCTGAGGACTAAATACATCGTAACATGTGGAAAGTTAGTTATTTTAGAAGAATCATCTTCTTAGTTATTCTAGTCACCAGATGAAATGTCTTGTTTGTCATGTTCATAGACATTTATTGTGTCTTACTTGGATTATAGCTACACGGCCCCCAGTGATTTATGGTGGTACTGCTACATGTCATCTATTTGATCTGTAAGCTTTCAGAAAACGTGCAACAAATTAACACCGAGTACGGAGAAAAGGCTCATATCTGTTTTTAACGTAGAGCATTAATGAGCCTTAAGAGTCTACAGCTATGGTACCAACTCTACATGGACAAAGCAGTACAAGTTAATCAAGACAACATAGTTTAGCAGCTTAGCATGCCAACATTAACCAATTAACACTTAACGTGAATTACAGCTGAAGCTAATATGTCATTAGGTTTGCATGTATTTTGATCATAATATGACCAAATGGTTCAGGTATCACTAAATATTCTATAATGTTTCTTGCAAACGATGAACTCAACTCCTTCCCCAAACAAACACCTTCACAGATTTCCTTTATCCTGTACCTGGTTGAATACAAGCACCTGAAGTTTAATGACTGGTACATCTACCCTGACTGGGCGTACGCACTGGGATGGACCATGATGCTGTTGTCTGTTGTCATGGTGCCACTGTGGGCAGCTGGAAAGATGTTTGTGACAGCAAGGACGTCCACACAGGTGAGTGTGTAAAGATGACTTTTAACAACTTCAACAATGATTGTGGGAATACAGCTACACAGTGTTGGGAATAATAATAACTGCACCTAGGGAATTTTGCTGCAGGAAATCATTTGTTTGCAACCACTATCACCAAAGGAAGAAGAACGCACTATGATCACAAGGCAGACAGCAGATGCATGCTAGCCGTTAAAAAGTCCAGTGTGGAGCTGCTTTAAGTAAATTAAGGAAAATGAGGTACAGTAACAGCTCTGACAGGTAAAACTATCTGATCACAAGTCAAAGCTGACCAGAAGAAGGTCCGTCTGCAGTTAAACAGTCAATTAGTTCAGTCAGCAGACGAAGTAACTTTGATGTTAGACGTGCAGAATAAACAACGGATGATAGCTAACGACATGCTTCCTATCAGCTTTGTTGAAGGTGATGGTTTTCGCCATCGTGAAAAAACATTAACCCAAGACTTTAGAAAGTATATGATGATAATGCACCTGAGCTGCAAACTCGTTTAGCGTGAGTTGAAAAATGAGCTCCTGGGGGTGTATTACTATACGATTAGTAGTCGAGTAGTGCAGAGCGATTTTCAAATAGTAATTTTGCTTGAAATATTCATCCCTATTACGCACCTCAATAATCAGCGCTGCGTAAGACTGCAGTGCCTACCTTTGCCTTTGGGATACCTGGAGCACGAGGAGACCAGACGCCTCTGCCAGCAACGCCACTAACACCACCGCCAGATTCAGAGAGGAGGAAGGAAATGACATCTGAAGAGCGGACACTGACCCAGATACATTCATTAATTCCAGCAGGATAAAATCTTAACTCTGAGACAAAGGAAAAGAGGACAAGGCGCGAAAAAACGTCTTTCTTCACCTCTGTACATTCCTGGCACCTTCAAATGCTTAAAATCAGGGCTCTCCCTTTGTTTCAGCTCTCTTCCTTTTTGGCTATGTTTTAGTTCTACTTTCTTCTGTTTTTTTCTTTGTTTTCTTACACTCAGCTGACTCTTATTTTTCTTTGAATTAAAGCATACTATTTTTTATAGTCTATCTGTTCTTCAACAAATTGTTCAGGTTGTAAGCTGAACAAGCTTTTTGCTTAACTTTTCATCTGGAACAGGTCACATTATTTTTGAAAATCTTTGTTCGGAAGTTTTGAGAGTTTTTGCTAGTCTTATTATGAGTTAAAGTTAAAGTTATCAGTTAAAGCCAAAATCAGACGCAGAGGAAAAACACCTGCTGATCTCAGCCCAGTTGATCCTTTGAGACTCACAGACCAGCAGCTGTAAGAATCTCCACAACCTGGTGTTTGGTGATGATCTACATGCCAGGTCAAAACCATCCTGGGACGTACAGTGGACATGGCAACCTCATGAACCGTAAACCGTGGTTCCGATTGGAGAACTCTTCACTGACCGACAGTAACGTAGTAAAAATCCACCTTCCTTTGCTCGTGTCAAGGGTTGATGTCGTAAATCTAGTAACTCTTAAATGTAGCCTAATTATACCTCTTGTTCCAAATTTTAACTTTTTTTTTACTTCGTTAAATCTAAATTACTCAGTAATTTTCTCATCTTTCATCATTGCCCCTCTTTTTTAAACAGTCCTCTATGAGTTAAATAACATCTGTGTTTAACTTAGTTAATAGGTTAAATAAACCATTTCATTTAGACCAAGCACTCGTCTGTTCCTATGAGACATGAAGGTCAATGCGAATGAAGACATTTGATTTTCAGATATAAGTCTGATTAAAGGTTTACTCCCACTCAGTATTTTCCTTCTCAAGGCGTGTGAAGAATTTTGAAGTAACCACGATATTTATATTCAATAGGACGAATGCTACTCTACAGCCTGATACAACGGTCATATTTTTAGCACAGGGGAATACAGAGAACAATTCTGATTTAAGCCAGTGAAGGGCAAAAAATATGAAGTAAACAAAGGGCCATTTTGAAATTCGGTGACGTCACATGGAAGTATGTCTTCCCCAAGGGCTTTCCAAGATTTCCAGGCCACACAAGGCCCCACGCACGGAAGTTTCAAATCTGCAATAAAATGGAGAACATGGAGAAGGGAAAGCGTGGACAACATAAAATAACAGATAGTGAGGAAAAGGCGTCGAGTATCTGAACAAAAGAAACGAAGAGTAAAACTGGTAAATCCTGGAGAGCAGAAGGATGGATGGAGCTACTGAAATCTAAATCTGGACACACGGCTGGTTTCAGAGACAGGAAGCTGCAGGGAAACGGCTGATAGGTAGGAAATCCAAAACAAACCTACCCACAGAATTCATTTCATTAGGCATGTTTTTGTTTGAATTATGTATTTAAACTTGACCAAATAATAAAAAAGTACTAAGATGGCGCCGCGCTAGTGGCAGCCTGTTGCAGTAGCTCCCGCTCAGCCTTGAGCTTTTTCTTGCACTATTGTGTCTTTTTAACTTTTTAAAAATTTTTTCCCTCTCTGTATTGAGGGGTGCTCTTTGCACTATGGAGGCCAAGCAGTCGATTTTTGCTTTGGCCTTCTGCTGTTTGTTTGTTTCTGCTTCTTCCTGACCATGACCGTGTCTGGGGACCTCATGCGCTGCCATGGCCCTATTGTTTACAGTAGGGATCAGCTGTTAGCGCTCCGTAACATAGCGGTGCTGCCTCACGAGAGACCTGATGTCCCCCGAGAAGTGAAGCGGAGGAGACGGGGGACCCGTGCCGGAGCCGAGCGTCGTGCTAGGAGGAGGAGATATCGACCAGTCCTCCCGTCCATCATCATGGGGAATGTGAGATCTCTCCCCAATAAGATGGACGAATTAGCGGCGCTGACCCGGCACCAGAGGGAATACCGGGAGTGCAGCATTATGTTGTTTACGGAAACATGGCTGACCGCGAACTCCGGACACGGCTGCAGCGCTGGACGGCTTCAAGCTGTTGCGCGCGGACAGGACGAGGGAGAGTGGTAAGAGGAAAGGAGGAGGGCAGGCAGTGTTTGTGAATGATAGATAGTGTAACTCTGGGCACATCACTATTAAAGAACAACTCTGCTGTAAGGACATTGAACTGTTAGCCGTTAGCATGAGACCTTATTACCTGCCGCGGGAATTCACGCATGTTATCGCGGTAGCTGCGTATATCCCCCCCTCTGCTAACGCTGAAGCAGCCTGTGATGTCCTCCACTCTGTCACAGGCAGGCTGCAGACTCAGCATCCACAGGCCCTCCTTCTTATATCAGGGGACTTTAATCACGTCGCTCCATCTTCCACTCTGCCCACCTTCACCCAGTACGTCACATGCTGCACCAGAGACAATAAAACACTGGACTTACTGTATGCCAACACCAAGGAGGCATACACCTCATCAACCCTACCTCCCCTGGGAAGATCAGACCACAACCTGGTTCATCTCCTGCCTGTGTACAAACCTCTCGTACACAGGCAACCAGCTGTGTCCCGCACAGTGAAGAGATGGTCCGACGAGGCTGACGAGGCTTTGAAGGACTGTTTTGGTACAACTGTGTGGCAGGAACTCTGTGATTCTCATGGGGAGGACATCAACAGTCTCACTGACTGTATCACAGACTATATAAACTTTTGTGTGGAAAACACCGTACCCACCAGGACTGTACGGTGTTTTTCCAACAATAAACCGTGGATTAATCCTGACATAAAGGCTCTCCTCAAGGAGAAGAAGGGAGCCTTTAAGTCAGGAAATAAGGAGGAGCTGAAGACTGTACAGAAGGAGCTAAGGAGGAAGATCAGGGAGGGGAAGAACAGCTTCAGGAGGAAGATGGAGGATCAGCTGCAGCAGAACAACACCAGTGGAGTTTGGAAAGGCCTGAAAACCATCTCTGGCCACAAGGAACCGAACTCCCAGGCTGTGGGGGACCAACAGTGGGTGAATGACCTGAACTTATTTTTCAACAGGTTTGATCAGTCATCTGCCCCTCCCCCAGCCCAGCCAGGCCTGCTGCAACCCCCTTCATTGGCACCTCCAGGACACTGCCCCACCCCCTCCTCCACCTCTCTTCCTGCAACACTCAGCTCACAGCCACCCCCCACTGCTCATCTCATCAGCTCAACACCATCATCCCCCCCATCCACAAACTTCAGCACACAGCCCCCCTGCTCCACCCTGTCCCTCACAACTCTCGAGGTGAGAGATCAGCTCAGGAAGATGAAGGTGAGGAAGGCTGCAGGTCCGGACGGCATCAGCTCCAGGCTCCTGAAGCCCTGCGCAGACCAGCTGTGTGGGATAGTTGAACACATGTTCAACCTGAGCCTGAAGCTGGGGAGAGTGCCACAGATGTGGAAAACATCCTGCGTGGTACCTGTCCCCAAGACTCCGCACCCCAAGGACCTCAACAGCTACAGGCCGGTGGCTCTAACATCCCACCTGATGAAGACCCTGGAGCGGCTGGTCCTTGTTCATCTCCGCCCCCTGGTGAGCCCAGCGATGGACCCGCTTCAGTTTGCCTACCAACCTGGCATCGGGGTGGACGACGCCGTCATCTTCCTCCAACACAGAGCCCTCTCTCACCTGGAGAAGCCAGGAAGCACTGTGAGAATCATGTTCTTTGACTTCTCCAGTGCTTTCAACACAATACAGCCTCAGCTTCTGAGGGACAAGCTGGAGCACACCAGTGTGGACCAACACCTCACATGCTGGATACTGGACTACCTCACCAACCGTCCACAGTATGTGAGGTCACGGGACTGTGTGTCCGACATGGTTGTCTGCAGTACGGGGGCCCCACAGGGAACGGTCCTGGCTCCGTTCCTCTTCACCCTCTACACTGCAGACTTCCACTACAACTCACCCACCTGTCACCTGCAGAAGTTCTCTGATGACTCTGCCATCGTCGGCCTCATCACAGATGGGGACGACAGGGAATACAGAGAACTGACGCAGGACTTTGTGGACTGGTGCCAGCGGAACCAACTCCAGATCAACGCAGGGAAAACCAAAGATCTGGTGGTTGATTTCCGCAGGCACACACACTCCCCCCCGGACCCGGTGAATATTCAGGGAACAGACATTGAGATGGTGACATCTTATAAGTACCTGGGTGTTCACCTGAACAATAAACTGGACTGGACAGACAATACCACTGCACTTTATAGGAAAGGCCAGAGCAGACTCTACCTGCTCAGGAGACTGAGGTCCTTTGGAGTGCAGGGAGCACTCCTCAAGACATTTTACGACACCGTGGTGGCATCAGCCATTTTTTATGGTGTGGTCTGCTGGGGCAGCGGCATCTCAGTGTCGGACAGGAAAAGACTCGACAAACTGATAAGGAAGGCCAGCTCTGTCCTGGGATGCCCCCTGGACCCAGTGGAGGTGGTGGGAGGAAGGAGGATGACAACTAAGCTGTCATCCATAATGGACAATCACTCCCACCCGATGCGGGACCGAGTAACAGCACTGGAGAGCTCCTTCAGCGACAGGTTGCTTCACCCAAAGTGTGTGAAGGAGCGCTTTCGCAAGTCTTTCCTTCCTGCAGCTGTTAGACTGTACAATCAGCACTGCTCCCAGTAGACCAAACAATTAGTAGTACTTGTGTGAATTACTGAGACACCTTTTGTAATAGTACTGTGAAATATTTTTCAGACACTTTACCCCCCTCCTTTATTGTATTGTATTTTTAAAAATATTATTTCCCCTCCTCCTGGTGTGTTTTTTGTACACTGTGCTGCTGCAATATTGTAAATTTCCCCACTGTGGGACTAATAAAGGGATATCTTATCTTATCTTATCTTATCTTAAATGATATTTATTCATTGATATGCTGCAGTTTGGGTGGAATGCATTTTGTACGCCTGTTAGACCTTTAATGATTAACTGAATAATCAAAATGATTATTAAATTAATTCTACTTTCCCGTTAAAATCAGGTGGTGCCCCTATTAAATGAGGAAAAGCGACTTAAAACACTAAAGTGGACTGCATGATACCTCATCCAGATCTTTGGAAGTGGTCTCAGTGACATTGCTGTGCTAAACGTTTAGATGCTGAAACGCTTTAAGTGTCAGAATCATTAAAGTTGTGTTGAAGCTTGTATTTTGCTTTGTTTGTTTCTGTTTCCCAGCATTTGTCTGCCCTTTGTTTCCCTGCTGAAGATCCAACCTTGCAGAGGAAAAAAACGGGAGAGGAGGAAACGTCTGTTGAACTGGCGACATCTGGAGAGACAACTTAGCGTGAGATGAACGACACACTGAAATTTGAGTTCAGTTATGGATGAAGGGGCAGATCCAGGAAGTGTTTTTCCACTTTCTTTAACATTACCTGATACTGTAATTTCTGGCTTTTTTACCTCAGCCGAGGGAGGAGCTCATGTTTTTGTCGGCGTTGGTTGGTTTGTTAGTGAACAGGATAAAAGAAAAACTAACCAACAGATTTTGATGAAATTTTCAGGCGATGTCAGAAGTGTCCCTCATTGATTCATGTCCATATAACAGCTTATGAATTTCAACAAAACATGACCCCTTTTTAATATACTTCCTTTTCTCCTACCTGTTTGTGTGTCTTTGTAACAACTCTTAAAGTGTAACAAGTGTCAATTACCTGTTTGTGGCATTGCATTTTATTTATGTGAGATGACAATATGAACAACTAACAGCCACAATAAATAAAGATTTTAGCAAATTGCAAAGATTTTGTTTTAATTTTTCCTATCAGACTTTCTAATGACTTCGTTCAGAGGGTTGCATCATGGGACTTTTGCTTTGGAGTGAAATGTCTACATGGGAAACTGAGCAGCCTTGGCGGAGGTCTGCGCTCTCCGAGTGCTTTCTAGTTATTATTATTATCATCATTAAAGTGAAAACAGCATTTGTTTTGTCTATTTCTGAGCAGCTTTTATTGTCATTTCAAATTATAAAAACAGTTTTTTAAAAAGTCACCTATGGTCTTCCATACAATAGATTGTTGCACTTTTTGGACCAGGTAACATTTTTAAGAATTTCATGTTAAATGTTGTTTTCATATTAAAATTGTTTATAAATTGTCTGTTAAATTGTGACTTAAATAATGCTTGTCTAAATGGAAAATTAATATTAATTCATATTATACATTTGAATATTGTCGACTTTGGAGCAGATAAGTCTATGGAAATGAAATATGTTATCTTCACTTTCATTTTTAGACATATAGATATCTTATTCATAGATAGATAGATAGACCACCGAGTACATCACTGCCTCCACTGTTGCTAATTTTTATTTACGAGGTCCATTATTACAACCTCCTCTACCGTCGTCACTTTCATTGATGTCGAAACCACTGACTCATCACTGCCCTCTTGTGGATGTATCAATGCCAACATAAAGAACACAGTGTGTGATGAATGAATGCACCACTTGAAATGAACTTATTAATTTTCACATGTAGAGCCAATATAAATGAGCCTTAAGCGTAAATACAAAAGACTGGGTGGATGGATGGGTTTTAGGTTGTGTGGAGGCTCATTTTGCTTATTTCACTTGAATACATAAAGATGTGGAAAACTATAATTCTGTTACAGAATTACATTTTTATTTTCAAGTTTACACAAAAACAAAGTCTTCAATGAGCTTCCATAAAGTAGATTGATGGATTTTCACCATTGTTTTAGTTGAATAAGATTAACAAGTGGGAGGAACTGGTCCCACCCTCCTATAATAGCTGTGACACCCATGGGAACCTTCAAGTGAAGATGAACCGACAAAGAAGAAGGACAGAGAGGCAGAGGAGGGCTGAGGACAGAGGACAGTGGGCCAATAAAACAGAATATATTCTGGTTGTTGCAGGAAATGTTGTCGGCCTGGGCAACGTGTGGAGATTTCCTTACCTGTGCTACAAGAATGGTGGAGGTGAGTAGAGTATATGTCATTATATCATTATTTTGTGTGAGGTGCACTGAAATAATGTTAATACTGGTATTGATGAAGGGTATTATTGAATTAATTAGTCATTAACACGGTCAAACATGTCTATAGGTGCCTTTCTGGTGCCGTATGTTCTGTTCGCTGTATTGTATGGGATACCTCTGTTCCTACTGGAGACCTCCATCGGTCAGTACACCCAGGAAGGATTTGCAACCTGCTGGACGAAGTTGTATCCACTGGCAGAAGGTAAGTCACCTATTTTATTTTATTTTATTTTACTTTATTTTATACAGCTATTGCTCTGTCTGTCTGTAAACAGACTGAAACTGTTCAAACTTTTTATTTTTCTCATTTTGGGGAAACACATGCGAGGGGCGGATGATACCATCCATGGCTCTAATTTAGACTATATGCTCCAGAGAAGATGACCAACCATCAGAGTCACCTTAAAATCATCTTTACATGGAAAACTCAAAGAATAAGATTTGTTGAAAACCCTATATAATAAAAGGTGTATCTCCTATATATCGCCAAAATTAGAGCTTTTTTAAATCATAGAGATGCTGAAACTGTCATACATGCTTTTATCTCCTCACAGCTCGATTACTGTAACAGCCTTTTTACCTGTCTCAGCAAAAAAACTTTGAAAAAACTACAGATGGTACAGAACTCGGCTACCAGGCTTTTAACTTGGACTAAGTTCCAGGATCACATTACTCCTGTTTTAGCTTTGTTACACTGGCTCCCAGTTTGTTTTAGGATTGATTTTTAGATTTTATTGATTACTTAGCCCGGAGGATGGGCTATGATTTCCAAAAAGAATTTCAAATGTTGACTCGTCAGACCACAGGACAGTTTTCCACCTCACCTCAGTCCATCTTAAAGGAGCTCAGGTCCAGTGAAGGGGGGCATTTCTGGATATGGTTTATATACGGTTTCCTCTTTGTAGAGTTTCAGCTGTCATTTGTGGATTTGTTTTTAATGCAGTGATGTCCAAAGACTCCGCCTCTCTGATGCTCTTTTTATACCCAATCATGTTACTAACCTGTTTCCAGTTAACCTCATTAATGTTCAGATGTTTCACCAGCAGTTTTCTTTTAGCATTTCACAACTTTTACAGTCTTTTGCTGCCACTGGCCCAACTTTTTAGAAACGTGTTGCTGGCATCAAATTCAAAATGAGGATATCATTTTCAAAATACATGAAATTAGTCATTTTCAACATTTGATATGTTGTCTTTGTGCTATTTTCAATTAAATATGAGGATTCAATGTTTTGCAAATCACATTCTGTTCCTATTTACCTTTTACACAACATCCCAACTTTTTAGGAAATTGGGTTTTATGATTAAAGTTTGGTGAAACTAGTGTGTATAATTTGCCAGACATGCTCAAAACAAAAACTTTTTTCTTCTTCTGACAAACAGACTGATGACTAAATGTTTAATCATTTTTGTCAAGAGATAGCAGAACTAGTTTGGATGAACAAACTGTCTCCAAACATGTTTTTTATTTGTTTTTCAGGAGTTGGATACGCACAAATTATAATCAAAATGTTTGACTTCAGCTTCATTATAATCCAAGCCTGGGCTCTCTTCTACCTGATATTCTCCTTCAGCTCCCAGCTCCCCTGGGCCATCTGTGAGAACTCCTGGAATACAGGTAAACAGGATATGAACTTAACGTCAGGGTAAAAATGTGCAATAGCACCATTATAATATGTTTTACATTGTACAAAGTAATTCCTCACATTCACTATTAACTGCTTTGTTGACTAAACCAGCGAACTGTTTGAGTCTTCAGTCTTTGGATTCTAACTCAACAAATCACACCATGCTGAAGAACACCACCTCTGCTGCTATTGAGTTCTGGGAGTAAGTTTTTTTTCTTTATTGACCAATAATGACATCCAAATGATTTTATACCTGCAGTAAATTTAAAACAAAAATATCTAGATAATATATTAAATTAGACCGCACTCAGAGACTATAGACCCCCACCATGCCAGCTCCATTTTTGTGCAGGGACCAGGGCCATTTTGTCATCGCAACAAAAAGCAATAGTCACAAAATACTCTGGCCCCCATAATGTCACATTATGATGATGTCATATGATAATGAACCTTCATAATGTCACATTATTAGGGTTGGGCATTGTCTGGTTTTAACGATTCTGCCTTCCAGTTCCAGTTCCTGGCTGTTCTCGATTCCGGTTCTTTTACAAGTCATTTTGTATAAAAAATGTTTTATTCATTGTAAGTGTTTTTTTTATAAATGTTCTGTGTTTATGAGAAATAAATAATTGCTTTAATAGAGTTCATGACTTCATGTAATAAATAAATGAATAAGTTGAAGTAATGTTAAAATTTTAAATCTGATTTGATGTACAGTAATTCATTTGTTAAGGTTAAAATGCAATAAGGAACAAATGTATCACCTTGGTAAAGGGGTCACCTTAGTGGGACGGACACTATTGTTTTGGTCAGTTAACCTTATAAAGTTATAAATGTCAACCTCTGAAGCTGAAGCAGACAAAGAAACAAACAAAGAAAACTTTCTAAGGACTGAAGAACCTCTTTTCATGACAAACAGACAATGAGGTAATTCACCTGGATGCCTTTTCTTCTATGTTAGCGCTACGTGCTATTTTGTATTCCTCTTTGTTTGCATGTCATGTATTGATTTATATGCACTATATTCATTAACACATATAGTTCTCATGGTGTTACTGAGGTGTGGATGCAGACAAGATGAGCCAGTTCAAACAGTAAAAACCTGTTGTGTCTGTGTTGTTCTGAAGAGAAACACTTTGACTCATATGTTCGTGTCACATCGTGGATAAAGTGGCTTCTCGTGTTACCAATCTGCTGACATTCATCTATGAAAAAATATATTTCAGAATTTACATTTGATACAGTTTATAACAGTTTATTCGAGAATAACTTGTTTGCTGTGTCACAGTTAAGAAAAAGACAAAGGTTATTTAATTTCACTAAACCAATTGTGACGAGGTGCTGCAGGCTGTTGGCTCAGGGTTGACTGAGGCTGAGGTAGAGACTGAGGTAGAGGCTGAGGTAGAGGCTGAGGTAGAGGCTGAGGTAGAGGCTGAGCTAGAGGCTGAGGTAGAGGCTGAGCTAGAGGCTGAGGTAGAGGCTGAGCTAGAGGCTGAGGTAGAGGCTGAGGTAGAGGCTGAGGTAGAGGCTGAGGTAGAGGCTGAGGTAGAGGCTGAGGTAGGCGAGGGAGACCAGCGCAGCACGTCGGACCACAGTACACTGGCTGATTTGTACACTGTGTAGGTTAAGGTGTTAAGTCATGTTAGCTGTGCATCCTCCCTTGCTCAAAATAAGCTTGGCACAGGTGTTGCTCTGTGATAATAAATAAAACCACACTTTTGAGTGCTGTTTGCTGTGCTCCATGGTGGAGCCCAGCTCGAAGTACCCATCCAAACTGTGAGGTGGAAACCACAGATGCCGCATGCCGGCACCACTGAAGATGAATTTGACACTGAAATCAGCACAGTTTTAGGCCCTGTTTACATGACAGCAGTTTTGCTGAAAACAACTTTTAAACAGAGTTGAGAAAACGATCCTTGCCCACATGGATCTGCAAAAAGGATTGAGAGCACTGCAGTATGTATGCCAGGCCAGTAGTTGCTGTGTAATGTTTCAAAATCAACGTCACAGAATAAGACCACATAATTGAGTACAAACACTTTCTGCCCTGGGCTCAGTGGACGGAAGCTTAATGTATCTTGGACCAAGATGGACAGCGATGGCTTTTACTGTTTGACTATAATTTCTTTTCATCATCCATGAACTTAGAAGCAAAAAATCTTGTAACTGCCCTTATCCCACAATGGTAAAGAATCTGGATCCAGATGATGATCTGGATCACCACTAAAATCTAATGGATTATTCCTTGGGCCTGATTCTCCCTCTACAAAACATTTTGTCAAAATAAAACTTCATAGCTTTCTCAGTAATCCTGCTAACAGACAAGCCAATGACGGCAAAAACATTGGTAGCAACAGAGAACTCGTTGGCTACCATTAGATGTACTAAAATGGGAGCATAAACCAGGGATTTATTTCATCACTATGTTAGAACTGTCTAGAAATCATGAATCATGATGTCATGTGTTCCTGTTAAATTTGCCCTCTCCTCAGACGGCGGGTGCTGGGAATGTCTCGAGGCATTGAGGACCTGGGCAGTGTGAGATGGGAGCTGGCCTTGTGTCTCCTGGCCTGCTGGATCTTCTGCTACTTCAGTATCTGGAAAAGTGTCCGATCCTCTGGAAAGGTCTGGAGGAAACATGTAATCAGGGTTGATCATCAATAATCTATAATGAATACTTTAATTGATTTCCCTTCTATTTTAGGTAGCATATTTCACAGCCACGTTCCCCTATGTGATGCTCTTCATCCTGCTCATCAGAGGCGCCACACTTCCTGGTGCTCAGGATGGGATCTACTACTACCTGTATCCAGATCTAAACCGCCTGGCTAACCTCGAGGTGGACTGTTCATTTGTTTTCAACAATCAATTAAAGAATTAGAATTGTAAGAATATTGATTCCCTAAAAGTTTTTGTTTTTTTTACCTTTATTGATAGAATTGCAATGAAAGTTAAACTAGGTCTCCAACGTCAGTGAATAATACATCTTTTTTTACATTACAGGTCTGGATAGAGGCAGGATCTCAAATAATGTTCTCCTACAGTCTGACTGCAGGGACCCTAACTGTCCTGGGCAGCTATAATGATTACAACAACAACTGTTACAAGTACGTATGACACAGATATTACAACAACTTTCACATGTTAGCTTCATGGAAAAGGTTGTCACTTTACAAAATCATTAAAAGACAATATTTAATCTATCCATCCAGCAGACTAATCAGGGTATTCCAGACATCCCTCTCCCCAGTAACACTTTTCAGCTCCTCTTGGGGGATCCCAAGGTGTGTGAAATAATAACACACAAAGTAAATACAAAGCCGTAAGTAGATGCTAATTTGCACCAGGCAATGTAAATGACACAAATGGCAAAACTTGAATGACGTGACAACATGAAAATTAGCTTTATTCGCAGCCTTGCGTGAGTTGAAAATTTTCAGTAGCCTATCGGCATCGAGATTCTCCAGACATCATATGTCAGTAGGATGTTGATGCTGATGATTTTGCTGTAAGTGGAGCGGCATGACACAACTTTGTATACCTACCGAGATTGGACGAGAAAAGAGAGGGCTTGGAATAAAGTCAGCGAGGAAGTTGGACTATCTGTAAGTTCTGAAAATATATCTTTTCCTTGATTCCAGCAATTGACTATACGCTATTCGTGGGTTCTCCTCATTCATACGACTAATGTGGACAAACTCAAATGATCTTGCAGTGACATTCACATGAATACAGCGAGTATTCACATTCTGTGTGAACACACCATAAGGCTGAGCCCAGCCACCCATAGGATGAAGCTCATTTTGGCTGCTTGTATCTGCAGTCTCATTTTTTCGGCCATGACCAAGAGCTCATGACCATAAGTGAGGGAGGAAATAGATCCAGCTTTGCCTTCTGGTTCAACTCTCTCTTCACCAAAATGGTCCCATACAACGTCTGCATTACTGCTGAAGTTGAACCAAACTGCCTGTCCATCTCATGCTCCATTTTTCCCATCTCTCGTGAATAAGACCCCAAGACACTTGAACTGCTTTGCTTGGGGCAGCAACTAATATGTTAAAAAATATCTCCTCTTTTTGACAAGGGTCTATTGTCTTTCTGTGACCTCCAGGGACTGTCTCTGGATCAGTTTGCTGAACAGTGGAACCAGTTTTGTTGCTGGATTTGTCATCTTCTCTGTACTTGGATTCATGGCTCAGTCACAGGGTGTGACTGTCGACACAGTGGTTGAGTCAGGTATACTTACAGATTTACTCAGACATGCTGTCCAGAAACAAAGAATGTTCTCTGTTTTGATTAATTCCTGTCCACAGGTCCAGGTTTAGCCTTCATAGCGTACCCTCAGGCAACAGCTCTGATGCCTTTGCCACAGTTCTGGACTGTCTGTTTTTTCCTGATGCTACTTTTCCTCAGTGTTGACACACATGTAAGAAGTTTTCTTTCATATTACCTGCTGATTTATTACCAATGCATTGAAAATAACAAAAAGTATTGATGTCTCATTCTATTTCATCCTCAGTTTGTGACAGTCGAGTGTTTCATAACCTCAATAACGGACTTGTTTCCGAACCTGTTTCGTAAAAGTGGAAGACGGGAAATCTTTGTCTTAGTCATTTGCTTGGTCTTCTTCATCTTACATCTGATGTTGGTCACTGAGGTGAGTAAAATATCTCCACAATAGTGTATTAAATGAATTGTTGTCATACAATGTTTCTCATATTGAAATCTCTTCCTGTTGCAGGGAGGGATTTATATATTCCAGCTTTTTGATTATTATGGAACTACCAGAGCTTGTCAGTATTTCATGGCTTTATCTGAGTGTCTGGCACTGTCCTGGGGTTTTGGTAAGCAAAGAGTCATTAAATCTTATTTTTGTGATATAATCTGTATAAAACTGAGCCTCATTTTTGTCAGTTTAGTCATGAGGTTAACTTTTTTTTAAATATTCCCACAAAGGTATAATAAATAGAAATTCTGCTAATTGCAGTGGTTTCTATAATTTCAGCAGATATCTTTGGTTGGACTGGCTGCATTTCTGTTTACTTTAGTTAAATTAACAATTTAACAATTAACTTTTTACGACTCATATGACAGGTTTTATGTACGTCTATGAATTTCTACCAGGTGCTGATCGTCTTATTAACATCATTGAGGACATGACAGGACAGAAACCAAATGTTTTCTTCAAACTGTGCTGGAAATACATCATTCCTCCTCTGTCACTGGTGAGTCAGAAAGGTTTTCACTGAAAAACACTTTGTATTTAGAAGAGAAAAGGCTCATTTATACTTCCTCTACATACGAAAATAAATACGTGAATTTAAAACGATGCTTCTTTTAATGTCCACGGACTTCCATACGTCCTTTGTGATGGCGTTGATAGATCCACAGGAGGGCAGTGAAGAGTCAGATGTTTGACAATATTGAATCTGTCGATGGTAGACGAGGTTGTGATAATGTACGTAGTAAATAAAAAACGACATCAGTGAAGGCAGCGATGTAGTCTGATGGTCTGATGATGGTCTGATGATTTATGGTGGTACTGCTACATGTCATCTATTTGATCTGTAAGCTTTCAGAAAACGTGCAACAAATTAACACCGAGTACGGAGAAAAGGCTCATATCTGTTTTTAACGTAGAGCATTAATGAGCCTTAAGAGTCTACAGCTATGCTACCAACTCTACATGGACAAAGCAGTACAAGTTAATCAAGACAACATAGTTTAGCAGGTTAGCATGCCAACATTAACCAATTAACATTTAACGTGAATTACAGCTGAAGCTGACAAATATGTCATTAGGTTTGCATGTATTTTGATCATAATATGACCAAATGGTTCAGGTATCACTAAATATTCTATAATGTTTCTTGCAAACAATGAACTCAACTCCTTCCCCAAACAAACACCTTCACAGATTTCCTTTATCCTGTACCTGGTTGAATACAAGCACCTGAAGTTTAATGACTGGTACATCTACCCTGACTGGGCGTACGCACTGGGATGGACCATGATGCTGTCGTCTGTTGTCATGGTGCCACTGTGGGCAGCTGGAAAGATGTTTGTGACAGCAAGGACGTCCACACAGGTGAGTGTGTAAAGATGACTTCTGTAAACTCTGGATGTCTCAAAAATAGTTTAATTGACCATTTTATTTATTCTATGGTCGCCCACTAGTGTTGAGTCCTATAGTCTGCACTTATTTAATTAACATGATCAGTGCTCAGTGTGGTACCAACTGAATTACATCGGTATTTCTGGGCAATGATATATCAATTGGTGCTGAATTTCAGTACCTCAGAGCCCATCTGAGTGAGAGAGTAGCTTAGACCGAAAAACCGTCACTCCATAAGTGTGATTACATGTTTCAAAACTCATCACAGACAGCACTTGCTGGATGACACGTCTAACCTGAGGAAACACCTGGTCAGACACTAAATATATCTAAAAGATGGAGAGTGTTTGATAGCATGAAAGACAAATGCAGAGAACAGCTGACTGTGTGCTCACAGCTGTGCAGAGAGGGCATCGGACTCGACAAAGTCTGATCTCCTGACCTGATATTTAGATTTTTTATTCAATCAATATATTTGTTTGATAGGAAAGCTGTGTGCAAACAAGAATATATATATATCTATATCTATAGATATAGATATATATATATATCTATATCTATAGATATATATATGCTGTGCGACACTTTCAGCTGCTGTGAAATGTTGTAAGTGTCATAATCATAGACGTCGTGTTGAAGTTTATCTTGTGTTTTGTTTTTTCTGTTTCCCAGCATTTGTCTGCCCTTTGTTTCCCTGCTGAAGATCCGACCTTGCAGAGAAAAAAAACAGGAGAGGAGGAAACGTCTGTTGAACTGGCGACATCTGGAGTGACGACTTAGTGTGACCTCCAAAGTTAGATTAACGACGCACTTAAATTTGATTGCAGATATGGATAAAGGGGCAGATCCAGGAAGTGTTTTCCACTTTCTTTAACATTATTTGGTGGTGTAATTTCTGGCACTTCTTAATTATACAAAAAGTGCTGACGCAGTTTCCCTGTTAACTTTGTGGAGGGGTCTGATATGGGTCATGTGAGCTAAAGAGACGTGTAGGATTGTTGGGCCTTTGCGGAGTTATGTGCTCTACAGATACTCGGGTTTGAGGGGATTCTACCTTGAATAATTGCTTTTAGTTATCTCAGTTATCATTCAGTTATCAACAGTCACTCATTTACTCTCCCATTATTTGATTTTAATTATAAGTCACCGTGTATAAATAAGCTGTCAGTGTCAAAATTGTCGTCACTGTTATCCTCAACACATCCCATTACCTTCCCATACATACAGCATGTATAATTTAAATAAACCTAAATATATGTAGGACCCGACCCATGTAGCTAATCATCTCAAGCCGTTTAGGGGTTGTTGTAGTACTATTGGCAGGGCCCTGAGTTCTTTTAATTTAATGGCTTGCTCTACTAACCTGTGTTACCAAATTACAGAATAAATACTTTGACTATTTCGACTATTTGGGTTTTTGTTGCATCGTTTACATTTGATCTGATTAGTTTTGGTTTCACATTATAATTTTCCAAGCGCATTTAATAACTTTCCATGACATACGTACCTCCTGTCATCATCAGCTACTGGGCGGCGTCTCCTTATACTTCATGACTGATTGACCAAAATTCTGTCCAGGTCATCATAAAAAGGAAAATTGTCCTTCTCATTTGTAAATGCACCACTTTTATTGATGACATCGCTCTGCTGTAGTCTTCTTTTACCTTCAGGTGTCAGTGCTCTCCTATCCTCTGGTATCCTCGCAGAAAATAAATTTAAAGTTTCAGGATTTTATGTGTTTTTTCCAGCTGACTTTTGATTTCTTGATCAGACCATATCACTATTAAACACCGTCTCTTCCTCTCCCCCGGTGTTACTGCGGCTCATTTTTAACTTCTTCCTCTTGTTTTTCTACATCCTTTGTGTATTTGTGATGGTAGCCTACTGTAACTTCCTGTAATTGGTCTGAAGGTCAGAACCATCCCAAAAAGTGCTTTCACACTGTAAATGAACCGAACCATGGTTCGGTGGTTTGATCTGGACCAAGACCACCTATTTTTGTCGGTCCAACGACCGGGTCTTTGATCTTGACCTTCGTAGGGGGGGGGGTTTCACACTTGTAATTTTGGTCTGGATCAAACTGAAAAGTCCAAAAGTCTGAAAGTCCGGATCAATCAAGGTAGGTGTGAAAGCACCCTTAGAGACCGTTTCACTAGTAAAGCAAGCAAAAAAAAGTAAAGTAGCACGTGCAATAGTTAATTACTCACAACCTCCTTTGAGCAGTCAGTTGGACAAGAAGGGCGATGAGCTGGTGAAGGCAATGAAGAAAGGAACAGCAAGAGGGACTACCAGTGGCTGGTAGCGACAAACCAGACGAGGGAATAGCTGAAACCGGGATCCGTGCTCCAAAAAAGTCCAAGAAATCTCCTGGTCCTTCCTTCCTCGAGAATGCACAAGTTCCTTTTAGTCAATTTTCTGTCTAAAATCTCTTAACAAGATCATTCAGAGTTCATTTTAGCTTCACATTAGCTCACAATATCAACACACATTAACAATACTTAACAATACTAACATACACAGCTATAACGTTGTAACGTGCTAATATTGATAGCGGGCTAACACGCTAACCGAGATTATCATCTACATTTTACCACATTGCATCTTAATGAAACACTTCAAAATTACCCACAGAAAAGTATTTACCTTCCAAGAGTCCTATAATGTCCTTTACCTATCGGCAAACTCTGCATCCGCCGTGGTAAGGAGCTAATTCTCCAGCAGCTTAAACAATGTTCACTCTGTAAGCCTGCTTCACATCACTTAGCATCTGTCTATCGCTCCGTGTTCTACGGGGTTTCCTGACATCCCGCCCCAACAACGTCTGATTGGTCTGCAAGCTCATCAGCACCCAATACAAACAAGCAAAGGTCATGACAGACAGACACTCTCTGAAGTTAGGTAGTCAACTTAAACTATCGGATATACTAATACTATAGAGATATTCTACTCTCAGAACCTCTGGGTATGTAGGGGGCCTCAAGAGGTAATCCAGAATGAATGGAGCTCTATGGAACAGAGGCCCCAAAATGAAATGTTTATGGGGAAAAAATATTTTTAACTTTCATCATGTTTTCGATATAATAGGTTGATACAATAAATATTAGTCCATTAGATTTTTTTTTTTGCTCCTTCAATTGTAGTGAAATACCGTTATTTAGGTATTAGCATTGGTAGCATCTCTGGTAGCACCACAAGCCACTTTACAGCATTAATAGTTGGTGGAATATCTCTGCTACATGAACCAGATCTACCTGAACCAGATCTACATCAGTCTGTCAGAAACGAAGGTCCTCCTGGTCCTCCTTTAGATATTCATTAGATTTCATTTAAAGATGTCTGTAGACTCCAGGAGACTTTGAGGAAGGATGTTGGTTCACTCCCATTCATTGAGGACTCCTTCTAGAGAGCCCTCTAGGTGAATTGCAGCAGGTTTTGGTACGATGGAGTTAATAGGGAGTGACCAGGCTGTAGGTAGAAGGGCTTTGATGCTGTTATGATGTGCATAGCAAACAAACTACTTCAACTCTACAAACTTTATCCAATTTCACAAACAATGAAGACTTTTGTTTTCAGTGACTGTTCTTCAACTTTCAATTTTACTATGAACTGTAAATGAACTAGTAACTATTAAAAATTTAAAAACTATTTATTACCATTTATGTGTGTCTATAAATGACATTTTAGACTGGGCTTCGAATGTCACAGTGGATCATCTGAGTATACTTAAATGACTGTTTGTGAATGACTGAATGTTTGGAGGATGCCCCTTTCATACTCAGTCATGATATTATTACAAGTTACCAATGAACCTCTTTACAGAATGGACCAATCAGGTGTTTCTGAGAATTCACAAAATCTTTTGTTGCTCCTGTCCAACTTTATAGAGACGTGTTGCTGCATAAAATTCAGAATAAACATATATTTACAAAAATCAGTGAAGTTGATGAGGTGCAACTTAAAATGTTTTGTCTTTGTTCTGTTTTCAGTTGAACTGAATGTCAAAAAGGATTTAGAAAACTGTTTTATTCATATTTTACAGACCGTCCCAACTTTGTAGGTCTCAGGGTTGTACAGTAGATTATAATAAAACTTCTTGCATCACACCCTCAGGTGAATAAACATGGTGTTTTTCTGTACTCCAGTATTGCCCCTGTGGGTTCAACAGCGTGACTGCAGTACTTTTACTTCAGAGAAGGATCTGAATACCTCCTGCCGGACAAAGATGGGGGAGGTGAAAATGTTTTCAATGAACTGACACAGGGGTATTAATGGAGAGGGAGGGTAACTACTGGTGTGTGGGGTATGAATGGAGAGGAGGGGGCGGGTGACTAACTGGTGTGTCGGAGGAAACGCCCACTGGAGGCGTTTCTTCTGTGTTTATGGAGACAATACCGACAATAGGCAGCACGACTGGCGTCTAAAATCACAGAAGAAGAAGAGCTGCGCGTTTCCCACGTTTGTTTGCCCGGGAGCCAGTCCAGAGTCAAACCACCGACTCTTCTGTCCGCCCGACGGGATGTTTTTAGGAGACTGAAACGTGCGTGTGTCGTTTAAAACAGTAAAGATAAACATACACGTCTGGTGCAGAAGTCGGTCTGTGACCGAACAGTCGGAACTCCTGGGACAGCACCGCTGCTAACGCTTTTTAAGCTAACGGGACGTTTTTGAAGCTAATTTTGAAGCTAACGTAACGTTTGAACTACGTCGGATATAACAGCTAATTGTGGACTAATCAATACTGGTAAGCGCTGTTTACCGTGAAGTATTATTTATCTACCAATAATAGGTGCTATTTGTTGTGATGTTTTAGTTTTGTGAGTGTTTTGCAGTTTGTTTGTTGATGGGACGGTTGTTTTTTTCAGAAGAAGTATTCAGCTCCTACAGGCTATAGGAGGAGAACCGCATGATTCAATTACTCCATTACAAGTAAAAGTCCTGCTTTGTAAATATTATGGGTATTATTTGCAAAATGTACTTAAAGTATCTAAAGTTATACTGCAGTGAAATGTTTCATGGAAGCCTTTTGAGGGTATTTACTTTATTATTAAATGTGATGTTGCACTCAAATATGCTCCATAACAAGTAAGTCTTACACATTTGTAAATGTTACACGAGTAGATGCACATGTTTATTATTAGCTAAATGTATTTAAAGTGTCAAAAGTGATAAGTGAGTAAAATGGTACTATTGGTATTATTGCACTATTATATAAGGCCTGTGATGGGTAAAGGTACATAGTGTAAGTATTTTCATTATATTATTAGGAAAATGTACTTAATGCATCAAGTATAAACCTTAATAAAAGAAATACTTAACAATAAAAATACTCAATTACTAGTACAATTCATCTCTGGTAAATTTTATTTTAGTAAAAATATATAAGTATTATTTGCAAATGCAAAGTACCAGCAGTGATAGTATAACGTAGTAAAATGGTTCATGTAATCCTACTCAGATCATTTACCTGAGTAAAAGTAATGTTGCACTACAATAATGCTTCATTACAAGTAAAAATCCTCTATTGTAAATGTTACTTAAGTAAAAGTATTCAAGTTTTTTTCCAAGGTGGTAGGATAATGCAGTTTATGTAAACCTACGAGAATTATTCAATTGAGTAAAGTCAATACTGCATTGTACAAGTACTCCTTTAAAAATGATAGTCCTACAAGTATTTTAGTAGTATTAAGAAAATGTACTGATCAGAAGAAGTAAAGGTACACTGTGCAGATACTGTCTTGTGTTTTACCTACAGTTATATATATTTCTGTAATTAGTTTTTTTTTAACATTCACAGTATTTTACTGTTGTATTTAGTCAGAGTGGAGATAATTTTACTACAGTAAATACTGTTGGGTACTTTAATTTACAACAAAACATTAAACTTTACGAACTGATCACTTGCTTTATGTATAAACTTTCAATAAAGTAATTACAAATTAATGGAAGATAGAAGTAGAATATTTAGAATACTCCATACAGTGAAAGTAGCGATTTAGAGCAAATTTGAAGTACAGTACTTGTACTTCGATTTTATGCTGATTTATACTTTATTTCACATGAAGCTTCTTCAACCACCAACAACACCAAACAGCGGCTCACATTATTGTATCAATAATAATAGTAATCCAGTACTGTAATATGTATCTTGAAGTATATTTGATAATGCATACTTTTACCTGTGAATGCAGGATTCTATATTTTCCTGTGTAAAAGGTCTGAGTACTTGTTCTGTTCGTGTAAACATGGCTCAGATGGGTTGAATGCAGTGTTTTTCTGTTGTTTTGTGTTGGTCGTACTGGAGGCTCAGTACTCTGTGTTTCTGCTCTGTCAGCTCTGTGGTTAATGCGCCTGCTGCAGTTCATGGTGTTCTGATAGTAATCTGTCTGTAGGCTGTTAAATCACCACCGTTATATGTGGAGTCTGATTCACAGCCGTCTCCAAACCAGTAACACGTCCTCCAAATCTTCATGTCTTCTCCTCTTGCTTCACCTCCCTTTTCTTCTCCTCCTTTAAATGAACTCCCCGAGGTTTACAGTCAGACCAGCATGGTTTCTTCCTGTTTGGCCCTCGCTGTACGTTGTTTTCCAGCTCAGATGGGTGGGCGCCGGATCGGTCGTTGGTGTGTTAGTATGACAACTATTCGCAGCTGCCAGCCTGCTGCAGAATCTGGTGTGTAGGTGAGGCTTCAACACGGAGGGAAAGTGAAATGTGATGAGGAGGAGGCTCATTCCAGACAGATGTTGAGAAGGTTAAATGTGTCTGTCTCCATCTTTGTCTTATAGTGTAACTATGAAATAAGAAGTCTGTGGAAAAAGTCAGTACTGTTGGGTATGGTACTGTGTACTTCTAAGTGTACAGACCGAATTATGTCTGTTCTCCCACACCTGAGAGAGAGAGAGAGAGAGAGAGTCCTTTTCCACAGCCTGTTAAAGGCGAGACTGAACTGGCTGCATGTCTCTGGAGATATCTACTCGGGTTTGGTTCTGTACTCTGAAAGGTTTCAGACTAAATTTCTGTACATTTGTACTACCGAGCAGTGATTCATGATAAATCAATCTCTGCTAAATTTCAGTACCTGTAGGCGTATCTGAGTGAGAGGGTAACTTAGAGGAGACAGACAGAATAACTCCTGCAAGTGTAGCTCAACTTCTCATCAGGCACTGTAAAATATCTGTAATGAAGTCAAATCTGTTCAGGAAACACGTCTCACCTGAGAAAACACCTGGTCAAACACTGTAGCTAACGTTAGCACGTCTCACCTGAGGAAACACCTGTCAAACGCTGTAGCTAACGTTAGCACGTCTCACCTGAGGAAACACCTGGTCAAACACTGTGGCTAATGTTAGCATGTCTCACCTGAGGAAACACCTGGTCAACCAACAACTTCATGACATCATCATCAGTTGTTTGAGATAACTGGGCTTTTTTCATAAAGAAGTTTTTAACTTTTTTGACAGTCAAAAGTTCAGGTTAGTGTTTCCCAGATGTGAGCATTTGTTGGTTTTCTTTGTCTTCTGTCATCAATTTGACATTTTACACAACAGGTGTTTGAAAAATTGGGAGAAATACCTGTAGAGACTCTAGACTGGAGGACATTTTAATGTTGGAACAGGGACTCTTAGTTCTCTGGTGGATGAATTGTTTCTAATGGCCCTTGAACGTCTCTTTCCGCTTCTGATATTTCTAGCCACCTGTTGTCCGACATTTACAAATGCACCGTTATCTCTGTGATTAGGTGGGTGTAGCTTTCTGATATGATGTTTGATGCTCACAAAGAGCCTAATTAATCTAAGAGACCATCCAATCCACCTCTGTGTGTAGCGTATTAATTAATCTGGAGTTATGTTCATCCTCAACCACACACACATGCTCTGAAGCTGGAGGACAGACTCGCTGTGTTAGTCCGGCTACAAGCGGAGGGCAGCCGACCGGCGTCCATCTTGTTTATGAGGCTCATAATATGATGAGGAGTTTCCTCCTGAAGTTTATGTCCTTGTTTTCTAGCTGAACTTCTTAACTGTTAAATCTGTTGTTTGTTCAGTTTCCCCTTTTCCTTCTAGAGATAAATGTGCTTGTAGACGTCTGTCGATTGTGGCCAACATGAGGTGTTTTTTCTCTGCCCTTATTTTAGACAGATTGCAAAACAGCACCACAGCGAAGACCCAGCTGTACACCACCTTAGTTTGTTTACCCTCAACAAAACAGTGTAACACATGCCCAGTGTGTGTGTGTCTGTGTGTGTGTGTGTGTGTGTGTGTGTGTGTCTGTGTGTGTGTGTGTGTGTGTGTGTGTGTGTGTGTGTGTGTGTGTGTGTGTGTCTGTGTGTGTGTGTGTGTGTGTCTGTGTGTGTGTCTGTGTGTGTGTGTGTGTGTGTGTGTGTGTGTGTGTGTGTCTGTGTGTGTGTGTGTGTCTGTGTGTGTGTGTGTGTGTGTCTGTGTGTGTGTCTGTGTGTGTGTGTGTCTGTGTGTGTGTCTGTGTGTGTGTCTGTGTGTGTGTCTGTGTGTGTGTCTGTGTGTGTGTCTGTGTGTGTGTGTGTGTGTCTGTGTGTGTGTGTGTCTGTGTGTGTGTGTCTGTGTGTGTGTGTGTGTCTGTGTGTGTGTGTGTGTATGTGTCTGTGTGTGTGTGTGTCTGTGTGTGTCTGTGTGTGTGTGTGTCTGTGTGTGTGTGTGTCTGTGTGTGTGTGTCTGTGTGTGTGTGTCTGTGTGTGTGTCTGTGTGTGTGTGTCTGTGTGTGTGTCTGTGTGTGTGTGTCTGTGTGTGTGTGTCTGTGTGTGTGTGTCTGTGTGTGTGTGTCTGTGTGTGTGTGTGTCTGTGTGTGTGTGTGTCTGTGTGTGTGTGTGTCTGTGTGTGTGTGTCTGTGTGTGTCTGTGTGTGTGTGTGTCTGTGTGTGTGTCTGTGTGTGTGTGTGTGTGTGTCTGTGTGTGTGTGTCTGTGTGTGTGTGTCTGTGTGTGTGTGTCTGTGTGTGTGTGTCTGTGTGTGTGTCTGTGTGTGTGTGTCTGTGTGTGTGTGTCTGTGTCTGTGTGTGTGTGTGTCTGTGTGTGTGTGTGTGTGTGTCTGTGTGTGTGTGTGTCTGTGTGTGTGTGTGTCTGTGTGTGTGTCTGTGTGTCTGTGTGTGTGTGTGTGTGTGTGTGATATGAAGAAGAGTATCACCAGATTTATCCTTAAGCTGAAGAAACACATCAGCAGATTAATCAATAATAAGAATAATCATGAGCAATAATCAAACCATTGAATCAGTATTGTAATGTTTGGATGAAGTAAACCCAGGAGGAGAGGCAGTAATGATCTGATTTTATCGTCCGTCTCTCTCAGTGCGTTGGGACACGATGTCTTCATCACGCTGCTTCCAGCTGCTGCTGTCCTGCATCCTGCTGGTTCTACTGGTGCAGTTTCCTCTGACCCAGTCCAGACCCGAGGCCTCAGAGGACACCGACACAGGTGAGATACTGTTAACAGGTTTGGACCGTCAACAGGACCAGATGTGATCTGAGACCAGAGGCTGGTGTGTTGGAGCCTTTTTTAACTGGTGTGTCTGTGGTTTGGAGCCGTTCCTCCTCTCTTTTGTTCGAGGTCTCTTTCATGTCTGTGGTTGCAGCGTTTTACATAAAAGGGTCACAAAGTTTCCAGTGAGTTTCTTCAACAGGAAACTTTTCCGAGGTTCGGCTGTTTTTGGCTTAGAGGCATGTGAAGCTGGTTGAAGTGATTTTTTCATGGTGTAACTGAGGCCTGGCTCTCAGGTTTGTGGTCTGTATCCTGTCCAGAAGGAGGAACAGTCTGAACCTGCTGTCAGGGTTTGTGAGCCTCTACCTTCAGCATGTTTGTCCTCTGGGTTGTTTTTCTCTCCGTAAACACATATTTATCCTCTCTGCTGCTTTTCGTAAACACCTCTCTGTTGTCTCAAATGAACGTCGAGTCTCTGGAAATCAAACCCTCTGCTGTCTGAGGAGAAAACCAGATAAGTGTTCCAGTAAGAAGCCATGAATGCAGCTCTGAACCCGACCCTGTCTAACCAGGCACGCTGGTCTTTTTATATACTGTTTGATGTGTTTAACAGAAGCTGCATATTTGTCATCGTGTGTTTTCTCAGCACCACAACACAGTTGAACATTTGAACAGAGCTCCATGTGTCTGAGACGTCGTTTATGTATCACAAACAGTGTCTGAGAAGGTTGAAGACGCTGCACATCCCTGTGTGTGGAATAGATCACAGTCTGCAGATCCATCAGGAAAATGATGGGATGCATTTTTATGGGTTAATTTTCCTCTTAGGGTTTGCTGCTAGCTGCTACTAGTCACACATAGGACTGGGTAATTAACCGAAAACCAACATCCACAGACTAAATCCTGCTCATGTCGGTACGTTGGGTTTAATATTTTCTGTGCATTAATGGTCCTTAAACATCCTGTTGAGGGGGGGGGGTGTCTCTAAACTTTAGTAAGTGTTGGTGGGTGAAGCGCTGAGCTGTGGCGAGCCCGGCTGTGGAGGAGGAAGGCTTAAAGCCTCATTCACAGAGCCGGGGTCAGAGGTTAAACCACATACTGGTTTCATTGTCTGTTGGAAGGAACAGATCTGCCCGTCCTGTTTGCACACACCAGCACAGCTTTCTCTCTTAAACACGTGACTTCTGTTGCAGTCAAATCCTCTGAAGACGAAGAAGACGACGAGTCGTCGTCAGAGGAGAACAAACTGTCCAGCGATCTGTCGACGAGCAACGAGAAGCTCCACCGTAAGCCTCGGTTTTCTCTCTTCCTCTGCTCCTTTTTAAACTGAAATCAATGCAGACACAACCAGACGTAAAGGTGATGTTTACCTCGTTAGTGCTGGCGCCTCAGTGGGTGATGCCAGAGAAGATGGAGAAGCAGCTCCACGCCGTTCCTGCCAGCAGGACTGTAAAATTCCGCTGCCAAGCGATCGGAAACCCGGTTCCATCCCTACGCTGGTACAAGAACGGGAAAGAGTTCAAGAAGGACCAAAGAATCGGAGGCTTTAAGGTGCGTTTCTGACCGCTGCTGAAAAGACAAAACAACTGACGGGCAAGACAGTTTTAAATTTTAATCTCTTCTTTCAGATCAGAGACCACATGTGGACTCTAATAATGGAGTCAGTGGTTCCATCTGATAAAGGGAACTACACCTGTGTGGTGGAGAACGAGTTCGGGAGCCTCAAACACACCTACCTGCTGGATGTAGTCGGTAAGACAAACAGTCTGTCCACATGAAGATCAGATGTAGACGTAGGACTGAATCAGATCTAACTATGGTACATGAAAGTGTTTCTGGTTCCCCCCCTCCCCCCTCACATGTTTCAAACCTTTGGTTCCAGAACGTTCTCCTCACAGACCCATCCTGCAGGCAGGTCTGCCAGCGAACCAAACCGCAGTCGTCGGCAGTGACGTGGCGTTCGTGTGTCGAGTGTTCAGCGACCCGCAGCCTCACATCCAGTGGCTCAAACACATCACGGTCAACGGCAGCAGAGAGGGACCAGACGGGCACCCGTATGTCCTCGTCCTCAAGGTTGGTTTAGACCAGTCCAACTGGTTCAGCCTCAACACACACACTACTCACCTTCATGATGGAGTCAGCTGAAGGTTCTTTGTTCAAACGTTTCTGGAGCTTCACAGTGAAACAGCACTGCAGCGTTCTGCTAGACACCTGAAGAAGATGTAATGTAATATCTGTAAGATATTTTATTAGATGACGGCGTGCGATGCAGGCGTATAAAAATATTTATTTGAAGACTCTCCTACCATTCAAGATGTTTGACTGTGAAACAAACAAAACCAGCCTCGTGGTTCAGAGTGAATTCTTTTCTTCATGATGAACATGATGACTACATGTAAGATGTCTGATGTGTGTTTGTTCCAGTCTTTGTTGTGTCAGGCCTGTAGCCAGCAGCCGAGTACATGTGATTATGTTCCTGAATAGAGAACAGAGTCCCAGTCCTTCACTCGTTTGTTAACCAGTCAGGCTCGTACAGGGATCAGTACCTGACCAGTTACCTGCAAGACCAAATCCAGGGATCAGACTAACAATGGGTGAAACACAGAAATGATGAACCTGAATCCGAAGACAAACAGTTCTTTGTGTAGACCAGGTGTTTTCAGTTGATGATCATTTGTGTTTGTTCAGACCAACTAGTCCAGTGGTGTTCAAAGTGGAGTCCAGGGACCCCCAGAGGTCCTTGAAGGGTTTCCAGGGTCCCCCCAGCAAAAAGGAGATTAATAATTTTAGCTATAACTTGATCTCTAAGTAACACAATGGCAGAATATGTAACTATGTTCTGATCATGGGTTTTAAATACTTCTTAATAAAACATTTTAAAGGAAAGTTTTTGTCACATGGTCAGCAAGCCTAAGGGCCCCTCTTTCCCCTGCCACACACTGCACCCGGCCCCAAAGCCTGTCCTACAGGTAGTGGGGCCACAGGGCTGTTTGGGCGGTGCCTGGCTGAGCCCCATGGTTTAAGGACTGGCCACCAAATGCTCACCAACGAGCTCCTCTCCCTGTCCTGGCTCCAGAAGGGGGACGCTGCTACAGCTCCTCTATAGTCCATTCATCTCAGGTCTTACAGATAGGAGCTGATAGCTGCTCCATCACATTGAGAGGAACCGGTTGAGGTGGTTCAATATCTGGTTTGGATCCTCATGGACGCCTTCCGGTGGAGGAGACCCCGGAGTCGATGCAGAAGTCAGAGTAGAGATAACATGTCTAGACTGGAACGCCTCGGGGTCCTCCAGAAGCTGGGTTGAAACAGACCCAAAGAAAGATGAAGTAACATTATTGATTTTGATCACCAGCTTTATCCTTCAGCTAAACTCAACCACCTGCAGAGCTCATTTTCACACAGTCTTTTTTCCAGACTGCAGGTTTGAACACGACAGATAAAGACATGGAGGTTCTGACTCTGAGGAACGTGAGTCTGAACGACGCCGGGGAGTACACCTGTCTGGCAGAGAACTCCATCGGCGTCTCTCATCACTCTGCGTGGCTGACCGTCGTCGATGGTACGTCACGATACGTAGAAACGATCCACAGTTTATGGTGACGCTTATTTGACATTTTTCCTCTGGTGTCTCCCCTCAGACCTGCCGCCCTCCCCGCTTCCCTCTCAGACATACTTGGAGATCTTCATCTACTGCCTCGGGTTTTTCATCATCATCATCCTCATAGTCACAGCAGTCGTCTGCAGACTCTGCTGTGCCCCGAAGAAGAGCGACTTCAAAAGCCAGATAGCCGTCAAAAAACTAGCCAAGAGCATGCCTCTGAGGAGACAGGTAATACCTGCTGCTATAGGAGGTCATGTGACCTGACACTAGCCTTCAATCACTGTGGTAGTGACAACAACATCACAGACAGCTGATGGAGCTGTTTCTTCTTCTTCTCTAGATAAGACAGACTAGATGCTACAATGATGTATTACTGCCCTCTACTGGTTGTTATTAATGATCCTTTACTGAGCTGATATTCATCAGTTTATTTTAGTCCAGTTATCAGGTGAAAGAGTTCAGAGTAAAAACACTTCCTCCAGCTGATCCCAGATCTGTGAACAGATTCTGAAGCTGCTGCTGTTACAACAGATTTTGTGACTGATTTATACAACTGGAATTGTAACTGAAAAATGGAACTGTTTGGTTCCGGTATTGGTTCAAATGTGAAAGGTTCCCGACCCCACCTGACACTACCACACACACCTCCCCCTTTAAATCCATACTGTTGGTTTAATCCTGTCTCAGCTTGAACTCCCAGGTATTCCTCAAAATGTGGACAATGACTCCCGTCCGTCTGTAGGTCTCCGTCGAGTCGTCGTCTTCCCTCCAGTCTGGGATGTGTCTCATCCGTCAGTCTCGCCTCTCCAGTGCAACCACAACCATCCTGGCCGGAGTGTCAGAGTATGAACTTCCTTATGATCCGGTGTGGGAGCTGCCTCGTGACAGGTAGGACCACCTGACTCTGCTTTCATCACAGCGTCCAATCACGACTCTTTTACGTGTTTGATTGGCCAACGCAGATAATGTAGCAGAGGTTGAGTGAGGCTCAACTTCTATGCAGACGATCCTGCAGTATTTTTTGCCAGAGAAATTCTTAGCCGGACTGGCTCCAGGATGGTTTGTCGACGCTCCAGGTGGCAACATGGTGTTTCAGAAAGGATCGTCACTCACAAATTACAGATAAATCTGTGAGACCTGCAGAGCTCTTCCATGCTCCTTCACAGGGCGCTAACGCTGCGTTCATCTCCATTCGTGACACTTTACAATTAGCAAATGGAAGTGTTCTCGGAACAATTTCCGCAATCTAAAGGACCTGGTCTTAAGTCTGAGACGCTAGAGCATTGAGGGCGTGTCCACAGTGCATAAACTGGAACTGAAGATGAAAAGAGGTTTTATTTGGCCCCTTCATTTTCATAGCTGTGCTTTGGCTGTAAAATAAAGTTGACTGTCATCTCATTCCCAGGTGCTTTTTCTTCCACTATGCAGGTGAAGAAAAGAAACGTTGTTCTGTGTGTGTCGTCCTCAGGCTGACTCTGGGGAAACATCTGGGCGAAGGCTGTTTCGGGCAGGTGGTTCTGGCCGAGGCTGTCGGACTCGACAAAAACAAACCGACCCGCCTCACAAAGGTGGCTGTGAAGATGCTCAAAGGTGAGAAATCCTGAATCCTGTGGATTACTAGAGTTTAAACTGAACATGACTTAGGGTCCTTTTTAAACTAACTATAACTCTTTGAACAGTTCAAATTACAGGAAGATTTTATCCACCAGTGTAAAACAGTTGAAAAGAGTTCAGCATGATGAAGTCATGTGACCTGGTTTTGTGTGCAGCGGACGCCACAGAGAAGGACCTGTCCGACCTGATCTCTGAGATGGAAATGATGAAGACGATCGGTAAACACAAGAACATCATCAACCTGCTGGGAGCCTGCACTCAGGACGGTCAGTGAGTTCGTCATGTGTGACATTCACCAGCAGCGACTCGTGTTCACACCTCCGCCTCCCGTGTGTCCGTCAGGTCCTCTCTATGTGCTGGTGGAGTACGCCTCACAGGGTAACCTGAGGGAGTACCTCCGCGCCCGTCGGCCGGCCGGGGCGGAGTACTGGAGCGGCTCCAGACAGGTCTCTCTGGGCAACGTGGAGATGACGGAGCTGGTGTCGGCTGCATACCAAGTGGCCAGAGGAATGGCGTACCTGGCTTCAAAGAAGGTCAGTGGAGCGCAAGGGCTGGACGATGTCTGCTGAGTTTCTACATGATGTCCACAGTGAAACGTGGACGATGATCTGGACCCTCAGAGTCAGGAGGTGCTGCTGAAGCTCCTTATTTTACTGTCTCTTAGCTGAAACTTCCTCCAGTGAGTAGAGAGAATCGTCACCAGCTCACCGCCGTCGCTCTGACGACCAGCTGTCTCATCCAGCTGACAACATTCCTGTAATCAGAGAAACAAGCTGAGCTCATGTTAGCGGAAACTCAGCTCATAGCCTCCCAGACGTCGTGTGTCTGCTGAAAAGTGCTGTAGAGACACTGATATTTAACATTAAACTGGTTTATTCTGGGGTTTTTACTGGTTTTAATCACCAGGTCTCTTTGTTCCAGAGAGGAGGGGACGTCTGTGGATAATTCAGCTTTTGGTAAAAACCTCGTGAACGATGATCACTGAATGAACCCTAACCTAGAAACAGGCTAAGCTAACGTTAGCGGCAGCAACATTCTGACATACTGGACACTATAGAAGTTAACTCTGGGTCAACGACGTCGTCTACGACATAACATTACTGTTATGTAATGCTAAATATCTGAACGCTGCATGTAGAGACTTCCTGTTTGTTGTCCAGAATCTAACCATGATGGCCGCCGGGAGATCAGATCTCTTTTGAATCCAGCCAGCTGCAGCGTCTTTGGCGTAAAATAGATCCATGAATCTAAATCTGAGACTGAATCTTCTGGTTGTTGTTCGCCATGATGGTTTTGTGGAGCGTGTTGACCAGTCAGAGGCGACGTTGCTGATCTTTAAATCATGTTTTATGGTAGATGTAAGAAGAGGAAACATGACCTTGATTAAATGATATCAAACGTGACTTTTCAGCAACAGCAGCAATATGTCAGCTCCACCTCCCCTAATGCATACAGGTGTATTTGTTTAACAGATGTTCCCTACATCTAAGGAACTTTAAACTTGGACTCGTCTCAAACTAAAACAGTCAGAATTGAATCATCTCTAAGGTTTTACTGGGTCCAGACTGTGGACAACATGCTGGATGTAAAGCTGCTATGAACCGAGTCCGTCTCCTCTGCAGTGTATCCACAGAGACCTGGCAGCCAGGAACGTCCTCGTCACCGAAGACAACGTGATGAAGATCGCGGACTTCGGCCTGGCCCGAGACATCCACCACATCGACTACTACAAGAAGACCACGAATGTGAGGCGGATGGACTTCAAACAACCGAACATCAATATGAAGATGTTTTCTAAGATGTTTACTGACAGACGTGTTCCTACAGGGTCGTCTGCCCGTTAAGTGGATGGCACCAGAGGCTTTATTCGACCGCGTCTACACGCACCAAAGTGATGTGTGAGTTTTAACCATGTGATTCTACTGAATGTGTGTTTGAACAATCCAAAACCCCAAAAAATGTTTTACTGTAAAACAGAGAAACTCAAATCAGAAGCTGGAACCAGTAAACATTGGGTCAGATTATCAATGGAAAATACCTTCAGCTATGAATAAATAAAGGAATCATTAATTATGATTGTTTAAAAAAATAAAATGAAGCATTAAACATCGGGGCTAGAGTCACGCTAGCAGTTTCCCTCTGTTTATAGTCTTTATGCTAAGCTCAGCTTGCTGGCGGTAGCTAGCGTTATAATTACTGAACAGATATGAGTTGTTACCTCGGCCAAAGACGTTCTCTGCCGTTTTTGTTAGTTTGACTGTCGAGGATGAATTAAAACGTTATTATTTTACTCTCTGAGCAGAGACGATTGCTCTGCAGACGTCATCACAATAACCGATGAGTGAAGCCAGTGATGTTTCTCCATATGTGCTGCTGCTGCTGCTGCAGGTGGTCGTTTGGGGTCCTGCTCTGGGAAATCTTCACCCTGGGAGGATCTCCTTACCCCGGAGTCCCTGTGGAGGAGCTGTTCAAGCTGCTAAAGGAGGGACATCGCATGGAAAAACCATCCGCCTGCACACAAGAGCTGTGAGTTCATCCACACACAACACCTTAAAACACACACAGACGTTTCCACAAAAAGCAAAGAGTAGAGAAAAGTCTAATCAGAACTTTTTCTTCCTTACTGTCCTAGAAGTCGAAGACGACCCCTTAGATTAATTAATCCTGTCGTCTTGAATGAATGAATGAATGAGTGATTATTTGTCCTTTGGTTAAAGATCTGAATACTTGCTCTGTGTCTGAACTGTTGTTCAGGTACCTGATGATGAGGGACTGCTGGCACGCCGTCCCGTCTCACAGACCAACTTTCCAGCAGCTGGTAGAAGATTTAGACCGAACTCTTTCTCGCATGGCGAACCAGGTAATGTGACGTTAATCAAGACTTTAAGTCAAACTATAGTTTCACATGGACTCACCATTCACACTTAAAATGTTCAGCCTGGTTCAGACATCGTTTTCACACTTAATTCAACATTTGATCATTGTTTGATGCGTTCGAGGACTGTGCGGAATTCTGCGTTCCTCAACTGAAACTTCAGAGTTAGAATTAGAACCTTCTTAAACATTTACATGTCAGTCGTTACATGTCAGCTGACACTTTTAAGTCAGGTCAGTCTATATTTTTACAGTGCTTACTTGTTCTTGTTTGGATGGTTATTGGTTTTAAGCCTCTCTGTTTACCTCTGCTGCTGTGACACCTCAGGGGTTAATAAAGGTTATCTGAACTCCTTCTGTCCGTTATCTCTGAGCCTCCAGCTGACATCTTAACGCTGTCACCAGTGATCAGACCCTGAAAACGTTCCACCTTCGTCTTCGTCTGACTCTTTGTTCTCCCGTTCAGACCCTCACATACCAGCGTTCCTTGACTCTTTCTGATCGTGTCTCTTCAGGAGTACCTGGACCTGGCCGTTCCTCTCGTCCAGTATTCTCACGTCGGCTCGACTCGTTCCTCCAACTCAACATAGGCGTTCTGGGACCTGCTCCCTTCCTGGATCACCTTCGTCCCGTTTCCTCTGCTGGGCGGGGCGGCGACAGTCCCAGACGAGGTCTGGACGAGTTGCTTCACTTCTGTCCATCAGCAGCGGCCTGATGCGAAGACCAGCTGGACCCCCCAGCCTCAGGAAGCAGCTCACATTCATGAAGGGTGTAAAGACTGAGTTCACCCACCGGTAGAAGACTGTCACAGCCAGGTTTGCTTCCTGATTGGCCCTTTATGCTTTGGTATTGTTCATAACAAGTGTAAATATTGTAAATAATAGTTTGTTATATGGAAGCTGGACATAAAGGGAGAAATTAGCTCATAACAAAATATATTAAAAAATCTATAAATGTGAAAAGATATAATTTTACTTGTATTTTTATCACGTCAGCAGTTTCTTAATCCCTCTGGAAATAATGAAGTTCTCATTTATAGGTTTGATTTGTATCATTTATTTATTTTCCACTAATATTGAAGTGTTTGTCAGTCAAAGACGACGTCTGCCAGTGTTACAGCTCAACGTTGCACTTATCCTCCAGCTGATGAAAGAATTCCTGGTGAATGTGTAAAATAACTGATTAACAGTATTAAAAATGAATTTTTACTGCGTTTGTGTTGTTGATGTGATTAAATGTATGACCTGTGTACTGTGGAGATACATGTGAGACGTTTACATTAAACATACGTTTTGAATGGTGGCGTCACCCAAAACGAGATTTGTTCACGTGACCCCGCCCCCTAGTGGCCGGAGGCATTATGACGGGAGCAAAGGATGAAGTCATGACGACGCTCCAGTGTGCAAAAGAGGTGAGACGTATAACAGCAACGTCTGTCATGAGTCAAACAACTCTTTGTAAACAACAAAATAACAACAATCATTTACTTACCCTGAACAGCCAATCGTAATTCTGTGTTGTCTGTAAACACAGGAGACCAAGCCCCGCCCTGCGTTCACCAAACAAAACCTCATAAAATGTTATGAGTTTAGTCGAATGAACGTTCTGTCGGAGACGTAGTGAGCATCTCCTGAGGAAACACGGCGAGAACAAAATGGACTCCAGGTTGACAAAACAAACAAACGAAAACAACTAACATCTTTTCAGATCTACTGAAGTTCCCGTTCTGTGGTTCAACTATTTGAGTCACGTTTTAAACACCAGATGGATGCGATGCCCTCGTCTTCGAGGATCTGCTGGACTTTCTAGCAGCAGAAAAAGCCGCCATCGCTCAGTAGATCTGCTAATATTAGTGAAAACACCTCACTGTCCTCCATTTTTGTTGGATTAGGTCACAAAATGTTAAAACGTTCTTATTTTAGGTCCACTAATCAGCAGGGCTGGTTCAACACCGTCAGTTCTGATTGGTTCATGCCGCAGGTCCTGACTAATATTTAACCTGACACTGTGACTCCTTTTGACGTCTGAGTGGACAGAATATTTCCTGTAGTGTGTGTGAATGACCTTTGGAATGGAGGTAAAACATGATCCCAGTTCCTCCAACAGGAAACATCCACATGGTAAACATGTCTGGTACAGAAACTGATGAATTGTGGGAAGAGAAGCAGGACCTCTGGACCATCGATCACACTCCGTCCTCAGGCCGTTTCTGCTCCACAGAGAGGAAACATTGTGTTTGGTTCGACAGGAGGCTCCATACATCATCCGCTTCAGAACGCTGTGACATCTTATTCCTTCTGTTCGCTGGCTGACTTTACAGATTCATACCTGATGTGTTCGGTGTCTTTAGTTACAGCCTCAGCTGAATCAGGTCCCCCTCTGAGATCTCCGACGTCCCTGAAATCATTTCCAGACTTAAGTTTTCTTCATCAGACGCTTCTGCAGATCCGTTTTAACATCAGTCCTGCTTTTTCCAAAAACATCTTCTTCAGCCTGTTTACAAAGTCCTCCATGCTTCTGTTACACCTGTAACCTACAAGTAAACAAGTGAAGTGAGTTTAACCTGTTCACAGTGTGTGTGGCTAACACTAGTTGTCAAGCACATCCTAGCTGTCATGGCATAGTAGAATGAATCATGGTACAAGTAAACAAGCTAACATAGTGATGCTAGCTGTTTTTTTCACCAGACCTCTGAAATGTTCTGGCTAATTCAGTAACGTGACATTATGCTCACTGGCTAATATTTAGCATGTCCAGAAAACAGCTAACCACCTCCTAGCTTACATTACCATTTTATACAATAGGAAACAAGCATGAAACGCTTGATTTCACTGAAGGACAAGTTACTGAAGTCCTTGTTTATTGCATATCTGATTTTTTATTTTTTTTATTTTGAAACTATCAGAAGGCACCTTTATGCTACATGGGAGATGTTTACATAAAGTTTTATGAAAAAACATTGAGCATTTTTTAAAGTTATGCTCCAGAAACCCTCACCTGAGTCAAAATGTATGTAAAATATTTAACGTGATTTAATATTTTTCTAATCCGGTGTCACACATTTTATTTTCGTCCGCCGTGTTTTTCGCACATGACATCAAAGTCAGGTAAGAAACGTTTCTGAGTTGAGGTAGTGTCCACGATTTGGGAACTGATTCTTCAAGTTATTGCGACACCACATGAATTCACTATCCTAAGCTGTACTTTGTATTTTAGCCAATAGCAAATGTCGGCATGCTAACATACTATGGTGAACATGGTAAACGCTACAGTAAAAGTACTCATTCTGCAGTAAAATGTCTACGACGGATAAGTTAGGGCAGCATGTTACTGTTGTCGTGAAGAGAACCTGCAGAACGTGGTTTAATTTGAGCAGGTTTAACATTAACTGTGACCAGATGCTAGCTACTATACAAGCGTTGGATGCTACATTCCTGGGCTGTTGGCAGAGAACGATGTCATATAGAGAACACGATGTAAATGTCACATCATACTTTTGTTACAGCCAAAGGCATATTTAGACTTTGGCTAATAGAGAGTTGAAATTAAGCTATTATCAACATTTTAGCTCGCTTTATACAGCTAGCTGACATGAACTAGCTGCTAGGAGAAAAAGCTAACGAAACAACAATTGACTTGCACACTGGCATGCTAACTTTAGCACTTAGCTCAAGCCACTGCTGGTGAAAACAGATCCAGAGCAGATAGCTGAAGACTTTTAAGTGTTTTTTATTCATTTTGCATGTTTTTCATTTGCTCTGGTGTTTTTCTTCCTTCTTTATAACTTTTATCATTGTAACTTCAGTTTTGTGCTCTAGAAATAAATTTGTGTTTGTATTTCCTTTCCTACAGATTGAGTAAACATTCTGTGTTCAGCTGCTCTAATTCCTGAAGATGAGGCTGTTAAAAAGGCGCCTGATCAGCAGAGATCTGCTGATATGGGGAGGTAAACACACCTCCTCCGTAAAGAGGGGGAGGATGATCGCCTGCCTCACCCTGGGAGTTAATGGCCCATAACAGTGCAGTGGGTCAGTCTTTATATTGGGTGACAGATGGCTGGGAGTCACTTTACACCTCCAGCCAACGAGTCTGAACCAACACTGAGGAGCGATGAAGACATTTACAGCTGTTTGGTCAGGAGGCGCAGAAGAACTCAGGAATATTTGTTTCGTAGGATGACAGCAGAAATACAAGTTAATTATTTTGTTCTGTTGTAGAGATGTTGACATCTACCAAAACTGAAATGGAAAAAAAATTTGCCCTGTTTTCTGAATTAATGAGATAATTATCTAAGAATTCTGAGAAGTTTTCATGAAAAAAAATGTTTTTCTGACTTAATGACATTTTTATCTCAGTAATTCGGAAAAACTGCAGAATTTTGTTTTTTCGTGAAAACCTTTGTTTTTCTGAATTGACAGTTTCTCATTAATTCAGAAAAACAAGTTTTCATGACAAAATAAAATTTAGCTGTTTGTCCGAATTAATGAGATAAATATGTCTTTAAGTCAGAAAAACAGGGCAATTTTTTTTTTCAGTGAACGCAAACAGAATGTTTCTGTAAAAATCTATTTAACAACTGATAAAAAATGTAATGAGTGAAAAGAATTTCTCTCAAAAATGTAGAAGTTTAAAGTATCGAAATACACATCCTAAAAAGTAACAGTACTACAGTACTTTCTACCTCTTCTGTGTAAACAGGTAGTTTTGTGCAGATAAAACATGTTTTGTGTTTAACACCACCTGGTGGCCTTTCTACAAACTACAACTATTTAAACTACAGGAATAAAAAGCTACAGTATTTTTTTACACTCCATTATATTCTATATATATATCACTATATAATACTACCATATTACCACTATATTCAATATTGATTTATTTATTATTGCCTCGTCCTGGAAGTGATGTCACAGCCACGGAATCTATATTTACCTCTACTTTATCCTGATGATGTGTTTACATGTAAAGACAAAAACAATACCCAGCAGTAATACCGTATATCTCTGTGTATGACTGTATATTATTACTGTATCTCTGTGTATGACTGTATATTATTACTGTATATCAGTGTATTAACGTATATTATTACTGTTTATCTCTGTGTATTACTGTATACCTGTGTATATTACAGGTGTGTACATACATTATATAATATATTTATTCTTTCAAGCATTATTTTTGAATAATCACAGCTTTTAATGAGATAATCACCCGAGTCAGAATCAATCAATCATCATCATTTATTCCATCACAGTAACGTCTCTTTTAAATGAATAAACTGATGTCAGGCCTCTAACAGTCATCCAGAGCTCCACGACCAGCGTGAGTCTCCTCTGACTGCTCATTAAATATAACGGCCTCATAAATTAATAAAATAAATATCAGTCACTGGAATAATCCTCTGGTGAAACGTCAGGAAGTCAGACTGAACAAACAAAATAAAGATATACGTCACAGAACTCTAAGCCTAATGTGTTCAGGACTGCATGTGGGCGTGTTCTCTAGTTCTGGGCTTGGACCCCTCCCTCCACATCGTCCACAGATCTCTTCCTGGCGAACAGGTGGGTGGGGTCTCTGCCTCTGAAGCCGGGCTGGATGTTGAACACGGGCATGTTCCTCCAGCTGGCAGGGTTGTTGTAAGTGCTGGAGCTGGAGCCGCCCGTGCAGGGTTTGTTCTGGACCAGCTGGAGGAAGGTCTCCATGTCGGGTCCCAACCGGGCCACGAGGCCGGCCCTCACCGCCGCCACCGTCTGCTCGTCGCAGGCCTGCAGGGTCTGCAGCAGAGTGCTGTAGTATCTGCAGGACAAACAGGAGGTGTAACAGTGCTACAGCAGTATCATTTATATTTACCCAAGATAAACAACTGTTATTGTTGTGGCTGCATCATGTTTTGGGTCCAGTAACAGTAAAGTCTGAACACCAGACAGTTTGAGACCGTTTCCTGCCTGTATCACAGGATGTGTTGTTCTAACGGTGACGGCAGGAACTTTGGATCAAACCGGATCAAAACGAGGCTTTTAAATCTTCGGTAACTGTATCAGAACCTGCACCAACTGCTTACTGATGAGGGTTCCGTCTTGTGCTCGACGGTCGTAGTTGTGTAGCAGCACCGTGTGCACTAGTGCATCACAACAAAACATATGGAGGCAGCATCCTGTGGCGCTAAGCTAATCGGCTATTCTGGGGTTTCTTGCTAATGATTCTAACTTGTTTTGATTGTTAGCCAGCATGCTAACATCAGCTAGCTTCTTTCAAACATCCCACTCTGGCAGCTGGACGGTTAAACCTTCTCAATAACAGTTGGTTACTGCTGCGAAATGAAGCTCAGAGGGTTAATCATAAGAATCATCAGAAAAGACGATAGAAATCATTAGCTGTGACGCTAACCTCAGCTAGCTTGTTTCAAACTTCCTGCTCTGGAGTCGCAGGTTAAATACAGAATAAGAAAAAGAGTTGATGCTGATTTTTCCAACGGGGCTAAATTCGTGGATGGACGGGCCTCGCCACCCGGGGCCACCTTGATCACCACCTCTGGCCTCCAGTATTCCTGTGACTGTCGGGTGTGATGTGTTTACCTGTTGGGGAAGTGAGTCGGGACCTGCACCACCTCTCCAATGGCGTCAGGGTTGGTTCGAGCCACAGTGCAGATGTCCAGACTGGTGTAACACTCTTCTTGGACCTTTAACAAGACAAAAACTCAGTGACCAATGAAGCGAGAGCAGCGTCACCTGTCATCAGAGTGAGGTCACCAACCTCAGCGATCATCCTCTGGAAGATGTTACAACGGCGGATTGTATGGAAAACCTTGGCTGAGATTCCCTGAGAGATGCAGTGAAGACTCTTCTTCACGAAGGTTTTACCCTGCAGAGGAACACAGGTAGACAGACAGACAGGTGAGACAGACAGACAGGTGAGACAGGTGAGACAGACGGACACACAGGTGAGACAGACAGACAGACAGACAGGTGAGACAGACGGACACAGGTGAGACAGACAGACACACAGGTGAGACAGACACACAGGTGAGACAGACAGACAGACAGGTGAGACAGACACACAGGTGAGACAGACAGACAGACAGGTGAGACAGACACACAGGTAGACAGACAGACAGGTGAGACAGACACACAGGTAGACAGACAGACAGGTGAGACAGACAGACACAGGTGAGACAGGTAGACAGACAGACACAGGTGAGACAGACACACAGGTAGACAGACAGACAGGTGAGACAGACAGACACACAGGTGAGACAGACAGACAGGTGAGACAGACACACAGGTGAGACAGACAGACAGACAGGTGAGACAGACACACAGGTGAGACAGACAGACAGGTGAGACAGACACACAGGTGAGACAGACAGACAGACACACGGTGAGACAGACAGACAGACACACAGGTGAGACAGACAGACACACAGGTGAGACAGACAGACAGGTGAGACAGACACACAGGTGAGACAGACAGACAGGTGAGACAGACAGACAGACAGGTGAGACAGACAGACAGACAGGTGAGACAGACCGACAGACAGGTGAGACAGACAGACAGGTAGACAGACAGACAGACAGACCTCCGTGTTGAGGGCTGCGGCCGTGTGCAGGAACATTTCACAGATTTCATGCATCCCGTCGGTGTCACAGGTCGAGTTTTCCAGACAGGAGAAGAATCCACAGCCAACAGCGACGGCGCCGTTCAGACATCTGGCCACATCAGCTGAGAGGGACACAAACCAATAACCACTGTCAGCACAACAACAACATCTTCATCAGCCTGTGAACCATTAAAGGTTTTTACAGGAAAAATAATCCAGTTATTACTAATGATACTATCTGTCACATTGATTAACTATCAGCTGTTATAGATTGTTGGGGAATTTAAATTTAAAATAAAACGTGAAGCTCCTTAAAGTTAAATGAGGTAAGTAAATACTCTGTACTCGGATACTTCTACTAAACTAAAGACAGAAGAAAAATGAACCAGAATCTGTCGGTTCATCAGAACCGGGACTCACTCGGGCTGTTGGCGGAGAATCTTGCCCGGCGAGGAGCAGCTTCCTCCGGCAGCAGCTCGAAGCAAACTGCGGAGCTGAGGCCGAGGAGCAGGAGCAGAGCGGAGCCGGGCATCATGTCGTCTCTCGGGCTGAAGGTGGAGGATGAGGTCGGTCCGGTTCAGGTGTGCCTGCCGCTCCGTCCTCACCTGATATTTCTAGCAGGTCCGCTTGGCACGGACCAATCAGAGCGCTCCATTCCTTTGGGGGCGGGTGTTAATGGTTTATTCATTGATTTAATTAACAACGCAGATAATTGGATGGAATTTCCGAGCAGGAGGAGATAAATTTAGACTTTTCAAGCACGAAAAGAAAATTAGTGCAGAATTTACTTCAGTGCAGAATTAAAACGGATTATTCTGTGCAACAAGAAAATACTTTCAAAAGGTCATATAAGTAAAAATAGAGAAATAATTCTGTATATTTCTGACCCGTTGTGTCTGTTTTCACATCTAATTCTGAAAGTAGCAGAGGAGGAAACAGGATGTTTGTGATTCCAGTCACGTCTGTTGTTTTTCCTATGAAGTCTTTCAATTGTGTAGAAAAAGCTGATGAGTGACTGTGAACGCAGCACGACCACTTCAATGTCCTCCAGCAGACAGAAGTACTGCAGTAAAAATACTAATACCACAATATTCAAGCACTTCAAAAAAACAAAACTTACTTACTAAACTTTAGTTATTATCAGAGTAAATTTCCAGCAGGTATTAAATACACAAGAACACACTGATGACCACAGAGCAGCAATAATCTATAATCAAAGACATATAATATACATACATTTATATAACATATAGAAATAAAAATGTTCAGAATAAATAGAGCAGCGGAGTCAAAGACATAAAACATAAGTAATATTTATTAAACATTCCAATTCAATTACGATAATATCACATGATAAGGTTGTTGTAAGAACATTTTAATACATTTTCCCCAAAATGTCAAACTAATTCTCTCATAAATTAAGTTCAATTTTATAATTTTACCTTTTGTCGCTCTAAATTTCATTATTTGACTCTTTATACTGGTCGATTATTACATGTCCACCTGTTGCTAGCTAATGAAGCTAATATAGCTCCACTGTTTTTTTTTAAAAGCAGCTACTCGTGTTTCTGTAGGAAATGTGGAAAACTGTGTGTGTCTTATCTGCAGGTCGGTCGTCAGTAAACTGTGAGAGTCGTTAGTGGAGGCGGCTGCTTTTCCATCACGACCAGTTTGACCACAGGAACCAGTGACCCTCTGCTGACTTCATTAGCCTGGAGGTCAAACGACTGATAAACATCTTCCACCGGTGACGCTTTGGTTTTTATTACTTCCCCTCCAACCCAGGGGCAGGTGGAGAGAATAATCAGACTCTCCATTCATTTTAAATGTTTTCATCTTTAATTTATTCTCTGATTCACATTGGAAATAAACAAAAGACACGTTAATGTCAGAGTAAAGATTGTTTCAAAAAATACCACAAACAAGAACAAATCAAATTTAAACCACGTCTCAACCAAAGTGTATAAAACAAAGAGAGCAACAGTGAAGGGAGGACTGCGGTTAGTCAGTCAGCAAATGGTCCAAAAAGCTTGTTTGAATTTTGTAAAACTAGACTTTAGTGGAAAAATCACATAATTAGAACAAAACTGCAAACATAAACCACAGTATAAACAGTATAAATAAAACTGAGAAAACTCACTGGACAAAGAAACGTCATTTTTATCTTAAATGTAAACATTTGGGAGCAGATTTGATCAGGTAAAGCTAGCTAGCTAAGCAAGCTAATGTTAGCTCCATTGGTTCGTTTTAAAGGTTGTCTAATGCTAACAGATCCCGGCTGATAAGTCTCATGACCCTTGATGTAGTGCAGTATTACAAATAAAAATAAAACAGTTCAACTTTCATTTTAGTCTTATAGAAGGATTTTTTTTACTTGTATGAGAGAAAAGGCTTTTAAAATTAAAATAATGACAATGAGATATTTAATACTTTCTAATGTAAGTTATAAATCAAATACGGCAGGACAGAACTGCTAACATTAGCATAAACTCTGATAGCATCGTACAGGACTAGTTTCCACACTAAGGAATAGTAAACAGCGGATGTGCTAGTTGCTAATACGGCTTTTTTTAAAGGTTTTATTGTGAACATGTGACTATCTGGGAACAAAAGTAAAAAGTGTCACAGGCGACAAAATTAAACTGGAAAGAAAACTGTATAAAATCTGTTTCCTGTCAGCAGCTGACATCTTCTTCTTCTCTCTGCTCATAATGTCACATCTCAGTCGCCGGGGATTCTAGACGCCCTGCTGTCCTGTCACATTTACGCCTGAGGCTTATCGCTATTACTGAATCAGCTCTGACATATTACATCCCAGTAGGCCTGGTACCTGAAGGCAGCACAGAGCTCTTCTGCTCAGTCAGTATGAACCGCTGCTGCTGTCTCATGTCACTCAGAAAGAATATTTCTTAAAGGTACCTTGTAGGGATGAAATAAAAGGTGATGATGATAAATGACTGTTAGGTTTGGTTTACCTTTGAACCAATACCAGACTAATGCCTGGAAACCAGTACCGATACCCAATAGTATTGGTTTGATCCTCAGGTTTCAGACATACTAAAAATCTCAGACTGTTTTAGCTACTAAATGCTATAAATATGCTAAGCTAACATCATCCAAGACAGTGAAAAAGCCATTATCTCCAACAACAACTCATCATAGCTAGATAATTAATTATATGATGATGTCATGAAGTCGTCGATGTCGACTGTTGTGTTTATTTGTCACTTCCTGTTTTTGTTTTCCTTCCCGCCTTTTTTAGTGTACGATCCCCCACCTGTCTATGATCCTCCACCTGTCTATGATCCTCCACCTGTCTATGATCCTCCACCTGTCTATGATCATCCTGTCTATGATCTTCCACCCTTTAGGGTTCAGTTCGTCTGTGTTTCATCTGTTTCCTCTTCCTGTTTGTGTTCCTGGTCAAAATAATGACATCATATGTTGACATATTGTGATTGTTTTGAAAAATGACTACAAGTTTTTAAAAGTTTCTTCTCAAAATGTTACAAATATGATGAAATCATTCCAACATGATTACGTCCTAAAGGATGTTGTGTTTTCACCGTCTGTTTGTTTGTTTGTTTATTTATTGGTTGTTTGTTTGTCAACAGGATTACTCGAAAAGATGTGAAGCAAACTAAACGTGTTATGGAGGGGTTGGGGCCTGGAACAAATCCATGAAAGGTTTTTGTAGATCTGGATCAGGATCCAGGAATTCGTCTCTCCGTTTTTTCAACTTTATTATATTTCTGTTATTTATGTGTTTGAAATATATTTAATTTTTTTTATTTGTGACGGTTCCTTTCCAGAATGCGCTGAATACAATTTTATTTCCAGTTGATGGTTTGTTTTTATTTCCATGCAGAGCAAAAAGTAAAAGAATTATTTTCTTCGTTAGTCAGAAATCTTTTTCTCATCCAAATGAGCTGAAACTTCGTTTATTGGGGCAGAGAACCGAACGGTGTTTTGACTGTGATGTGGTTCTCAGGTGATGACTGTAGAACCGATGGTGGAGGTATGTGTTCTACTGAGGACACCAGAGTTCTGCAGATATTCTGAAATGTTCTAAAAATAGCGCACAAATCTTTACGTTCCACGTTATTCTTGACGCATTACTTTCTAACTTCCTGTTACATCACGATTCTTCTCAACATTACAGTTTCACCACTTTTTTAATATGAACTCAAAGTAAATTTTTAAATACGTTTAAAACATTTCTTGTATTTTAAATCAGATTTCTTTCTTCATTTTGACCTTTATTGTGATTATTCTAAACTCTTTTATAAAGTTAATGTCTGCTTTTTTGGGGGTTTTCACGTCTTTGTTTTGCTCTTTTTCTTTCATGGCTTCACTCCTTCTCTCCTGTTCCTACTGTTTTATTTGTTCAGTCAGTTTTAACAGGATGATAACTTCCAGCTAAAACTCGACGTCCCAACCAGACTCTTCATCAGGAGGAGCGCCGTCCGGGTCCTCGGGGAAGAGGTCAAAGTTGCTGTTGTCTAAAGGTCCGTCCACCTGATGGAGGACAGAGGACGTTAATGCTGTCGTCTGTTCTGTTACTTGACAGAATGAAGGATACCCACTGTAGGCGTGTATGGAGAGTCGATGGTTCCCTGACGGAGGCCGTCCCAGTTGAAGCCCTCAAACCACCTGAAGGATGAGAACATGTTGCCATGACTACAGCCTTATCTCCTGCATTCAGAGTGACTCCTGATGAAAAGCATCTTTAGTGTCTCACTTGTGTTTCTGGACGTCCTTCACTCCGTTTTTCTGATTCCCCAGCCGCTCTGAAGGATTGTCCCTGAGACACACAAACAGTGTGAAAACGTTTTCACACACAGATGGTTTTACTGAGTCCGGAGGTGGATTTACAACCTGCAGAGCCGTTTGATGAGGTTGGCAGCGCTCTTGGTGATCTTCTTGGGGAACTCGATCATGTCGATACCTCTCAGGATGATGTTGTAGGTCTTCATGGGATCAGAGCCTGAAAACGGAGGACTGGAGACAGAGAGAGGAAAATACCGGTTTCATTTATTCAACCCAGAACGAATCCAGAGCTCCGACCAAAGACCTGCTCTGACTTCCAACAGTTCATACAGCTACAGCTGAAACGATCGATTAATAGTCAACTATTCTAAGTCATTTTTCATGTGAATAATAATCAAATCAAATCATTTAGAATACAGAGCTGTTGATATGACGCGTATCAGGATACGGAGGTTCCACCATATAAAGCCCGTGTGTGCCGGCCATCGACCAATCAGTGGGCTGTAATGTGACCTTCACATGACCTTTTAGTACCTGCTCGGCTTGCTTGGAACCGTAACAGAGTAGATACTAGAAGACTCGTACCAGGTACCTTTTACCTAGTGGAAATGCTGCTACTACGCAGTGGAAATAAGGCTTAATAAAATGTGATGTCGGGGGCAGACTACAGGAGTTTAGGGCTGATTTAATCCTGATTAGCCCCTCCCAATAATCGGAGGAGGAATCTGGTCTAGGATCTTGGTCTGTACTGATATTCGGTCCAGATTTACAGATCCAGTCTTAAACCTCTGATCATCGGGCTGCTCTGATTAATGTCAAACATGTTTCATATTCAGGATTGAAAATCTGAATGATTACATCACTACTTTCTGAGCCAATGAGAGTGACATCCCAGACCAGCTGACAGTGCTGCTAACCAATGGTAAACACCCTATCTTTGAGGCTAACATTAGCTAGCATACTACTGTTGACAGAATTTCACCACAACTGGTGTTGACGGCATCCAGACACGTTTCTGCTGTTGTTTTTTCTCACTGCTTAAGTTTGTTGACCCACATCAGTCTCCATATTGTTGACATCTGCTTCCCCTTGTAATCACTAGTAATATCATTAATAATATCACTAATACTACCACTAATAATACTTTTACTTAAATAACATTTCTAATGCAGGACGTTTACCAGAGTACTTTTCCAGTGTGGTTCTAGTACTTTTACTTCAGTAAAGGATCTGAATACCTCCTTGATAGAAATGTCTAACACCAACTGGTACCTGCCACTGAGCAGTTCAAAGACCAGTATTCCCAGCGACCAGCAGTCAGCTGAACTGTCGTGGCCTTTGTTCAGGATGACCTCAGGGGCGACGTACTCAGGAGTACCACAGAAAGTCCACGTCTTCTTACCCAGACCCACCTTCTTAGCAAAGCCAAAGTCCACCTGGGCAGAAGAAATACACATCAGGAGTGTTTCTACCATCTAACCCACATTGTTGTTACATCTGGAGAACTTCACCACACCAGTTTGGCATAGCCTCTTTGGTCCAGTATGATGTTCTCCGGTTTCAGGTCTCTGTAGATGATTCCTCTGGAGTGTAGGAAAGCCAGAGCCTCGATGACACAGCTGGTGTAGAACCGGGTGGTGCTGTCATCAAACGATCCCCTGAGAGGAAACGGACTGACGCTCAGGATTTCAGTCTCTCAGAGTGAACGACACAAACACACAAACGCACACAGTTACACACCTGTCTCGCAGCAGCGTCCACAGTTCTCCTCCGAGACACGCCTCCAGGAGCATGTAGAGATATTTGGAGTCTCTGAAAGTCCGATACAACCTGCAGGAAGACGGAGGATGGTTTAAGTTTCTATGTGATTCCATACAGACATGCTAATCAGTACGCTGAACCAGAGACCTTCATCTGAAACCAATACATGAAATACACAGTATTTCACATGAAATACTACAGAATGCATGTACTGGAGACAATCTCAGCAGAAATATCTCACAATGCAATGCAGTAGTGAAGAAAAGAGTAACAGTAGAACGGCACTGACTCGAGGCTGAAAAATCCGACATGTCTATTTAGCTTGCCTGGTACATGCCCCGCCCCTCATGTAGTTCATGGTGCCCTCTCTCACATTATAGAAAGTTAGGAAAACATTCCTGGATCTGCCCCTCTGGGTTGACACCACGATTTAATGGGTTCTTTCCAACCACACCATTACAACCAACCATCCAAACAACAAACGGACCGACCAACCAACCAATTATCCAAACAACCATCCAACCAACCAACCAACCATCCATCCAACCAACCAACCAACCAATTATCCAACCATCCAAACAACCGACCAACTGACCGACCGACCAACCAACCATTGGACATAATTCGTTTTTTAATTAATTAATTAATTGTCACATCATGGAGGCTCTCAGGAAGTGACTCAGCTGTACGTCCAAAAAGATACATCCTGCTGTTTCTTCTTGTGACATCACAGTTAGGGTGGGTACTCAAATGTCACAATGCTGTGTTCAAGGTCTCAAGTCATAAAGGGTCTGACTAATGGTTTTCATTTCACCGCTTCTCATTAAACACCAACTGAAAACAGTAATTATACATATACATATATTCAATAAGCCATAATGGGCTGTATTATGTCATTATATTATTACTGCTGCATTAAAGTAAAAGCAGGATTTTACTGTCCAAACACATGAATCAGAGTAATCCACTTTAATTACCCCTATAAAAATCCTTGCTGCCCTCAACATAAAAATGGCGTCTGACCTGATGATGAACGGGCTGTGAGCCTCCATCATGATGCTGCGCTCCGACAGGATGTGGCCCTGCTGGCTGGTGTCCACGATGTGACGTTTCTTTAACACTTTCAGGGCAAACGATCGATTGACTTCATTCTTTAGCTGCACCTGAACGCACCAGCACACATCCAGCATCACGTATCCACACCTGATCAGCTGCTACAGAGCTGCTTCACACGTACTCACCAGCTCCACTCGACTGAAGCCTCCCATTCCCAGAGTACAGATGATGTTAAAATCACCAAGTGACACACTGGAGAAGAAATCTGCCTCTGCCTGCAGTCTATGGAGAGCAGTGGAGGACACAATACGAAGGAGAGAGAGATTAAATGAGTTGTTTCTGGTTAATGGAGATAAACATCTGTCGGAGCTAATTTTAAATGAAGGAAAAAAGGTCTCCGGTCAAAGGTCAGAGGATGGAAAACATGATGGGACTTTTCTGTTGGTTTTCTTTGTTGCATTTTGTTTTTATCAATATTCTCCCACCTCTGTGCTGAAGATAGCTTTGACCGAAGGCATCGGACTCTGTCCTCCATCCAACGCAAAGTAGCACACAGTTTCAGACACAGTCGTCATTTTCACACCCAAAAATATAGTTTAAGTATCAGCTGTTGTTGTGACCATGTTAGTGTTGGTGTTAAATGAGGTGTGGTCAGGTGTTAAATGAGGTGTGGTCAGGTGTTAAAAGAGGTGTGGTCAGGTGTTAAAAGAGGTGTGGTCAGGTGTTAAATGAGGTGTGGTCAGGTGTTAAATGAGGTGTGGTCAGATGTTAATGAGGTGTGGTCAGGTGTTAATGAGGTGTGGTCAGGTGTTAAATGAGGTGTGGTCAGGTGTTAAATGAGGTGTGGTCAGGTGTTAAAAGAGGTGTGGTCAGGTGTTAAATGAGGTGTGGTCAGGTGTTAAAAGAGGTGTGGTCAGGTGTTAAATGAGGTGTGGTCAGGTGTTAAAAGAGGTGTGGTCAGGTGTTAAATGAGGTGTGGTCAGGTGTTAAAAGAGGTGTGGTCAGGTGTTAAATGAGGTGTGGTCAGATGTTAATGAGGTGTGGTCAGGTGTTAATGAGGTGTGGTCAGGTGTTAATGAGGTGTGGTCAGGTGTTAAATGAGGTGTGGTCAGATGTTAATGAGGTGTGGTCAGGTGTTAATGAGGTGTGGTCAGGTGTTAATGAGGTGTGGTCAGATGTTAAATGAGGTGTGGTCAGGTGTTAAACGAGGTGTGGTCAGGTGTTAATGAGGTGTGGTCAGGTGTTAAATGAGGTGTGGTCAGATGTTAATGAGGTGTGGTCAGGTGTTAATGAGGTGTGGTCAGGTGTTAATGAGGTGTGGTCAGGTGTTAAATGAGGTGTGGTCAGATGTTAATGAGGTGTGGTCAGGTGTTAATGAGGTGTGGTCAGGTGTTAATGAGGTGTGGTCAGGTGTTAATGAGGTGTGGTCAGATGTTAAATGAGGTGTGGTCAGGTGTTAAACGAGGTGTGGTCAGGTGTTAAAAGAGGTGTGGTCAGGTGTTAAATGGGGTGTGGTCAGGTGTTAAATGAGGCGTGGTCAGCAGCATTTGAACCAATGACCAACAAAAACCTCTAAAGTCAAAGCTGCAGTATTTTTTGCTGCTGTTTAAAGGACGAATCAGATGAAACCACAGGAGGCTTCACAACACAGAACACTCTTGTTACACACTAGTGATGCACGGATTGGCTGGACTGTTTCACTGTGTGAACCTGGACTGGTGTCGAGGAGGATTAGCATTAGCATGAGCAGCAGAGTAGAGGTCAGGTTACATTAGACACACTATACGGCTGCATGAATATGATTCAACGCGACCGGTCAGCTGACTGCTGCTGACTGCGCCACTGATTATAAAGCATGAATGAAGGAGCTGATAAAACCAGCGCTTTGCTTCGGTCATGAGGAGTTTTACAGAGGTTTCTGACCTTGGTAGAGGTTCCTGTTGAACGACTCTCAGAAAGTGAAATTGCCAGAACATTTCCATAAGGTGTGTGAAAGGAGCTGGAGAGCTGACTGACCCTCTGCAGCAGCTGTTACACAAGCCCCTACATAACACACATGAGGAGAAATCAAACACAACACAGACTCACTTCGCCTTGAATTCATCGCTGTCGTACTGCTTGTTGTTGACATCATCCAGTCCTCCAATCAGCTGTTTGAAAGATCTGGGAAATGTACAAATGAGCGTCTGAACAAACAAGTAACACAAAGATGCTTTTACAGAGGGAGAGCAGAGTGAAGGACGAACTCCACCACCATATGAAACGGATATTTATGGTGAACAAAGATCTTCTCTCACTCTCTGTCGATGACCAGACATATGACGTCTCCCACAGCCGTGATGCTGGCGATACGAACATCCTCTCTGCAAAATAAAGACGTGAGAAATGAACTGAAGGCTTATTGTTGACATCTTGTGTGTATTTGTGTGTATCAGTTTAAGAAATATATAAATTTAATGTCAAAATTACACCATAGGTTTGTAGAAAGATCTCCAGGATGCATTTCATCATGAAAGCATAGATGATGGTTTTATATTTGAGACTAAACATAGTCTGATAGCAGAATGCTAACCTGTTTGTCTTGTGCTAGCATCCTGCTAACATGCTAAAGTCAGTTTCTGCATCAGTTTTTACTAAATGTTAACAGCCTGACATGTTTAGACGTCTCTGATGTAAACTAAGGCTACGTTCACACTGCAGGAAAAACGTGGCCCAGGTCTGATTCTTTTCATATGTGACTTTTTCATGTCAGTGTGAACAAACACAAACCACATGGAATCTGATCTTTTTTCCGATTCCAATTTGAGCCACTGCCATATGTAGTCCTAAATCAGACACAGGTCGGATTTTTTGCAATGCGACCTCAGTCAGTCGACCTCCATTTTGCTTCCGTATTTCCTCTATGTTTACTGGACATATGCAACGTAAAAAGGAGAAACATTACAAACTTGGTGAAAATAGTATGTTTTCATTTCACTTCTGATATATATTCTATATTATATTTACGCAAACTAAAAAATACTTTTTTGTCTGGAAGTAGGTGAAAATAAGCTCCAGTCACTCCCTTCATGTAGGACTCCGTCTAGAGAGGATTCAGGAGAGGACTCCCTCTAGAGAGGCCTCCCTCTAGAGAGGATTCAGGAGAGGACTCCCTCTAGAGAGGACTCCCTCTAGAGAGGATTCAGGAGAGGACTCCCTCTAGAGAGGCCTCCCTCTAGAGAGGATTCAGGAGAGGACTCCCTCTAGAGAGGACTCTAGAGATGACTCCGTCTAGAGAGGACTCCCTCTAGAGAGGATTCAGGAGAGGACTCCCTCTAGAGAGGACTCCCTCTAGAGAGGATTCAGGAGAGGACTCCCTCTAGAGAGGACTCCCTCTAGAGAGGATTCAGGAGAGGACTCCCTCTAGAGAGGCCTCCCTCTAGAGAGGATTCAGGAGAGGACTCCCTCTGGAGAGGCCTCCCTCTACAGCGCCCTCTAGACCGGTTTCGGTATAATGGAGTTAACATGGAGGCTGTATGTAGAAGGGCTGTGGTTTGTACAGTTAGCACGTTAGCTGTTTGAAGTGAATCAACACAGACTGAACAAACTGTGGAGAAGCCAAATTAGCATGAATGACAAAAGGCTAAAATTAGCGTCACTTCCTGTCTGAAGGCACATCTGAAAGTTGTGCTGTAACGTCGCGGAGCTGCTTCCATCTTTGGTGTGAGAACAGAAACAGGCTGTAAACATTAACAGAGGTCACTGTGGGCATATGAGCAGAAACTGGTTCTCTGGTGATGACATCATCAGCAGTGAAAGTGGCAAATCATGTGACTGAATGTGTGAATTGGTGTGTTTGTGTTTCACCCTTTCAGAGCCTGCTCTCCAAACCAGTCCCCTTTGGACAGAGTCTTCACAGTCACCTGCTCCTCATTGGCCGAGCTCTGCTGAGAGACTTTCACCTGTTGGACGCCACAGATCACGGTTTACATCACAGCAGTCCAGCAGCTGTCAGACCCTCACACCCTGTCTTATAATAAGGTAACTACATCTGATCCAAACATGGATGACAGCCTCTCACCTGTGCTGCTCATGTGTCTCAGTGAACATTCACGGTACTGCAACTAAAAATAACCGGTTTTGTTGACAACTGTCTAACTCCTTTATTGTCTTTGCACAGTTGTAGAAAGAAGAAACTTTAAAGCAACTCCTCTGAGTTGTACAAAAAGAATAAAAGAGCAAAACATTAAATCGACCCAGATAACTATAAGAGGGCAGCAGAGTGAACAGGTGGTTAACTGGGTGAGTCCTGGATTAAATTAGAATTTTTAATTTAATCTTTTGTAGATTTAATCTTCTGATCTGATTGAACAAAGAAATTAAAGAAAATTAAAGATTTCCCCGGATGGAAAATGAGTCCATCGGGGGAAATCACCTGAAGGGGGCAGAACTCAGTGAAACACGACTTGATGCTGATTGGACGATGATATTCATATGAACTGTCTACAACTGTCCCAGTGATAGAAAGAGATTCTGATCCCCGTCAGGAACAAACTGAAAAGCTGCTGACTATCATCAGAATATAAGACGTTGCTGCTGCAGAATGACAGCAGTGTGTGAAGCACAGACAAATCCCTGAAAACCTGTTTCACACATACTGTAGCAGTGAATGCACCGATTCCTAATGTCTCATTTTTCCTATGCAATGGGTGGGCTTGAATGCACCATAGGCCTGGAACCCTAATGACTTCTCAGCTCACCTTTCCCCCCATTTTTCTCTCTCTTCCCCTCCCTGTTAATTGATCTATTTTCACCTCCTAATAAGTCTTTGTTTCTCTTGCCATTCCTCTTCCTCACCTCTCCTTCACTGATGATGAAGAAGGTGTCTCCGGTGGCTCCCTGACGGATAATGTAATCAGAGTCGCTGTAACGAGTCTGACAGACGGAGCAGAGATGGATGGACTCATGAATACACAATAGATCAGACGACTGAACAGGACAGTATTTGTCGGATGAAAATCATCACCTCCTCCAAAACGTCAGCCAGTTTGCTGAGAACATCCTCAGGCAGTGACTGAAAAGAGGGAACGCTGGAGGAGGGAGGAGAGATGTGAGTCATTCTCAGGTGGGGAGAGCTTCAAACAGCAGATGTAGGAGCCGTACCTGCGGAGGAAGTCTGTATACTGGGACTGTTTGATCAGACCAGTCCTCATCATGATGGTTTGGAAACCCTGTCGGTCGATGGCCCAGAGCTTGATGTCGGTCAGAGCTACAGACGTAAACACAGACGTAAACACCGATGTAAACACAGATGTAAACACAGATGTAAATGCAGACGTAAACACAGACGTAAACACAGATGTAAACACAGATGTAAACACAGATGTAAACACAGATGTAAACACAGATGTAAATGCAGACGTAAACACAGACGTAAACACAGATGTAAACACAGATGTAAACGCAGATGTAAACGCAGACGTAAACACAGATGTAAACACAGATGTAAACACAGACGTAAACACAGATGTAAACACAGATGTAAACACAGATGTAAACACAGATGTAAACACAGATGTAAACACAGACGTAAACAAACGTAAATCAGCCCAACAGAAAACATGTTGGTGTTACGTTAGGGTACATTTCTGTAAACCACAGATTAGTAGTTATAAATTCAATATGTTATAGATATGTTGAAAAAGTCTAATTATATTTAGGGACAAAAATCACTTTGTTAGGGTTTGAAAAACAGTCAGTTTCGTGTCACAGCGCCACGCAAATTTCTCACCCGAGTTGAAATCTTTCAACTTAAGCAAATCTCGCTTCATTCGCGTCGCCCGACATGAATTAGCGATGGCGTCTACTCGCGCCTTTCCATTGACTTCGTATGTAATCGCACCGCGTGAAAATTTTGCGTTTCGTTCAGTGTGAACGCAGCATAACAATGACTTTTTTAATTTGGGCATAAAACAATGGTTATCATGGCCATTTGTCATTTTTACACCAGAGGCTAACCTGCTAACTGGCTAAAGCTCCATATGTAACAAACAGATGTTTTATTTGTGTCACCTAATGAATCTAAGTCCAACATTCACTCTGATTTGACTCTGTTTTTGGTCTCCACCACCTCATGAGGGAATTATCTGGCTCTGAAGCTGCTAAATGATCCACTCTGTTCACCAGCTGGTCGCTAACAGTCTGTCTGCTGTTTGATTCCTGCTACAACTGGAAATGACGAGTAGAAATATTAAAGGTACAACTCAGAAAACGAAAACACAGGTGGAAGAACAGAGCTGAGGGAAACTATAACGCTCATTAAGTTTATTTACATTACATATTTTTATTTGATCAATATTACTAGAAATTATATTGCCGCTGTTTTAATGCTTAAAATAAACTGTCCAGGAGGATATCAGATCAATTTGAATATTGACTATTGAATATTGACATGTGATGCAGAGTCTGATGGCTGATTTCTTTAGCGCTGCCAAACGTGTTTTCTCTCAGTCCCTTGAATGACATTTAACAACACAAGGACACTGTGTCCTGACACTGGCTGCTGTAAACAAACCAAAAACACCGTTTTTATCAGACGTCCTTCCAGCACATGGAAGAAAAACAGCAAAACAAACAGAAATCAGTCTGACACCACATTTAAAACCAGTCCATCAGCCAGGAAAATAAAGGGGCTTGAACCGAAAAGCACGAAGTGTTAGAAATCAACAGAGAGGTGAAGGAAAGAATGAAAGTCAGAGAAATAAAAAATATTTTCTAATTTCTAATCCTGTGTCCCTGAGTTACTTGTTCTGTATCTCTGGTTTTATATGAAATATATATAAAAAAATAGACTATTTTCAAGTGTTTTTCTAACACATTTTCTTATGAAAATATTCAATGACTCATCTTGAACTCAGATCTGTAGGCATGAATTATTTCAGCATCAAATAATTAAAACCAAACTTATCAGAAAAATTAACAATTTGAAGTTCAGCAAAAAAAAAAAACTACGTAAAATAACCGATCTTTGAGAAAAATTTATTGAACGTCTGCTTTGAGTTATAAGTTTGACGAATCTACAAACATGGAGGGGGTGGGGTTTATAAGATATACTGCAACCAGCCACCAGAGGGCGATGAAGATGTTTTGGCTTCACTTTTAAGTAGCTGTCATTTCATTAAATACACTCAGCTACCCTCATCGGGATCACATGTCTATGGCTTGTTGGTGGGAACAGATGCTGGTTCCAGTGTGTAACAATGTGTTGGTGTGTTTACCTGTTACAGATGCTGTCCGGGTGCAGTTGTAAAGGATCGCCAGTTCTCCGAATACTTTTCCTGGACCAATGGTGCACAGCTTCTTTCCTTGTTTAGTCACCTCAACCATTCCCTCTGTGAAGAGACATTATAAGATTAAAATGAGTCACGCTAGCAGGCAAAGCAATGATATGAACTATCAGCATGCTAACATGCTAACAATGCAGATAGTAACATGCTAATGTTAAAGGGTAAAGTTAGCTAGACTTTTAATGTTCCCCTCAAGTCATCCGTTTGTTTTAGAGATATTTTACTGAAAGCCACAAACGTCAGCCAGCTGGTGGCGTCACAAAAACAGAACATCTAGGAAAGCTGATGGTACACCATAGTCTAGGGGTGTGGGGGTGTGACATAAGGACGAGGCATCACATGGGAAAGTAATGGAAAAAGTGACCAATTTAGTGCTTAACACAGTGAGTGAAATATTTACAACAAGGGAAGCTTGACTTCAGGTGAACCGAGGCCAAAACGAAGAAAAACCTAAATCTACCCAAATGTTAACAGAAATGAAACTAACAGAAATATTCTGAAACCTAACTCCATACGCTAATCAAAACATGAGAAAATGTTTGTTTGTATTGCTGTTCAAGCTAAGTGGTCTAGCAACATCAAAACTACTTACAAACATAGTGCTACAGGGCTAGCAGTAAGCTAAGACGAGGAGAAACAACTAAAACTCACGGATCTTAAAGTATAAATCTAACAGCTGCAAATCGATCGCAGGACGAGGTGGGTTAACCCAGCCCTGCTAACAGTTTCAACACATTCAAATGACATTTCAATCGGAGGTGCGTCGACAGACATTTCCTCTATAGACACACATAGCTAGCATGGCTAAAGCCCCCAATACAAGTATGCACACATCTGCAGACTGACATTATGGATCAGCAGAGATCCATCATGAGACTGAACTGAACAATGAGAGCGTTTAAAACACGTCTTGTGAGCACAGAGATCCCAGCAGCACAGCCCTTCAGTCAGTGTGAGTCTGTCCTTGAGAGTTCAGACAGACAGGTGGAGTTGTCAGGAACATATGGCTGAAGCTCCTGTGCCTTTATTCAGGCGGTATGAGTGTGAGCAGCCACAGCGTTTTATCACAGTGACTTCACTATGATATCACCTCCACCACCGTCACAATATGTGTCATCCCACTAGTTTCTCCCTACCGGGCTCTGTGGACACTTTGCCCACACGGTGTCTGACGAAGCCTCTGTTTCTGCTGGTTCAGGATATTTTCAGTCCAAATCAGCTTCACCTTCCATCACTTTTGTCCCACTGAGCAGAGTCAGTCTAAAGGTTGGCTTGTTTTTCTTGGCATATCTGCTACGTAACAGATTTGAATGGATGATCATGGTTCCCGCAGGATGAACCCTTATGTTTTTGGTGACCTGCTGGGAATTTTCTTCCTTGTGCAAAATGCCTATATGCTAAATACTTGCAAAATGTTTGGTTTTAGAAAGTCGACGATGACTCACAGCTAACCCATAACATGCTAGCCAATCAGGAACATGCTAACACAAATGAGTAACAGGGGTTGCATCCTTCGAAGGACCGATCTATGAAGTTTAAGTTGACCTGAACCTGATCCCTCTGGATCTGGGTCCTCCTGTTCCTCGTGTTTCCTTCCTTCCGTGTGATATTATTTATCACCTTACATTCATTTAACCTGATTCTGAACGGGGTGCAGAGATGCTGACTGGACTTACCCTCAAGGACGTAGACTGTGGAGCCATCGTCTCCTTCCTGGATGACGCAGCAGCCCTTGGCCAGGCTGGTGGGATACAGACAGTCCATGATGGTGAGAATCTGCACACAAGAGGTGACGCATTAGTCGCTTTAAAATCAATCCCATGAGAGGGCCGACGGTCCCAGATGTGTCCTTACCTGCCCGTGTTCCAGGTGTTTCATGAAGTCACTACCCATTAGCGCCCTCTGGATCAGCTCGCTAGACCTAAAATACACAGAAAGGTCAAAAAGGTCCCTCCACAGGTGTGTCGGTGTCGGTGTGGTGTCCTGTGCTCACTCTTTGGACTTGCAGTAGCTGGTGAGAGTAACGTCTGTGAGCTGGGAGGGGTCCAGGGCGGTGGGCTCTGCAGAGATGGCCTGTCTCTTGGTGCGCTGATCAGGAGCCGCCGGAGTCTGAACCGCTGCTCCTTAAAGACAAAGAGACGACAGTTCAGCAGCACATCTAGTCTGTCACATCCGAACCGCTGGACCCCGACGACCTACTGCTGCTCCCCATCTCTGCTCTGCTGGAATAACGTCCAGGTATCCTGAACTAAAATCAGCATCACATCCGCGAAAGTTTCTCATGACGTTTAGATTCTGTGTCATTATTTTGAGAGTTTCATTATTTTAAAGTGAAAATAAAGACCAGAATGATAATATTAATGAGGTATGATGACATTTTACTCAGCATCTCTCCTACTGCATGTGACTGAAATGAGACATTATTCATTATTTTGAGATAGTTTCTCATTCTGATGACCTTCAGGATCTTTTTTTGCTTCCCTTCTTTTGAGTAAACTGAAGAAAACATCAAAAATACTTCAGTGTGTGGTTAAAGCTGTATTTATGGGCTGCAGCTCTGTTCCTCGCTGACATGACGCCTGTCTAACTGTGATTCCACCTTTACTGACTGTGATGACACACCGGTGTTAGTCGTCTCCCCGGAGGTGACGGCCTGCGGTGAAGCGCTGCGGTGTCGGTCCAGCTCCGTCTGCAGCTGTCTGATCAGATCATCCTTAGTGTCCAGCTCCAGCTCCAGCTCATCGATGAGAGCGTCTCTCTGTCGCAGCTCCTCGATCTTCAGCTGCAGAGCCAGCTGGAGGTCCCTCAGGGTGCCACCACTCTTAGACACTGAAGCCATGTTTGAATAATGTGTGAATATACTGGAAGAGGAAGAGGAGGAAGACGATAAACATGGTACAGCTGCACAAAGTTAATGTCAGCACTGAAATACTCTTTACTCCTTCTCCACTACATCTCAGAGGCTTTTTACTCCACAACATTTATCTGATATCTTTAGTTAGGCCGAGCTCCTTTGTAGATTTAGATAAAAATACATAAAGTATAAATCAACAAATAAATAAGGATCTATAATTTAAGGAGGGCAGAGTACTGCAGACGTCCCTCTACCCAGAAACACTTTCCGGTTCCTGCTGGAGGATCCTGAGGATCCAGCGAGTTCTGGTCTCTGCCTGGAAAACCTCCAAAGGGAGGCGCCAGGAGGCCAGAGACCCAGAGCTCATGATCAGGGTGAGGTGAGGGTCTGAACGTAGATCCACTGTTACATTGAGTTCTGGGTCTTCTCTGGACTCTGCTCTCGGTTGGACGTCTGGGAAAATCTGTTGACAACTGTTACTGATACCTTGCGGACAAACAAACAAACACGATTGATCACATGACCTCCTCCAACTCTCATTAATGGAGGAAATTATAATCCAACAATTTCATGTAAATTTTATTCTGAAATTCATCTTTTTTTTAAAAAGTTTCTCATCATCATAAAAATACTACAGGATCTTTTTTCTTATCAAATTGGTGTAAATGGGCTTCCGTAGATTTGAGCTAACTGATTAAAATGTCGACAGGGTTGGTTCTCATTAGAGGACAAACCTGATCTAAAATCAGACTCACAGCCCTGGAACCAGAACCTAAACTAAATCTGGTGGATCCAGACTTTTATTTAGATCCACACCAACCTGCACAAAGTCATAGAAACCAACCCCCTAGATCACAGATTCTACAGGAGGTTCTGGCTCCATCCATGTCTTTTTGTTGGTTTGTCAGCAAGATTAAAACTACTGATCAGATTTCCAGTAAACTTGATGGGAGGACTGGTCCTGGGTCAGAATAGACTCCTTTAAATGTTGGTTCGGATCCGGATAAAGAGGCGGATCCAGGATTTTTTCACTTTCTTTATTTAACATTGAGAGATTTTTTGACATTTTCTTTAATTTCACGTTAAAAAAAAAGAAGCTAATTTTGGTCTTGCTTTACTTTTGCAAAGGTCATCATAGGATGATTAGAGTTTTCAAAGAGACACACAGTTGCGTTGTAAAGCTCCACATAAAGCCGGTCCTCTACTTCTGCATCAACGTCCTACTGATGGTGAGGAGAAGCTCGACACTGATTGGCTTTCACAACACAGCATCACCTTAGAAGTTGAAATTTTTAAACTCGCATGAAGCCTGATGCAAATTATGCAGATTTCCTGTCTTTAGCATTGATAATTTATTTGTAAATACAGTCGCCTTAAATTAAGGTTCCAGGTCTATGAGTTTGATTTTGGGGACTGTTTGCTTTGGTGGAGGAATACGGTCTACTTAGTGACAAAAAAACATCCTGGATCCACCCCTTAGTCCGGATCCACACCAAAATTTAAAGAGGTCTATTCTTGGCCAGGACCAGTCCTCCCACTGAGTTTACTGGGAATCTGTTCAGTGTTCAACAAACCAACAAATAAATAAACAAACTCCTGGTGGAGGTAAAAATAGTTCTGGTGTCTGGTTAAAGTTTAATGAGGGCGTAATTCTGTCAAAATCTACTTCAGTATTTACATATTGTAGTACTTTTACTGTAGTAAAATCTTTAGTATTACTTCTAAACGAGATTTTACTGAAGTTAAACATCTGAGTGCTGATTGGTCCGTTTTATTCCCTCCTCATATCCCACATTAGCACCAATAAATAATATATCGATTCCTCTATTGGTTCCTGGTCTATGATCTGAAGCCTCGTAAATCATCATGAACTCACTTTGTCAGTGTGAAGAGGTAGAGCCGCTGCTGAAGGGAGAGTCCAGCCGGAGGAGGAGAGTCAGCCCTCGGTCGCGCTCTGCCTCCGCATCTCCGATAAATTCATCAATTAATCGATCAATTAGAGGGATTCAGAAATGTGTGAGTCCAGGCGACGTCATGGCTGTAGATCGATGACCAGCAGCGATCAGAGGCTGAGGTTCAGTTTGATTCAGGATGGAGCGACATCAGCTGAGTTTGACAGCGATCCTCCAAAATAAAAGACCAGCGGCGGAGGAAGTACTCACATACTCAGAAGTACTAATAGTACTCTGAAAACTACCTGCATTGAAAATCTGTGTAAATATATTTAAAGTATTCAAAGAAAGCGTCACTGTTCTACTACTAGATAATTATGACTCATTTACGGATCACTGCATTATGTCAAAGGATTTTACTGTAGCTGTTCGACCTCATCTATCATAATGTCTTAATTGATTAGTCTGCTGATTTTCATAGATAGATAGATAGATAGATCACATAGTAAAGTAGCTCAATTTACATAACAGATTTTGGATGGAGAACGTTAAGAAGTTACTCTGCTTTTACTCAGACTAGGTCTTATTTTATTCCACATGAAGTGATAAATTATATTTCATAACCAAAGCCTATATGCTAAATGCTTTAGCCTGTATGCTACAGTGTGTCTAATGTTGTCTGTATAATAGTGACGTCATCATATTTCATGTTATTTTACATCCATCTGTGTATTTTTTCATTCTTCAGTCGCGTCTTTTTGCTGGGAGACTGTTGCAGTACTGCGTTCTGCCGCTCGGCGGCAGCAGCGTGACGTCACCACCTACCGTAAGCTGTCTTCTTCGGGTGTCGCCGGAAGTTGTTGTCGGGATTCTTCCTTAACTTGAACCAAACGATGGCAGCTTCAGAGGCAGAAACGAGCCGAGAAACAGAACAACTGGAGTTGTATCCTTTAAATGAGCTCTGAATTTTTATCTTTAAAACAGGTTAAGTCATGTTTGTGTTTTACAAAGTTATGAATTTACTTTAACTCATGAAAGCCTCGCGAGAACTTTCATTTTAGCCTCACGCTAACCTGTCTTTAGCTTCTCTGTAGTGTTTTGTATCTGACGGATCTAATTTGTTTGAATACCGGTTTAGACTGTGTGGTGTTCCTCCTGGATCCGGACCCGTAGTATTTGTGGTGAAACCGGTCGGTTAGGATTCGGTTTTTTATGCTAACATTTCCGTGTTTTTATCTTACTTTGGTTAGTCTGACATGTTCATTTTGATTCGCTTCAATGTAGCAAATTCACACAATATTTTCACATTTGTTTGCTTTTTTTCTGAGTAGACTCATAATTATAATAATAATGTTTTTATTTATTTAGGGTTATTCAACCTTAAGCACAAAGTGCTTTTCAGATGAAAAGATTTAAATCACAAACCCTTGTAAGCCTCCCTATATGACATACAAAATATGAGAACACGTATATCAGCACTGAGCCCATGTATAGAATAAAATACAAATAAGTCTTAATTAAAATGTGGATGACAGAAACAGTACATACAGTACAAAGCAGGTGAAGAAGTGACCACATCTAAGTCTGACTGGTCTCACATTTCACTGCAGTGTCTCTTTTAAATCCTGATGCTGATGATAATTTGATGATCGTGGGCTAAAATCACAAGTATTTCCCTATTGATCAATCTGACCAGGCTGTAGTTAAATTATGTCATCTGCAAGATGAAACCATGTCATCGGTGGTGTGATGACCCAGCTCCAAACTGAAGCAACAGTTTTTCAAGGTGTTTATGTCTCGTCTAAGAATAGTCAAGTTCTGTTTTTCTAATGTAGTTTTGTTTTCTTATACAGTTACCATTGTAATCCTGGACCTTGAGTATTTTCTTGGAATAGTGTTCCTCTCCCCAGGACTGGAATCTTTGGTTTTACTGACAGTTTCCCTAATAAACTGTTTTACCTCATGCATTTTTACACCTTAACCAAAGGGGACATAGAGGCATATCCATGTCTTTTTATTCAGTCATTTTCATTAATGCTGATGATTTTTATGTCTTATATCCCAACCAGTTCTCATTAATTTATCTTAATTTAATTAATTATATTTTTGTGTTATTGATAAAGTAAAGTTGTCAATAAATGTGACAGAAACGAATTAATAATATTTCCGTCTGAATCATAGAGGAATAGCAGAAAATGGAAATATTCAACGTCAAGTACCTTAAATCCATGTTAGTCTTAGTTACTTCACTGATTACGGTCAGTATGAGTGGACTGCTTGTGTCATCTGTAGATGTTCAGTCTGTTCTTCCTTGACCGTCCTGCAGTTCTCTAGACGTTCCCTTCCCGTCGGCCCATGAGGCCGCCATCGCTCTACGCTCTCTGTCCCCGGACCGCGAGCCGAGGAAAGGCGGCATCAGCAAAGAGCTGAGCGTGTCGGGCAGCACGCTGTCTGTGTGAGTGACGTCTGAACCGGCCTTTATCTGACGCGGCGCTGACGTCTCCCTCTGAACTTCTTCTTCGTGTGTTTCAGGAGATGGCACGCAGATGAAGCTCGGATCCTGCGGGTGTCTGTGAACTCGTTTCTGGATCATCTGTCGCTCGTTCTGGAGACCATGGACACGTTCGGCCCTCCTGTTCCCAGACTCAGTGAAGCCTGACAAGCTTCAGGATGGATTTGATGCTGTTGGACTCGACTCAGGTGTGACATCTGGAAGAAAAATAGCTGAAACTGTTTTCAGCAGTAAAATCTGATTGTTTAAGTTGAACCAATACGGTGGTTCGACGGTTGTTCTTGGCAGCTGATGGCTGATAGATCACAATGATATCAGCTGTACTGGAATTGAAACCAGTAGCCACAGACTTAACCCAAAACTGGTACCAGTATCTTGAATTCGGTATCAGGACCCAATGCTATTTATTATGGGTTCTTCACATTGTAGTAACAAAAATCTGATAATATATTAAAAATAGATACAAATAACTGTCATAAGAATCATCACTAACAGCCAGTAGAGGGCAGTAATAAGCCATTGTAGTGTCTAGTCTGCCTTATCCAGAGAAGAACAACAATCTATTTTCATACCCAACGGTACCTTTTTTCTGTACTTTACACTCTCTGTCACAAAAATGTCATTTCAGTTGTAAGCAAACAAAGAAGTTTTTCAAAGGAACTGGAGGAAAACTGTTTTTACTCTTATTACAATTTATTAGCACAGAACTGGACTAAATAACAATATAAATAACATTCAGGATCATTATTACCACTGTAGCATCTAGTCTGCCTTATCCATAGAAGAAGAAACAGCTCCATCAGCTGTCTGTTATGTTGTTGTCTCTACCACAGTGATTGAATACTGTAATATTTCCTGTAAATAGTACACAGTTCAGGTACTATTGGTTTCATCCTCAGGTTTCAGACACACTGAAAATCTCAGACTGTTTTAGCTACTAAGGAAGTTCAGACAGAGTCAGTGGCTGGCTAACTTCGTTAAGGCTATCCCTTGTAAAAATGCTAAGATGCACAGACTGATTAAATGGGAATTGGGAATTTAATGTTATCAGAGCTGTATGTGGACACCAGAGCGGTCTGTGTGCACCACCGGATGCTGTTGTGAACAATCAGACAAAAAGACACTAGCTTCCCTTATCTAGTATTTATGAGCAGTTTTTAAACATTAATTAATGGTTTATAATAGTTTTGTGTAGGTTCTGGTTCATCGTCTGGTGTACGAGCTTAAACTGGTTTAATGTCATGCAAACCAGCTGAACTAACATTTGTCAGGTGTAGGTGGAGAGAGCTAGCAGCATGTGGCTAGTCAGCATGTGCGTAGCTGCTTAGCTCAGCGCGTGCTGCCTCCATTCATGTTGTTATGATGCTATGCTACTATGACTGGATGTCAGAGTGTGCTCATATGAATAGGTTATTTTGCTGTAGATTGAAAATTACTGCTGAAATCAGTTTTGTTTGAATTGTGGTCCTTGGTTTGAAATATGCTTTGGTGCACAGTGTGACTCATATGAACACGTTTTATCACAAACTGTTAAAGAGATGAATGTGTCCTGGATGTTTCTGCTCCCACACAACATTTCACCAGACTGTTTGAATGTGTAACACTAGTTATCATACTGACACTCCTTATTAGGAGACTGTGATGGTAAAGGCTGTGTGACTGTTGTATGAGTGACTGCTGTATGAGTGACTGCTGTATGAGTGACTGCTGTATGAGTGACTGCTGTATGAGTGACTGCTGTATGAGTGACTGTTGTATGAGTGACTGTTGTATGAGTGACTGCTGTATGAGTGACTGCTGTATGAGTGACTGCTGTATGAGTGACTGCTGTATGAGTGACTGCTGTATGAGTGACTGTTGTATGAGTGACTGTTGTATGAGTGACTGCTGTATGAGTGACTGCTGTATGAGTGACTGTTGTATGAGTGACTGCTGTATGAGTGACTGCTGTATGAGTGACTGCTGTATGAGTGACTGTTGTATGAGTGACTGCTGTATGAGTGACTGCTGTATGAGTGACTGCTGTATGAGTGACTGTTGTATGAGTGACTGTTGTATGAGTGACTGCTGTATGAGTGACTGTTGTATGAGTGACGGCTGGATATGTGGCACTGAGGACATCATGGCAGATGTTGAATCATGGTGTGTAGCTGCAGTAGTACTGCAGTATTACTGTGTTACACATTAGTACTGCGCAGTAGTACTGCAGTCTAGAACACATTAGTACTGCAGTAGTACTGCAGTCTAGAACACATTAGTACTGCAGTAGTACTGCAGTCTAGAACACATTAGTACTGCAGTACTACTGCAGTCTAGAACACATTAGTACTGCAGTAGTACTACTGCAGTCTAGAACACATTAGTACTGCAGTAGTACTGCAGTCTAGAACACATTAGTACTGCAGTAGTACTGCAGTCTAGAACACATTAGTACTGCAGTAGTACTACTGCAGCTTAGAACACGGGGATCTATTCGTCATATTAAATGTTGAAGCTTTATGTTAGCATTAGCTGCTTCTATGCTAAAATAACATTTATTATGACATTTTCATTTTACATGTCAATCATCGTTTCAGTTGCTCCATAAATGTTCTCTCTCTCTCTTTTTGTGCACATTAGAAACAAACGTGGTGGTGGTGGTGGTGTATTGATCACTATGTCTTGTGGCAGCGAGTTTAAACTGTTAAAGCAGCTATAATCCATGTTTTTATAATAAAGTTTTTTATCACTTAATGAAACTGGGATCTATTTCTTTTTTTTCTACAGAGTTTGTTTACAGCTCAGAGAAAATCACATCCATCATTTTCGAAAGTCTGCATCTAAACAGTTTAACGTCAGTCTGGGTACAAAGTGTGTAAAGTATATTGTACTGTATTTTGTTGTAGTTTTGTATCATGTACATCTTAGATTTAGATTTCTAAATTTAGTTTCATTTTGCTGTAGTTCAACTTCTTCCAGGATGAAGTCATCGATGATGCTTCCACAAACTGGTCGTGAGTCATTCATGGGTTGAGCTTAACATCGATGACGGGGTTTTTTCTCCATCGTGTAACAAAATCTCAATTTGACCACAAGTTGTTTCATGTTTTTAATGTTTTGGGAGCATTTTGCAAACTAGATGTTCTGTTTTTACCAGCTGTCAGTTTAAGTCTGTGTGAACCCTGGATGTTTTCCAACTGTCATATATCATATTAACGTGTGGAAAACAGTCCAGTGATACTCTGACAGACCAGCAGAGGGCGCTGGATGATCAGAAATCCTCCACCTGATTCCTGATGTTTCTCTCAGGACAGGAGGAATAAAAACATCCCATCTCTTTGTTTTCACTCGTCTCTGCCGACTTTAACAAGTTCAATCAAAATGAAAACATTAATTTGTCTGTCGGCGTCTCAAACGGTGTGAGGTAAACAGCTGTGACAGGATCATATGTGGAGATCTGATGGGGAGGAAATGAAGCTCCACAGTGACTGATGGAGTTCTAGTGAAACCTACTGGAAACTTTTTTCACAATAAGAGCATCACATTACATTGAATGGTAACAATGATAAATGCAGATATTTATAGAATCGTTTTCTTCTTTATCTGCTTTTCCCTCTCGGGTTTAATTACATTTAATGAATATGTGTAAATGTTTCTGCTTTTAATCTAGAATAATTCTCTATTCTGACTGAGTGTGTATCAGATGATTCATGCTGATCTTTATGTACAAAGAAAGATGGTCTGTCCATGTTTGAAGTTGAAAATCTTAATTACTGCACTTAAAAGTACAAATCTGCAGTTAAAAGTAAAAGTTAAGACTCGCTGTTCTGTTAAATTGCTATGGAGATCGAAGAATAAATATTTTATGCTCTTGAAAACAGGGAAAGTAATCGAAACAGTAGTTCAAATAAATGAGAATGAGTCGAACGAGGAAGGAATATTATTAAGCCTTTATTCTAGGTTGTATTGAAATGACAGCCATTGTCCTCTGACATCACGCTCAGGGTGGGTGATGTCATACTGATGTGTTGTAGGTCGCATGTCCTATAATCTGACGCTTGGTCATGGTTTCACCACTGTTAGCATTTAACCATTTCCTAGCTAACATTAAATAGTGTTAGAAGACACGATAAAAAAGGGACAAATTAATTCTGAGTTCTCTTAACTGATGTTTAAGTGAAAAGACGATTGATATTAGAACATGTTTAAGATCTTTAGCAGTTGTGACATCACCTGTATAGCAGCGACGGCTAATTAAAGGCAGTCACATGACCCAGGTAATAACATGACTGGTGAGAAAATAACAAAACAAGAATACAGAGAAACATTTACACGTACATGTATTTAATACGACAACAGGCTCTGATATAACTATAAAGCTAATACAGAGAATATTTCACAGGAAAGTTCATGTCATCATGAGACCAGAACACTTCAACACCTCCAGTCTCTGGTTCCAACAAGCTTCCCTGGAAGTTTCTCTGTGACCAAAGGTTTAATGTCCTCAATAAAGAATCATTAGCATTGGGAAATGTCTAGCCGCGGGCTAATCACGATTCCTGACCCTAATGGCGTCTTGATGCTCAGCGAGGCGGCCCCTCAGGTGTCTTTTCAGACAGTATATGATAGGAGTGTTAGAGCTGATGAGGCCATATTGTTCAAACAATCGATCAAATAATGGAGAAAATATCATCAGATGAATCCAAATCAGTCCTAAACAAAATAAAACAGTAAAATCCTGCTTTTACATTAATGAATGAGTCCCATTAATTTAATATATACAAACATTCATAGGAGACATTTTACTGCATTACTTGTTTCTAATTTGAACCACAGATGGTGTCATCCTCTTAAAAATGTCCTTAAAAGAATATAAGAGGTGTTATTTTATTTTTATATACAGTCAAACACTGTGACTCATCAGTAACAGAGGCTGTAACTTTGTTCTTTATGTTATGTATCTGCTGAAAGGAAACGAATGACGCCAACAGAGGCCAGCTTCTGTGAACCGTCCTGTCATTAGGTGTGTGTGTGTGTGTGTGTGTGTGTGTGTGTGTGTGTGTGTGTGTGTGTGTGTGTGTGTTAATGCTAATTATCATAGCCCTCTGCAGGATGTCAGGATACGTAACCGTGGCAGGAAAAAGGCGACATGTAGGATGGCTCTGCCCTGGTGCAGCTATGCTTTCTACTGAGTGTCGTCCTAGTTTGGGATTGTTTTCAACAGTGACTCACCATCGCTGACATTTAAACATCATCCCACTTACACAATGTCAAGTACCGGTAAAAGCCTAATGTAAACCTCTGGTGTGAATTAACACAAGCTTGGATATAGCTAAATAAATGCGAGGGCAGGGGCGGGGGTTCCGCTTTAAAATGTCACCGTGGGATCTGTTGCACAACTGCAGGTTTGAGAGGTTCAGGGCAGTTTAGTTGGAACCAACAACATGTAATGAAAGATGAAGAGCAGCTGCATCTGCTGGGGAATAACAACATGCAGGCATTAAGTTATGATTTAAGGTTAAGGGAATAAAATACAAGTGTTTACTCAGGACTGAAATGAGGTATTATTTTGAGTATTTCTACAGTCATTGTGTAGCCATGTGTCACATTTGTCATTTATTGTTTTTGTCCAAAGTTTTCAACAACTGTAGAGAAAAGCCCTAAAAGTGCATCCCAGTAATCATGTGACCCTTTGGGGGGTCCGGCCCCTAAACCGAACCATGTAGTTTTGGTGCGTAAACGTAACCAACCCTCGCCTGACGGGTGAAAATCATAAAAAAAAAAACAGGTTGTCCCGGACACAGACCTTAGTCTCCTGGTTGAACACTCTGTGAAGGACCGCCTCCGCCGCTGCACCATGCTAGCTGTCCTGTCTCTGTCGCTATGTACAGACTGAGCTTCCCTCCAGACTTCTCAGAGAAAGCCCTGAAGGCTCCCATGTACTGATGACACGTCTCTATAGCTGAATGTTGACTACAGTGCGTTAATATATGCAAACATCTCAGAATGGAAGGAGCGGTGGATGGTGGTACATCATCTGTGGAGTGCTGAGTGAGCGAACAACAGGAGGATGATTTCAGACTCAGCGTTTGACTGCAGAGAATCCTAAAAACTGCTGCACATCATCCACTTACCAGGCTTTAAAGCTGCACTGCCAAAAGATTAGCTGGATGCATGTGTCTCACCCAGTTTCTCAAAACAGACTTCACTGAAACTTCAACCGTCTCCCTCATACGGATTAATAATCTGGGTTTTCTCATGTGACTCTGGAACCACTGCAGTATAAAGCGACAATATGCTGAGTGAATCTACTGAATAATTACATCTGACATCAAGCCGGCACAGACTCTAATAACATTATGATTCATTTAGTCAATGAAGCAGTCAAGAGCAGTGATGCGATTCAAATATTGTAATGTGCACTTTCCTGCTATGTCAGCGAAAATAAGTTCACAATGTGGAAACAGAAGTTTTACACTTTCAATGAGCTCAACTTATTTTTATTATTTGTGACTGGTGGTGATGGAAGGTTTAAAGGCAACACCAAAAGATCGACAAATGAACACTGTGCTCTGATTTGTGATATATTTTGATTTCTTTACAAAAACTCTTTAAGAGGAAAAACTCCTACAGCTGACTAAGTCAGGCTTTAACTGGCTTATTAAAATGTACTGCACTTTTAGATCTAACTGTTTGTACAGCCAATCACAACATTTTGTTAATTATGTCGTCATTGGTTTGAATAATGCTGTTTTAAGTCAGATCCTTCTGGTAGAGCTGCTACTGTGATCATTGATCACGGCGTCCCACATTCGGCCCCGTTATTTACTCTATACATACCGTTTATTGGCAATGTTCATTTCTACGCTGACGATACATCTTTTATGTCATCATCTGCCTTATCAAGATTAGTCTGCTATGGAGACTTCTTTTATTAATTTAGGACACTTAAGTCTGTGCAATAAATATGAAGCTACAATCAGCAGCCCTTTAGCTTAGCTTAGCAAAACAAAATCCATGTTATATCAAATGTGTTAGATTCATACAGTAAATTACATGTATAATAATAATAATATAATTTTATATTAATATGGACCCACAAAATCTGTCTGTCTCTACTTCTGTGCTTGTGCTTAACTCCAGAAAGACAAAGGCTCCATCAACACAATCTAGAAAAAATCCAGAAGTAACTTGGATCTACTTTTAGCCACAAATACGAGTCTCCTGGTTCCCATCACTGCGTAAGATACACTTATTTTCTTCTTTTTCGTAATTCAAATTGTGACCAATAAAAACGTCAAATGGCCAGGATGAAAACTGATTGTAAGCAAAAACATTTTTATTTGTTTGTCTTTAGTTCCCTCTCATCGGTCACCTCCATCGTCTGAGCGTTTCTGTCATGTTTGGGTTTTTTACGCCTCAGTCAGACTCATGATGTAACAATGTTAACAACTTCATTCTCTTCACATTGTCACAAACTGTAGATACAAACACAAAGGATTGAAGTGGCCTCTTCTCCACACATCTCTGATTCTGTCTCAGAACATTCTCCCATCAGTCTCCACAGCAGAACAATCATCATTACTGTCCTCGTGTTTCCTCCTCTCTTCCTCTAATGTCTGTCAGCTGGCCTCAGAAGTCATCATCATCACATATGTCCAGATACACGTCGAAGGCTTCTCGGTTGCAGTTTCCATCGGGGGTGAACACGTACTTGTGGAAGGTCCCGTCCACACATATGGCTGCAGGAAGGGAGAGAAGTTAGGTAACGTCTTTTTGTTTTCATGAATGTTGTGATTCTGGAAGTTCGATGGAAACACGGGTGAAGTTTTGGTGTTCAAACCGAATGCGAGGCGAATGTTTTACGCAGCGTGATTACATACAAAGTCACTAGCAGACGTGAATTTGTGGCGGGTTACACAAATGGCAAAGTTAAAGAATTTCAACTTGCCCAAGAAATTAGCGACACTGTGTCGCGAAAACCTAACGCTGTAAAGATTCTCCACACGTCACATAGCGGACGCTAGCAGGACGTTGATGCAGAAATGGAGGACAGCATATTGTAGCTGTATGTTGACACCCGGAGCTGTGCGGAAGCGTTAACGTACACGAGAGATTGTATCTGCAAAGATTGCGAGTTCCTGATCTTGTCCAGCAGCGCATGTCATGCATTGGAGTTTGTGATACTTCTGCTGTTGCACAACTTGTTAGCTCACAGAGAAGGACACTTTTTACTGGTTGGTACTAAAGGAAAACTCCTGGTTCTAATTTTCATCAGGACTGATCTGAAGTCTGATAGAACATTTTACTCTGAATCTTTTAAAAACTCCCGTTTGATGGAGCTGTTTTATTTTTATTATTAAACCCTCTTCATTAACAAAAATCTGGAATGATTCATTCTTTCCAAATGGAGTCAAATAATATAAATAATATTCAAAAAAATATCATGACTTTATTCCATTGTCGTGCAGCCTTAGTGTCATTTTGTGTTTTTAAAACGTGCCTCTTCTTCTTTTGTTTGGAACGTTGCAACAGAAATGTTTTATAGTTAAAAACTTTCCATCGACATGTTGGGAGGAGATGAAGACTGAAATGTCATTTCTGGGTGATTTTTCTGTGAACAGAGCTGTGATTGGTCAGGAATGAGTAGCAGCCCTCTGAGACGCTGGAGGATTTATCAGAGGAAGACATGATGAGGATCATTTTAAGTAACTATAATGTTGTTGTTGTGTTATTATTGTGTGTATTTTTCCTCACCGATGACGGAGTTGACGTTCTTGGACGTGTTCTTTCCAAAAGCGCAGATGCAGGCGCACTCAGCCGGCACGGTGAAGCTGGCCAGCGACCACTGACTGTCCACGTACTGACCAATCACAGGGCCCACCTTCCCAACACGAGCCAGTCTGAGAGAGGCAGAGCAGGAACCGGTTAGACTCTCAACAACAGTTTGGAGGGTGAAACAAACGTGACAGGAAGTCGGAGGCGGGCCTTACGCGGAGCGGCGGTTGAGTTTGGTGTCTTTGAGAGCAAAGATGTGAACGGTGCCTTTATCGCTAGAGGCGCACAGGAAGGAGGAGTCATGGCTGAAGTTGATGCTGCGAAGAAACAAGGCAGACAGGAAGGGCTGTGATTGGCCGAACTCTCTACATTTGACAACTTTAACTTGATTCACTGATAAAACAGAGCTGAACATGTTGATTCTGTTAAAGGGCCAACCCACCATCTGAAGAGACCAACAAAATAACTAACTAGATCTAGTTAGTACATATCTAGACTAACAAATCCTGACACCTCAAGTCACCTGACCAATCACAACACAGGAGAGGTGAGGAGGTGTCAGATGAGTACCAGTAGAGGGTGGCCGGGTCGGTTCCTCGCCGCAGCTCCACCAGCTTGTCTCTGGTCGTGGTGTCGAACAGCCGGATGAGGGTTCCTTTACGAGAGGCCGACGCCGCCACGCTGCCGGGCTGGTTCAGCGCCACACAGGCGATCTCGCTCTGGTGGGCGTTGATGGTGAAAGGGGCGGAGGACGTGCCGGGTTTGGTGTTGGACAGGTCCTGAAGGAAACAACAGGACCTTCAGTTTGAACGGCGTCAGAAGTGATCTGTGTGTGTCTTGAGTGTGTTTGAGACTCACAACCAGCTGCAGGCTGCCGCATTTATGTCCCGGAAACACCAGCAGCTGTTTCTCCAGACTGGGACATAAATCACACAGACCTGGAGGAAACACGGTGGGTTTATTCTAGTGCTGAGCAGTCGGCCAATGATGGAGGAGGAACATCAAACACTAGAGGAGGACTCTTTACCTTTGGGATTATCTCTGGTGTCAAACTCAAACAGTTTGGCCGGGTTGTCTGGAAAGCTGTACACGTAGATCCTGTTCTTCAAAACGATGATGATCCTGGAGGAACAAACAGACTTATTTTAATTAAATGGTTGTATGGTGGCTGCACAGGGTCAAACTGCAGGGGGCGGACTCACTTGTCATGCCTCATGCGGACGGCTAGAACCGGTTTGGTGAAGGTGAACTCCAGCACCAGTTTGTCTTTGGGGTCTCGTGACTCTCGAGCGTCGTCCCAGATCAGCACTAAGGTGAAACACGTTAAAGATCAGCCTTCAAGATGGCTACTAAGTCAGGAACACCGCTTCTGATTGGTCGACAGACTGCTGTCACAGCTAACAACCACAACACCGTTTTCACGAGATTGTTTGAGCTAACTGGTTATACTGGTTTGTACTTCATCATTATTTCCATTGTGTTTTCCCACAGTTAAATGTTTGACAGTCTCTTGTCAATGACATCATCTGGCTGCTCATATTCTGCTGGAAGTGGAGAGTTAATTAGCCGTTAGCTCCACCGACTGTTGATCTCTGGAGGCGTTTAACTTCATTTAGTGAAAACCAGTCCGAGAGCTTGGAGGAAAACATTTGTTGAATTAGCAGCAAAAATAGCACAAATCTAAAAAAAAACATTTGTTTGTTTGTTTGTTTTTGTCCTAAAAGATGAGTCAAATGTAGAGAAAGAATTTCCCCACTGGGACAACAAAAGCATATCGTATCTTTTTTTCTGTTTTCTTCTGCGTTTTATTGTCTACACTTTAAATATTTGTTGCTATTGTCTGTGTGTATCTGGGAGGGGTTATAACTGCATGTCATCCCACCGTCCTTCTATCAAACATTTCTGTCATGTTTGACAGAGTCTCACTGTGCAGGAATCAGCTGACAGCCAGTCTGGAGAGGAGGAAAGATTACATCTTTTTGCTATTTTAATTTAATAAGCTGGAAAAAAATCTGACTCTATCCTTAAATAATAATAATATTCTTGAAACGCACCAGAGATCTCTGAGAACTTGGGGTTGACTCCTCCTCCGACGACGGCCAGCAGGTTGGAGCGATGCAGCATGGAGCACAGGGCCACGCTGCCTACCTGCTCATGGTCTGGAAAACACAGAAATAAGTGTTGATGTTCCAGCTGGAGGTGGAGAATAAAATATTTCACCTCCTGCCGAGTCATAAAAGTCATTGTTCTGACAAATTAGAGGAGACACGGTGCAAGAAAACCATTTAGTAATTTAAAAACTAATTACCTGCCTCTTTATGAATTAAGCTGCTTTTACAGGAACAAGGAAGCAGAAACACATGAAACCAGACAGGATATAAAAAGGCAGACAGCCTCACCTCTGACATGTCCTTCTATAAATAAATAAAATGTATTATTATTATTATTACCATCTCAGGTTATTTTAACTTTGACCTTTATAGTTGCAGCTGACAGACGTTAATCGATTATCTATCAGTTTGATTTTCTACTTCCTCTGGTGTCACAGAGGCGCTGAGCTGATGAAACATCTACGAGTGTAAAATGACAGACTTTGTAAATGTGGAGCCTTTTCAACATGCCTATAATTACAGTAGTTAATCGGGGCTGTAATTATTACTGCAGTGAAGGTGAACGTTTCCATACGTCTGTCCTCAAATAGAAGGAACGACTTTTATAACCCATTTATTTCAGGGCGGGGCAGCTGTTAATCACAGGGTTGGTGGTTTAATCCTCTGTCCAGTGTGATGTCATGAATTAAAACACCAACAGACATAAAAGAACCAGCGATGACAAAGACAGACTCTTGATCGCCTCATGTTGCCTCTGAGTTGCACTTGAACACACCGCAAAGACTTCAGCTGATCGCCACCTGTCTGAGTGAGAATAAATAACCCTCCACACCAGCAGGTGGCAGACTGCAGACACACAAACCTTTGTTTTGATGACACGCCGTTTTCCTACCTTTTTCACTAGAGATGCATCATCCTGTAACTGTTTACACTGATGAGTAGTACTGACCTACAAACAGGAGGCTTTTATCCTGAAGCAGGAAATGGAATGTGTCACATTAGTCATTTAGGGCGTGTCCAGCTGCCTTTTGCTTGTTAAACAGCACATTATCTGAGCGCTCAGCACCACGTCAGACTTAATTATTCATGTGTGTGAATCAAACCAATCAGAGTTAAAGCCCAGCTGTTCCTATTTAAGCAGCCGCTGGTCTTCACTGACAGGTATGTTCTACTTACCTTGTGGTATTTTGGACTGTAATATTTTGTTTAATTGATCATTTGAAAGTCACTCAGTGGATCACAGACCTTCACCACATGTCTGTCAGGTTGGGTCAGTAGTTTTTGAGTAATTAGGGAAAATGTTGAAAAACACCTTATTTATCTATGTTGAATTCTTGTATCCGTCTCTTTACCTGAATCTGCATGTATATTTATTGGCTTCTTTCCTTTCATCACGTTTCATTAAAATCTGTCCTTCAGTTGACAACAAACAAACAAACCAACTAAAGTAACAACACAACCTCTTTGATGGAGGTAATAAATATGAGTACGTTCCTTTTATGTGTGGAGTATATATATTTAAAATGTAATGAGAAACTGTCTGTGGTCTTATATGAACTGTTCATTGATTTGAATCTATGTTGTGATATGAATCGTTCTCTGGATATGAAATGATATGAGACACAGCTCTAATTTAAATCATTTCTATTTTATTGTTTTATAATTGTTTTAATGTAAACTTCATGGCTAACGTCTACAATGATTGAATAAAAATGTCACGATGACATCATCATCATCTGATCTGGATCCAAGTCATATTCTGGATCTGCTGATCCAGAGCGTTTACATTTATAGGACTCACAGAAAATTCACTACTATGAGATAACAGATAATAATAATGATCCAGACTGACCTGAGATCAGATTGGAGCTGAAACTGATTCAGTTTGGGGTCAAATTTATCTTCAACAGTTCCTGATCTAGATCCTGAAGAAAACCACCATCAGTGAAATGTAGTTTTTCTAGAATAACTATCAAACTAATAATAATGATACCAATGTGATCCAGATTCTATGGGCAGGTTTTCATGGTCCAGGATCACATGATGAGGGTCAGATGAGGGGACTGTTGGGTTTATGTTGGAGAACCTGAGCTGCGTTGGTGGATGACTTCTACTTAATAAAACCACTGAGCAGGACAGGAAATACTGACTCTTTGACCACAAACACCGACAGTAACCTCACCCAGGTGTCCTTTCTCCATGAGGGGCTCCACGTTGTAGATCCTGACCCCGGTCTCCATCGCGCAGCAGAAACAGCCTGTGATAAAGAGAGAATCAGACAAGTCTACGTCCTGTTCCTGCGGTCTGAGCTCTACCTGTTAGCCGTCATCTTACTCTGGTCCTGGTTGAACTGCAGGCTGTTGACTCCTCTCTGCTGAGCCATGGCTGCTGACCACCGTTAACGCGAAGTTACCGGTAAACTACAGCTGCAGCCGGACAACCTGGGACAGAAGAGGAGACGTGACGGATCAGGACTCTGGACGTCTGTTCGGTCGGCTACAGTTAGCTAGCCTCGTTAGCATCAGGTAAACGCGGTGTGAACGCGAATGCTGTTCTGTTTCTATTATAACAGATAAAATGTCACCATGAAGACGAAGAGTCCAGAAGAAAGAGACGTCTTTAAAGCGGCAAACACGACGGAGAGAAAAACAACAGATGTCGCAAGACGGCGATTTGTTTTTGTTATGGCGGAAGTGACGTTTTCAACACGTGCTTCCGGTTCCGTTCCGCTTCCTGTTTATAAAAACTAGTTTTCATACATTAAAAACGTAACGAAATCGAAGAAATGTAACTGGAGACATGAGAGAAAAGTTACATTTAAAAAACTAACTAAAACTAATAAGTTAAATATAAAGATGGCTGATCAAAGATTATTTATTTATTTATTTATTAGAGAACATGAATCTTTCCTCTTTTCCCCTCACCTTCCCTCTCTTCCTTTCCTCCCTGCCACCCCTCATTTACCTGATTGAGTTCACCTTCTCCTCCTCGTGGGCCGACAGGTCTGGAAAGGGTCGTCTAACTTCTCAGTAGTTGTTCATTGTCTGTTAGTTAAACTGAGAACTTATATATCTTTGACATGGACATGAGACTAAATAGATTTCTGTCAGGTTCTAATCTATTTGTTTGTTTTTCCTTTGAGGAAATAAACCTTTGTTCACTATGATTCCATGATCCTTGACTTTTCATTCTGAACCTGATGTCATGAGAAATATGCTCCATAAGTAGCTTCTCAAAATAGTTTGATTGTCTCATGTTCCAGAGCTGCAAACACAGCAGTGAGTACAATTGTTTGGCCTGGTTTCCAACTTGTTGTTCATATAGGGTAGAATATGATTAATAATTGGATTAAACAAGCAATTAAAAACCTCATACGCAACTATAGTTGCTTCTGTACTATTGTTATGGTTGAGATGTTTCCTGTTGTAATTTGAAGGTTTATTTTCCCTGGTGTGAATCTGTCTTTAACATTTGGTTTAAGTGGTGCGAAAAACGACAATTCAGTTTAAAAATTACATCACAAAATTTAATTGTAGACATTTATTCTACATTTATCCACACTATCATACAAACATTCTTCATTTATGTCTCTTGATAATTATGTAAATATCTAAAAAGAGAATAAAATTCTTCAACTAAAGTTAATGCAGTTTTGGAAATTAAATTTCATGCTCATACTTTCATAAATCTAATTGGTTGTTTTCCACCACATCTGACACATTCCTCTCAACTTTAACGTCTTTTTTCATGTCCCTCGTTTTATCTCAACCCTCAGCTTTTAGAGGACAACATGCCGAATAAATCCCACGTTTTGATGACCTCTTTCAGGGGGATCTGCTCTGGGGGGTGACAGAGAGCTGAGGGAGGCAGCTGAAAACAGTTCTTTGTTAAAGTGGTTTCAAAGCAGCAGCTGAGTCACAGCCAGAGCTGCACAATGCAGCACAATTTTAATTATGTCTGCTTTATTGCTTCAACAATGCCGGTGGGCAACGCTATTCTATGAGGAGATGAGGACTTCAAACAGTGTCTATTTGCCTGAGATGACTGTATTAAAACATACTTGTATGGCATGAGATGTGCAGACCCCAGGATGAGAGGGGACAGGATTATAATTCATTCACTGCACCATGACTGTTCTCTATAGACCAGTATCAGCATATCCTCCATTATCTGGGTGTCACCTACCAACACAAGTTTACTGTTTACACTGAACTCAGCAGCATGTTTCACAAAGTCCAGACACATTTGAGCTCCTATAACAACATCAGGCCTGACATGTTGATTAGTTTTTTACTTTTTAAAGTTCCACATAAGCTCAACAAAAGCATTTAATACAAAGTTTTTCTCACGTTGAGTCAATGTGAATAAATTAATGTCCAATAATAATAAACTTTATGTTGATTCAGTTGTTATTCAGAAACTTCTACATGAACATGTGTTTATTTTTAAAGTATAATAGATTTAATAAAAGTATTTCATGTTACGTTATTCTATCTCCTGTAATAAATCACATTATTCTCCCTTTTCCCAGCACTGCTAGTCCCATAATGCTGTGCTGTTTGTTTTGGTCACAATTCACAACAGTGATTTTGTAAAAAAGAATGCAAAAAAAAAATTGTCCCCTAAGAAATAATGTTGAATCTATGTTAACAGGTTAAGCCCCGCCCCTTTTTTGGGCCATGTTGCTCCACAACACCTGAACATAGAAACATGATTAAAAGTCTAAACTGGTCTCCAGACTCTGGACTTTACTGGACTAAATGGACATTTTGATATGTAGACTGGTTTTCATGAAATCCCAGTTTAGATTTGGGGTCATTTTGACTGGTTTCAGTTTTATAATGGGTGGGTATTACAGGAATGTTGACAGTTAGAGTGGTGACATCATCATTAGAGTGGTGACATCATCGTTAGAGTGGAGGTCAGCTGTAAAATGGTCTAAAATCTTCTCTTTAAATTGTTCTCACTCCCTCAGTTTTTACTCCACATCCATAATGTTGACATGAAAACGTAGTAAAATTTGTGCTGCTTCTAGTGATGCTAATTTGGAAGCTAACAGACAAACACTTCTGGCTCAGGGAGGCTCCGAGCAACAGGAAGTCCAACCAACTGCCTCATCAGCTCCCATTTGAACTTTGAGCTGAAAATAGTGGAGGAAAGCAGACAGTAGCAGTTTTCTCTCTGCTGTCATGTTGACATTTTGAACTTGATCCATACAAATGATAGATCTACATGTTCAGCAGCTTCTTAGGATGCTGACGGTGTCTCATTTTAACAAGACCACCTACAGGGTTTGGATCAGGCTCTGGTTCCAGTGCTGCTTTAGGGGCTTTCTCTCTGTCTACCTCAATGAGTCACATTTTCAGGACCAGATACAACAGGACGTATTAATAGTATTGTACTTACATAACAAAAGAACTGCAACCTTGAACCCAATATTCGGACACAAAGAAATAAAGATTCAGACTAACTGAAGTCAAAAAGACGAGGGTCAAACTTATTGAGAGGAGGCTGAGAAAATCCAGAATCTGCAGACAGAACCAGAGACCGGATCAGATTTATCAGGGGAAACAGGAAGCAGGTGATTTAATGGAAGGTCAAGTGAGAGGAATTCTGGGTCAGAGGGAGTGATGGGATCTGAAATGACTGTTGTGGCAAAAAGAGAACAGAAAGTGAAGCCTTGGAACATTTGACTACATTTATCTGAAAATAAAAATAATATCTTATCTGTCTTCATCGCATCAGAAGACTTTATGGGTTATGTTGACATGCAGGCAGTAAGTCTGACCTTAACTGGATAAGATGGTGTAAAACAGAGAGCTGATGAGTGTCTGATCCATTAAATCCCAGTTCATGTTTACATCCAGACCCTGAAGTGACTCAGTCACATAAACAGGAGCAGAGACTGGAGGCAAAGTGGACGAGGACATTTAGAGACTTTCAGGTCATGTTTGGATAAGATGTACAAAAGACGGTCCAGAATCTGAAGTCTTTAAGTCTCTGCTCAAACTGGCTGCCCAGGTATTGACAGACTGTTGCTGGTGGACCAGTAAAGAGTCTCTGAGCTCCAGTAAAACAGCCAATAAAACTCTCATACAGGCAGAAATCAATGATAAATATCAGCTCACAGTGACGGGGCATCCTTGGCCTTTTCTCCTGGGTTGTTTTAAGAATGGAGGATCTTTGATTGGTTCAGAGTTTAATAAAGGTTCATGTGTAGAATATGTTTGTTCTCATTATCAGCTTAATACGACTAAAATAGTGTGAAAGTTGTTCTAACTGGTTTGAATGGACCTCAATCTGACAGTAACTGTTTTCATGTCTGATAAATCATGTTTGATGCATCGTTTCTGTGTTTGTTCTCAGTATTTCGGAGGCTGAGGATGAATCTGTCTTTACTTGCCTGACCCTCTGGAGAAGAAACGTCTGTTTGGAGGTGAGTGTCTGTTTGTGCTTTACTCAGTTCTGCAGACGCATCATCAAAAGAGAGAAGTTATAAGAAATGATAGAACAGACACAAAAGAGCTTTAAATACACTGATTCCTAACAGACGACATCCTGGTGGTCCGTCTGCAGGCCTCAGGGGTCACACAGAGCGATCAATAAATCCAAGAATGTGAAGCAAAAATAGATGTTTTTATAAAAAACAAAATCACATTTGTGTTACTGAGTAAATTTAACGATTAATTGGACTCATTTGTAGTAAATTTCCAATCAGCTGCTGAGCTGAGAAGTTTAACTAAATAGTTAATAGTAACAGAAAACTGTAGAAAAAGCTCAAATGTCCAGATAGTTTAAAAGTTTTGTCTACAAGGAGCAAATAAACCGTTTATTTATGTTAGCTAAACGTAAAGATACCAGTTTTGACATCTAAATATTAAAGGGTAGATGTGTCTATGACAGCCCCCCCACCTACAGCCTGGTCACTCCCTATTAATTCAAAACCAGCTGCAGTTCACCTAGAGGGTGTTCTAGAAGGAGTCCTCAATAAATGGAGCTAAACAGCTAAAATAACTATTTTCACCTACTTCTAGACAAAAAAGCAAAAATTGTATTTTAGTTTGTATAAATATAGTATTGATTATATATCAGAAGTGAAATGAAAACACACCAATGTTCTTGTTTTTCTTACAAGGAAGGTAATTTTGCCACATACAGCTAGCATTCTGCTAATGAATGCTGATTGGTCAGTTAAGGATTTAAGACCTGACATCCTTCCTCAAAGTCTCCTGGAGTCTACAGACATTTTTAAATTAAATCTAATGAATCTCTAAAGGAGGAGCTTCATTTCTGACAGACTGATGTAGATCTGGTTCTGGTAGATCTGGTTCATGGAGTTCTGGTTCATGGAGTTCTGGTTCATGTCGTTCTGGTTCATGTCGTTGTGGTTCATGTAGATCTGGTTCTTGTGGATCTGGTTCATGTAGATCTGGTTCATGTAGATCTGGTTCTGGTGGATCTGGTTCATGTAGATGTGGTTCATGTAGATGTGGTTCTGGTAGATCTGGTTCATGTAGCAGAGATATTCCACGACTATTAATGCTAATATTTTGGCTACCAGAGATGCTACCAATGCTAATAGTTAATTAACGATATTTCACAAAAACTGAAGCAGCAAAAAAAAAATCCAATGGACTGATATTTATTGTTTCAACCCATTTTATCTAAAACATGATGAAAGTTGACAGAAAAATATATTTTTTCCCCATAAACATTAAATTTTGGGGCCTCTGCTACAAATCAGACATGTTTATGTGACTACAGCTGATAAATAAAGAGTTATCAGATATCTAAAGTAATAAAAAATATGATTGTTTTAATAGTTGTCATTTTTAAGGGTAAAGTTGTGTAAAGCAACACTAACATAAAGATTAATGTCTCTGATCATATAAGGAGTCATAAATAGAAAATAAAGCGGCTCCTCCTCTCGTCAGGTTTTTAACCCTGATGGCTGTTTGACTCTCAGATCATGTTCCTGTGTTTCTGGCTCATCTGGGATTAAATGTGTTGATGCTCACCTGTTTGAGGATCCTGTCACCAGCTGCTGATTTGTTTTCATCAGTTCAGACACTGTATCAATTGGATAAGTTAATGACTGTTTATGGGTTTTAATTGCTTTTAATGCAGCAGATGCAGTTTGTTTAATTATGTGCATAATCCAGTGTGTAAACAGGACTGGTCACAATATGCCAAGTCATCACTTACAGACAGAAACAGCAGCAAACAGAGCTCAAGTTTAACAATAGAGATGAATTCATTAAATACATTCAGATGTAATTATTCCATGTTTGAACTATTATTTATCTACTGTATCATAACATCACCACTACTAGTGAATATACACTACTATATTATACACTACCATATTATACACTACTAGTGAATATACACTACTATATTATACACTACTAGTGAATATACACTACTATATTATACACTACTATGTTATACACTACTATATTATAACTACTAGTGAATATACACTACTATATTATATACTACTATGTTATACACTACTATGTTATACACTACTAGTGAATATACACTACTATATTATACACTACTATATTATACACTGCTATGTTATACACTACTATATTATATACTACTAGTGAATATACACTACTATATTATACACTACTGCTATGCACTAATAGTGAATATACACTACTATATTATACACTACTGCTATGCACTAATAGTGAATATACACTACTATATTATACACTACTATATTATACACTACTATGTTATACACTACTATATTATATACTACTAGTGAATATATACTACTAGTGAATATACACTACTATATTATACACTACTATGTTATACACGACTATATTATACACTACTAGTGAATATACACTACTATATTATACACTACTAGTGAATATACACTACTATATTATACACTACTGTTATACACTACTATATTATACACTACTGTTATACACTACTATATTATACACTACTGTTACACACTACTATATTATATACTACTAGTGAATATACACTACTATATTATACACTACTATGTTATACACTACTAGTGAATATACAGTACTATAATATACACCACTATATTATACACTACTATATTATACACTACTATGTTATACAGTACTATATTATACACTACTATATTATACACTACTATGTTATACACTACTATATTACACAATACTAGTGAATATACACTACTATATTATACACTACTGTTATACACTACTATATTATACACTACTATGTTATACACTACTATGTTATACACTACTATGTTACACACTACTAGTGAATATACACTACTATATTATACACTACTATGTTATACACTACTATATTACACACTACTAGTGAATATACACTACTATATTATACACTACTATGTTATACACTACTATGTTATACACTACTATATTACACACTACTATGTTATACACTACTATATTACACACTACTATGTTATACACTACTATATTACACACTACTATGTTATACACTACTATATTATACACTACTATGTTATACACTACTATGTTATACACTACTATGTTATACACTACTATATTACACACTACTATATTATACACTACTATATTATACACTACTATGTTATACACTACTATGTTATACACTACTATATTACACACTACTATGTTATACACTACTATATTATACACTACTATATTATACACTACTATATTATACACTACTATGTTATACACTACTATGTTATACACTACTATATTACACACTACTATGTTATACACTACTATATTACACACTACTATATTATACACTACTATATTATACACTACTATGTTATACACTACTATGTTATACACTACTATATTACACACTACTATGTTATACACTACTATATTATACACTACTATGTTATACACTACTATGTTATACACTACTATGTTATACACTACTATATTACACACTACTATATTATACACTACTATATTATACACTACTATGTTATACACTACTATGTTATACACTACTATATTACACACTACTATGTTATACACTACTATATTACACACTACTATGTTATACACTACTATATTATACACTACTATGTTATACACTACTATGTTATACACTACTATATTATACACTACTAGTGTATAAACTGCTGAAATGTGACTTCAGACATCAAAGTAATTTGCTTCTATACACACAACATACTTCAAATGGGATTATCTTAAAACCAAACCAAACGTGAATCTTTATGAGATTTAACTGAATTTAACTGAATTCACATTTGGTGATAATCGTTAACTGTCTGAACAATTTAAATGTATCTACAGAGAGAAAAGGTTCTCCATGATGTACCACTATTGTTCTACAGTTGCCCAGAATGGACAAACCCAGAGGGCCTTTGCTTTTTTATGATGCCACCATAGAGAAGCGTGAGATTAGGGGTGTTAGTTGGTTGCAGTGTGCGACCACACCACTAGATGTCACTAAATCCTACACATGGTCATTTCAAGGAAGCTAGCATAGCATATTAGCTTTGTGTCACCATCCAGTCCTCTGTCAGAGTATTAAATTCTCTACATCAGAGACATGGTTACATCCATTTGTCCCATTAGCGAATGAGCTAGTTAGCGAGACAGTTAGCTGTGAGTAAGTAGCGATAGCAGGTTTCCATCTAATGAGCATCATAGTTCACTAAACGAAGTACTGCGTGAACGAGGAAGGACCGTAGTTCTTAATAGGGTGTTATTTAGCTTAGAGTTGATGCTACATCAACCAATCACAGAACTAAAAACGTCCCTCAGATGGCAGCTAATAAAAATGTGATGTTTAGTTCTTGTGGTGCAGATATGATAAAAAAGGAAGAAGCTCTTTAGTGTTTAGAACAATGCAAAGGTTCCTTCGTCTCACTGTGAACAGAATTACTAATAAACAGCTTAACATAATTTAGCCTTTTCCTTTCCAACATGACACCACAGTCCCCCCCGTGACCGCCTCCCTCTGTGGACCCATTGAGCATGCTCAGTCCAGTCCTTCTCCCTGTGGGACTCCCTCTACGTCCCCAGCTGACCTCCTGTTGTCTCCGAGGTCACATGAAGAGGATAAAATAATGACATCATGCAGCTTCTAGACTTTCTGATGTTATTGGACTGAATAAATCAAATCCTGCTGGGATGTTTGAGGCGCTCCCTTATCTTGATTTTGTCTGATTTGGCTCAGAGTGTCAGAAAACTGATTTAGTGTAGCATCATCTTGCCCCCAGAGGCTGAACCTCTTCTGTTCTCTCATTCCCATGTTTTACATCAATGTTCTGTCAGTCACAATGTGAAGTGGTCCAAACGTACTTTATCCTAATGGTGTCATATTAAACCTCCTGCTGATCATCTTTATGTCATTATATTTATATTTTATGGCTGAATTTAAATTAGGACACGATCACATCCCTTCCTCATCAATAGAAATGATTTCCATCGCCTTCCTTCAAACAAACATCCACATCTTATTAATGCTGATCGTTTCTTTAGAGACTCGTCACAGAAACTCTTAACTCTCATCTTCGGCCAAAAATGCAGTTTATCCCAGCAATTAGCTCCGTCCCAAAGGTTTACTCTTAATAACTGAGAGAACAGTCAGGTGTTTATTCTTATTTCAAACAAAGCCTGCAGTACAGTCTGGACTAGACTGGTAATCCCAGCAAAACTGTCATCCAGGATCTTTCATTAGAGATATTTGTGTTTCTGCTGTTTTCAGTGATTTATCTCAGGCTGACAAAATAATAATTCAACCATTAATCTTTGAGCTGAGGTCTAGTGAACAAAGGTATCTTTTATATTCACTAGCTAATAAACTAGCAAAGTTTATTCTGTTTGTTTGACCTCATTAACTTCTAGAAGTTTGGTGACTTGAGGTGTTTTCTGGAGACTGAAATAACATAAACTGGTCAGTGGGCTATGACTATGTACTGACTCCCTCTACATCCTGGAGAACCTCTCCTATTCGAGCTGCTGCCTCATCCAAACCTGCCCACTTCACCTGACGCAGCAATAAGATGAATGTGCATAATGAACGACAAGAACAAATCAGGAGAACGCTGATGTTAAAAATGCTGAAGGAGGAAAAGTGAGAAAGGCCAAAAAGCAAGTAAGCAAAAGGAGGCGAAAAGTCTGAGGAGCTGAATCTGTTTTCACTGATGATTTATGCAGGAGAGAGAAGAATGAACACAGTTAGTCCAGTGTTAAAGGTGATGGAGCCTCATTTGAAAAATGAATAAAAATTCCTACACAATCAAATTTTCTAAGGATAGCTAGAACCTTATGTCCACCTAATGAAGTTATTCTAATGATTTTAATTTATTCTAGAGAATATCTGAAATATCTGTGTCTAACATACAGACAGAGAAACGACAGACGTCTCTTCTCAGACCTGGGTTTGCTTGGCAAAATGTACTTGTGTAACTTGTGTGGTGTCAGTAGGGCTGTAAACAAACTGTATGAGCTAGCGTAGCTAGCATGGCTAGCGGGCTAACAACAACAATTCAAAAAGTTGTAGCACATAGGGCCCTAAAGGATCTAAAGGATGTGTTGTAAAGTCCAGAGCATTTATGGTGCATTTATGGTGCTAGTTGAACGAAGCATAATCTGGTTATTTAGTCTCTTATTTATTCAGAGGTCTGATGTGAATGAAACCATTTAAAAGCCAGGAGCACGTTGTTATTTCTGTGATACCATTTTTCTCACTGAGGGACATTTATGTGGTTCTCATGACTCCCAGTCATCACTAGTGTGTAACCAGCAGAGTGTTCATCACTAGTGTGTAACCAGCAGAGTGTTCATCACTAGTGTGTAACCAGCAGAGTGTTCTGTGTTGCAGTTTCATCTGATTCGTCCTTTAAATAGCAGTAAAAATACTGCAGCTTTGACTTTAGAGGTTTTTGTTGGTCGATGTTCCAACGATGCACCTGAACACACCTCGTTTTAGGACCAATGCTGTCACAACGTTGGCGCTAAGCGTGAAAATATGAAAAGTCCATTGGAAACTAGAAATGAAATTTGTGCTGGACTTCGTCTTTTATCAGAAATTGTTTGAAATCAGGAGACTGAAATAATGAACTACATGTCAAACATGCTTCAGGATTATCTCTCCTTCTTTTAATCTAACATCTGTTTATCCTGCAAAAACCTGCAACTACAGGCCATTAAGTCCACTATAAATATTCATGGTGTTGGTTTTGGTGACCTGTGTGACATGTGAAGGTTTCCCCCAGACCCCGGGACACTGCAGCCCATTTAAATGTGTAGTTCAGGAATGTGGCTGCATTTCCATGTAATTTACAGTTTGTCCAAGGATCACTCGTCATTGATCGTTGACCCCGGAACACTCATCTAATACACACTTAACTTCTTATGCTGCAAAATGCTAAATAAATAGTGAATTCATTCCAACTCATTAGCTTCTAGGTGTTAGCATAGCAGGGTTTTATATATCCAGACTGTTCAGCCTAAAGGTAGGAAATGAAACGAGACCCTAGAGTCTCCCTGGTGTGTCTGGGTGAGTCTGAGTCTGTTTTAAGGGTGATGTTAATAAAGTAAAACACATCCAGTCTCATGCTTCGATTCACAGATGACTTGTTCGACATTTCACTAAGAACACCATCATATCCAAGCAGAAACCAGAGCTGTGTCACAAAACCATAAAAAGTCTGTGGATGTCGTAGGAAAAAGGAAGAAACAAGCCGTCAGTGAATGTGTTGGAGTTCGGTTCAGTAAAAACTACTAAAAATCATGATGATAAAGAAAACTACAGCCACGCAAAAGAGAGGGGCGTGTCACTTGTGGACTAGATCTGGACTAGATCATCCCAGAGATGCTAATATATTTTTAAAACACAGTTCAGCCTCGGTGGAGGAGCTGATCTTCTTACAGTTAAAGTAATCCAAAAGGATTATATTACTTTGAAACGAGTCTCCAGTGGCTGATAAGTAGATGGACCCAGGATCAGGTCTTTCAGAGCCACAGCTGCTCATCAGTGGGACACATGGTTATGGATGTAATCAAGCATTAAGTAGTGGTGTAAAGTATCCGTAGACAATCTTATTACATCAGCGCTCTAACAAGCTATGATGTCACCCTCGATTAACCTATTGATCTGCTTTAATGTGATTGTGGCGCTGACAGGATATCTGGAGCCGATAATAAAGAAAGATTCCTATTAAAATAAGTCGTCTGAATGGACTCAGAATGAAGCGTCGCTATTCGCTCAGTAACAGCTGCCCTTCATTGCTAAGCGCCTTAATGCCATCATCCTCTCCCAGAGCATTAACTGTGTTAATCACCTTTATCGGTGCTGCAGGAAAATAAAAGGTCTTTTTTAACATGGCTGACTCACCCGTCTGACAGACAACAAAGGAGCGTCCTCCCCCGCCTTCAGTCACCCAAAAACCAGCCTATAGAGAGCCCAGCACAAAGACAGGAAGTCCTGCTCAGCCACACATTAATGCCTCTGTAGGACCACATGTTGTGTAACCATATGACTCACATCCCCAACAATACGATGGACTGTATGTCTGTGAGGGCCTCTCCAGAGGACAGGAAGCAGCGAGCTGTAAAGTGTTACACAGGTGAGCGTGGAGCACAAATAGAATCACACACTGACATCCCATAATATAACAGTGTCTGATGTGAAGGTGCAGATCTGTCTTCTACAATCCCCCCGTTCTACGTGACTTCATGCCAACAGTATCAGAAGAATTACCGTTAAACATTACCGTTAACCTTTACAGTGGTGTACCGTTAAACTCTAAAAACAGCTGTTTGATGATGCAACCATATTTCTCACTAACGCTGGGCTAACACAGCGTCGTTTGGATTTGAACGTTTTGGTTCCGGTTCTTGACGGTTCTCGATTCCTGTTCTTTGAGGGGTGGAGTCAAAATAGGCCACATGCTTATTTTCACAGAAGAAAACTATTTAAAAGCCTTTATACAAGCCATTCTGTGTAAATCATTCATTATGGATGACTCATTCATATGTTCGTGTCACGTCGTGCATCAATGCCGCTAGCTTAGCGGCGGTAAACTGGCTACTAGCGTTAGCAATCTGTTGATGTTCATCTACAAAAAAATATATTTCATTATTTGCATTTGACACAGTTTATAACCGAGAAAAACGTGATTTAATTTTCACTTAACTGATTGTGACGAGGTGCTGCAGGCGAGGGAGAAACGACAATCAAACACGCTGCACTCACTGATTTGCACACAGTGTAGTTGAAGGTGTTTAATCATGTTAGCTGTGCGTCCTTCCTGACATGTTGTAGAAACAGAGGAGTTTTCTGGCACAACTTCACCTCCTTACAAGCTGCATGGAGAAGGGAAAAGATCCAAAAGACAAAAAAATCCAGCAACACTTGTAGATTAGGAACAACTTTATTGCTTGACCAACGCCTCTTGACCAACCATCCTTACATGAAATCAGTTTGTCACAGGTGTTGCACTGTGCCGACTCAGCATTATTCAGGGTAAATTAAAGCCACACTTTTGAGCGCCTTGCACCGTTTGTCCCGAAGACGTGATCGTGGCAGCATGAGGTGTCGATGACATTAAGGAACACTTTAAATCAAATCTAAAGAGGAAATTACAGCACAAGGATTTTTGGAAAATCTAAAGGATGGAAGACATTTTGTACGTCTAGGCTGGGAGTTTATCTTTAACTGTCATTAAACATGTAGCCTGTTATATAAGGATTTATGTCCAGACTAAAAATGTCATTTTTCTTTGTAATTTGAAGGTAAATCTTATTAGTTTTATATTAATGTGTACTTTGACTTTCTTAATTACATCTAAAGTAACAGATGGTTTTTAATGTTTGTTTTTTTACATAATATAGCTGTTATTCTACTGTTAAATGAATAATATACTGTAGTTTAATTCATTTGGACTTTATTACATGTAATTTGATGGTCTGGTTATTTACTGTAATTTGATGGTATCTGTCTGGAAACTCTGCTGCCAGACTTTTTATGTTTAGTTTTTTTACAGTGCTCAATCTAAATATCCATAAATCAGATCTGTGTTCAGATTTGTTCCGGTTGTGGCTCCAGATGTACACAACCAGAGGAGAAAGGAGACTGATAGACGATGAGGATGATTATTGATCAGTAAACTGGCCAATGAGACGCTGTAGTTAAAATGAACACACTCCTGTTATCGTGATGCAACTGTGAGACGTGACATCAGTAATTAATCATCCTCAGTGACGGGAGCGTCTTCCTGCTCACTGGGGAGTTTATCCCGGGATCCTCGATCTCATTAAACGCTGATATGACAGAAAAAACACGCGTGCATTTCAACTCACAATCATGCACTTTATGTCACTTTGTGTCCCATTAACAGCTAATTAAGATGTGAATGATCTCCTTGGGGGGGGAACTGTTCTACTTAAGTGGCTTTCAGGCGGCTCCTCGTCCCACATTAATCTCCCTCCCCAGGGGAACGCCGGATATTGATCTGCTTTTCCCACGACATCAATCTCACTTGGAAGAGATGAACAAGATTAAAGTGAGATGTGCATCACATCCAGGAAGAGAGCAGAAGATGACCTCTGTACCGCTGACAGATGCACAGAAGCAAAACTCACTGAATGCTTAAATATGAATAATCCGAAAATATATTGAACCATTTTATCAGATGAAGATTTATTCACTCATATTTGATGCACTGCAGTCGATTATAGCCAGAAATATATAAAATAGTTCTTTTGAGCTTTAACATCTGCAGCAGTAAAATGTCATCATCGCAGTAAAACATTTCTCTGCTCTTTGAGCCTGAAACTCTCTGGATGTTTGACAGGAAACCTCCTGATTCTGGTTTGAGTTCATGTCATCAGTGACACAGCAGCTGTTAGCGGTGCTAAAGCTGTGGCTCCTGTAGAACCACTGCTTCAGCCTGAAGGTCTTCAGCCTGAAGGTCTTCAGCCTGAAGGTCTTCAGCCTAGCCCTGAACATTTCTGGTCCTCAGATCTGGTACTTTATGGAACGTCGGAGGGAATATGGAGCTGAACATTTTGTTGGCTCAGAGTTTGCGTTCGTTTCATCCATGATGCTTTGCTGCTTTTGAGTTTTTTAAAGACGATCAGCCAAAATTTCTCTCAGTCTGTCTTTGGTCATTCTTTACGCTGTGAATTTCGACTTGTAAGGTGTGGAGAGGAGGGATTTCAGGGTCTTCACCTGAGCCTCTGGCCCCTTTTCCACAGCCTGTCGCCCCTCGAGTCGCCCTCCTGTGGTGAGGATGAGGCCCTGCAGGCTCCAGCCGCTGTTAAGTGTTTTTCTTCCCATGTAATTTATTTCTCACGTTGAGGTATCCATAGATGGAGCATTAATTTAGCACAACAATCAGTTTCACAGGAAGTACTTAGCTGGTGCCCATTATCAGGACTTGATGGCCACCTTGCAGCCTCTCAGAATAGAGAACATACTCAGGTATAAATAGGTGCAAACACAAGAGCTGCTCCAGTGTTCCTGTACTTTGAGCCGTCATCCAGCACTAACAGCTAACAGAGCTGCTGCTCTCTTAAAACAAGAACAACAGCTCCGAAAAGATTGTATCAGGTTATTGTTTGGAGGCATTACTCACCGAAAAGCTCCGGCTTTATCGCCTCCATCTGTCTGCTCTCACACCGGGAATGAAGGTGTGAAGGGGAGAAAGAAAAACCAGCTTCCATTGTTTGGAGAATGTGGTGAACTTTGACTCCAGTCTGCATCAGACAGCGATGAGATGTCTGTTAGAGGTAGGCGAGCACCCCATAAGTCTGAAATATGGAGCCTTCTTTATGCTTTAGCATGAAGAATTAACTGGAACATATTTGTGTCCAAGGACAAAAGATGCAGGAAAAAAACCTGAATGTGAGCAAACTGACAGTCAGATGGGCCTAAAAATGTAAAAAATAAGCAAACTGAAGAAACCAATAATGAGATGCACACCTTTAGGATGCCGAAGGAGCATGTGTGGATTATAACCCGTCACACAGACGGACAAGGGTAGAACTTCTATGTTCCCTTTGGTGGGGCATAAAAAAAAGATTACACACAAAATGAACAGAAAAATGAAGATTCATTAAGTTGTTTTTTTGTCTTTCTGTTAAACATGTTGCTGATGTTGAAAAAGAAAATTAAATTCTACTTTACCAAAACCTATGTGTTAGCATGTTAGCATGTTAGCATTATGGAAAAAATCTTTCCAAGTAGAATCAATGAGTTTTACACCATACATACAAAATACATACATATATATACATACATACACATACACATATATATATATGTGTATATATATATATATATACACTGTATATATATATATGTATATATATATATATATGTGTGTATATATATATATACTGTATATATATATATATATTGTATATATATATATACAATATATATATATATATATATATATATTGTATATATACATATATATATATATATAGGTGTATATATATATATATATGTATATCTACAGTATATATATATATATATATATATATATATATATATATATATATATATACATACATAGGGTGCGGTCCAAAGAGCAGTCCATCAGGTTCTGGTGGTGATCCGGATCATCATCTGGATCTAGAATGTTTACATTTATAGGACTCACAGAAAATTCACTACTGTGAGATAACAAATAATAATAATGATCCAGACTGACCTGAGATCAGATTGTCGCTGAAACTGAGGTCAAATTTATCTTCAACAGTTCCTGATCTAGATCCTGAAGAAAACCACCATCAGTCAAATCTAGTTTTTCTAGAATAACTATCAGACTAATAATAATGATACCAATATGATCCAGATTCTAGGGTCAGGTTTTCATGGTCCAGGATCACATGATGAAGGTCAGACCATCAGTTTTACCAGCCACAGCATCAATGATGAACACGTTGTATAATTTGTAAAGGTCCATTTATGCCCTACGATAAAAACGGAGACGGACAGAGTCCTCCGTACGTCTTCTGCGTTCATTCCGTACGTAATCCGTCACGTTTTCAGAGAGACGAAACGGAGCAACACCACCGGATATGGATGATAGCAGTGTAGCTACAATTCAAGCAGGGCACAACAAATATGTAAGGAAACAACGAAGAAGAAGAGTGTGAAGCGATAAAGTGTAAAAACTTTCCGTCCTCATGTCTCGATGTATTTAATGACCTCAAAGACCACAGAGTAAATCGTTACCTCTGCTTACAACACTTTGTATTTACCAGGTACATCATCATAACCTCCTACAGTCGTCACCATATTTGTTGTTGTCGTAACTTTTGAAACTTCATGTCCTCCTGAGGTTGTATCGATGTCGATGTAGAGGACGTACAGAAGTCTGTACAGATCGACGGATAGACCGTTTATGTACAAAGTGTGTATTTCTACACTGTAGTATTCCTACTTCATTAAAAGATCTTCACCGCCGTGGAGTCCTGATGGCTGCTGGAGCGTCGCCTCATTAAGGACACGCCACACATTACAGTATGAATCTAACATTAACAGCAGATAAACAGCTGATGGATCAGAACAGAGATCACATCCAGATCCTGTCCTGTCAGATAAAGCGGATTAAAGAACCTGTTTTTAACGACCGTCTCTTTGTCGTCTCATAAATGAGGTTGTGTAGGCGACAGTGAGGCAGAATGTTATGTTAATATTAAACAGAGCTTATTAAGTTCGGCTGCCATATCTCACCACGACTCCTCATTCTATCCTCATCATATTGCATTTTCTTCCAGCTCTTTATGGAAGCAAATACATGACGGAATGAGTGGGTATGAGGCAGATTTAAAGTATTAATACGCATAAAAGTTTTCTGTGCAGTGGAAAGTTTAATTGCCACCCTAAATATCTGCCGGAGAGAAGTGCTTTTGTAGAGCGATAAATTCTCCTTTGTGCAGCGTGGGACACAAACGGAGCGAGAAGGAGTGATGGGAGGAGGGAGATAAATAGAGACCTAATATGGCGACCTCCCTGAATAAATGAAAATGTGGACATGCAGTATTCAGAGGGTTCAGTGACTGCTGCACTAGCGGGATTCATCTGACCCTCAGCTCAAAGTCACTGCACCTCAGCATTAATGATTCACCAGCCGCTGCCTCGGGGGCGAAGATGTGATCTGATTTATAAATCGTTGCTTTAAAGCTCTCCAGCGGAGCAGCTAATGGGAAATATTTAATAATGAACTTTGTTTGCCTCCCTGAGGGTCTATTTAGTACAGTTAATGTAGAGTAATCTGAAGGGTGAACCGGCAGACGGGGCTGAGGTGTCGGAGGCTGAAGCCCCCGTAACGTCCGGGGTGAATCCTCACACCTCCTCTGATCCTCGCTGTGGGCAGACGGCGGAGTCAAGCAGCCAAATCTCCACCAATCCTCCAAGACCGATGAACCTGCAGCAGGATCACGACCCAGTAAAGGAACCAGTGGAGAAATGTAGGGAGCAAAACACGTCGATTTTACCTGACCTCCAGATGGACACGCAGGTGTTTCCTCATCCGATGCCTCTGTAACAGGAATTAAAAGTCACCAGTGGGAATCTGAGGAAACTCAGGCAGAGATGTTCAGACGATGTTTTAAAGTTTTATTCACATTATTTTTAGTCACCCTCACCTGGAAGAATAGCAACAACTGAAGTAAACACTTACCTTAAATAACTTGTAGACTTCTGTGGTTTTAACACTGTTTAAGACATTTAGGATATTTTAGATACAAAACTTTACAAAATATAAAACAAAGGTCTGGTCATTTAAAAAATGCTTCATATAATGTCTTTAAGCCAGTTTAATTCCCTGTAAACCAACAGAACCAGCATTTTCAGGTGCTAATGAGAAACATATGGCTAGTTAGAAGTTACCCTTCTACATACAGCCTGGTCACTCCCTATTAATTCAACTGTACCGAAACCGGCTGCAGTTCACCTAGAGGAAGGAAGGAGTCCTCAATGAATGGAGCTAAACGGCTAAAACAATTATTTTCACCTACTTCTAGACAAAAAAGCTAAAATTGTATTTTAGTTTGTGTGAATATATTATTGATTATATCAGAAGTGAAATGAAAACACACAAATGCTCTTTAGTTTTTCTTACAATGAAGGCAATTTTGCCACAAACTGCTAGCATTCTGCTAATGAATGCTGATTGGTCAGTTAAGGATTTATGATTGATTGTGATCCGACATCCTTCCTCGAAGTCTCCTGGAGTCTACAGACGTTTTTAAATGAAATCTAATGAATCTCTAAAGGAGGAGCTTCATTTCTGATGTAGATCTGGTTCATGTAGATCTGGTTCATGTAGATCTGGTTCATGTAGATCTGGTTCATGTAGATCTGGTTCATGTAGCAGAGATATTCCACCGACTATTAATGCCAATATTGTGGCGGTTTTCGGTGCGACACGTTTGGCATACGCTCCTTTCTTTCATTGTGTTTCTTGGTAGTTTTTCGATGAAGACGGAACTTAAAATTGTGACATAGGAGACACACCTCTTTTTCCATTTCTTACATTTGATTGGCTGTTTGCAGCTCCGCTACAGAAAACACTTAAACACCGTTTAACTGCTGCTACCACATTTTCCCGTATTACTCATAAACTACTGAAACCCTGTGGAGGGGCGGGGCAAGGGTCAGGTGAGCTCATCAGACAGTCATCTTGGCACAGGTATAGGTTCTATATGGTTTTCATATATTCTGAGTTCAAACATTTACCTCCGCCTCATGTTTCCAGCTGTGTCTTTGGTTGTTTGGTTTGTCAGCAGGATTCTGAAAAAAACATCTGAATTCCATGAAACTTGGATTAAAAGGATGGTGTTTGGATAAGGAAGTAACCCACGAAATTATGGAGTGGATCCGGATAAAGGGACAGATCCAGGATTTCTTTTCTCTCTCTTTGACATTGCTGATACTGTTGATGAGATTTTCCCTAAGTTCGTAAAAATCACTGGCACGTTTTCTACTAAGCTCAGTGTGGGGGTGGAGCCTGAGTCAGACATGTAGGACTGTTCTATGGAGGAGGTCTGACTGTTCCTGGGTGACATCATAGGACCTCCATCAAGGAGGTTCTGTTTTGACCTGTGTCTGTCGGTTGGTTGGTTGGTTGGTTGGTTTGTCGGTAGGATTACGCAAAAACTACTGAACAGATTTCCAGTAAACTTGATGGGTGGGTTGGTCTTTCAAATCCAGAAAATCCAAATCCAGCAGATTATACTGTTTCCATAGGGGGTGGTCTGCCTGTAGACTCTGGTTCCAGGTCCGTGAGTTTGATTTTGGTTGAATTAAAAGGACTGTCGGGCCTTGGCGGCGGCGGGATGCGCTCTAGTTTCCTCCTTCTTTTAAACTTCTTCATCCCTGCATATGACCAGTTTAAGCTGCTGGTTGGTTCTGGTTATGATAGTGGTCCAATGAAGTTAATGAGACAACATGAAAACAGGCTAAAACGCTCACTAGCAGCGACTGACAGAGTAATTATTTCCTTGTCTGACCTTCATAATTATTTTATTTTATTCAGTTTTCATTGAATTCTTTGTGTCTGTGGTCGGTGTGTTCAGGTCCTGCTGCCTGTGCTCTAAAATGATAAATGGCTTTGACTCCTTAATTCATCAACATTTTTCCTTCACAGCAGAATTTGACTGTTAGAAATGATAGAAGATGTCTGTGGAAGGAAAGCAGAGGGGAGTCTCCGTATTTCTATTCCTCAGACCTGGCCTTACATTTCTATTCCATATTTCAGCAGCCCAGTACAAAGGGCCTCCTCTGCTGCACACGATGATTTAAAATGACTTTTTGCCTCCGTCTCTCGGGGTGACACGGCGTAGGTCTGCGTGCCCAAAGAAAAGTCATGAATAAATGGAAGAGATGTAATTTATGTGATTCAGGACGGCAGCCTGGGAAAATATGGTGATCAGGTTTCAGAACAAGGTGTGTGATGTGTCGACAGCTGACAGGTACGCCTTCTTTCATTTCATCATTCACAGATGATGACGGTCGTCATGACTAATACAAATGAGGAGCCGCTGCAGAATACACAAACACTCAGTTAAAACTTCTCCCACTTCAAATTTCTCCAACTCTTTCTGTTGGTGCCCTCAACCCCAACCCCTCTACCTCACCTCCCTGCACACTCACCTCCTCACCCACCATCATGATGAGAGCCGGCCCATGTCCACCATCGGTGAGGCTTCTTCTGGACTCTTTGCTTCTTCTGGACTCTTTGCTTCTTCTGGACTCTTTGCTTCTTCTGGACTCTTTGCTTCTTCTGGACTCTTTGCTTCCACGGCTTCGTCCATCAGCCAGGTATCTGACACACCTTTTCCCTCCCAGCCTCGGGCTGAGCTGCAGCAGCCGCACTTCCTGCCAACAGACGGACTTTATGGAAACTCACTCCTATCAAATGTTGACCTTTACAACAAGGGAAAGGAAAGTTTCTTTTTCTCGGAATTCAAGCTTAAAACACAACTTTTAATTCGATATATGCTTTGGTTGCTATGATACGAAATATCCACGGATGTAATTTGTGTTGCAAGTACCAAATTTTGTGGATAGTTTGTTTTATTAACAAATACTGAGTGTATAAATGGCAGCACAAGGTAGAGGACTTGCTCTGGTCCTGGTTCTGGAAGAAGGGAAGGCTGGAGGAAGTAGGGAGAGGACGGACCAGCAGGTCTATGTGGGGTCATGATATTTTGTGGTGTTTGTCCCTCCCCTCCTCCATCACAGCCTCGCTTCACGCATTCTTATTACGGGTCCAGCCTTATTCACGTACACGAACAGAACAACCAAAAAACGTCGGACTGTCCAATTCTGTTTGTGCTGCAGACTCTGTTGAGTTTATTAACGCTCCTCCTACAGTATTACGATCGTTTTTGGGGATCCGTGTGATCATTTTGAAAATGTTGCCGTGTGATCACAGAACATTTTTTAAATAAAGGGCCTCAGTCTATGAAGGTTGGCTCAGTGTTTAAACTACATCTGATCTGTAAATTTTTCTTTTATGATGGGTGATATTCAGGAAGTTGAATCATTTAGGTCCCGTTTACACAACATCTTTGCTGAAAAAGGAAAAGTTTTTCCTTTGCGTTTTAAGAAAGTTCTGCGTTCACACGGCAACGTTTTCTAAACGATTCCCAGAGGAGTTTTCAAAAGATTTTATTCAAAAGTTCGTATTCAGGCCCCGGAAACGTTGTTGTTGTTGTTGTTGTTGTTGTGTAAATGAACAACCAAAACACAACAAAGGTTTATTGTTTCAGGGTAGAACCTTTGTTGTGTGACGGTAGACTTGATTTGGTTTTTGCAAACAGCTGATAAACAGTAGATTTTGCAGTAAACCTGATGTCCAGTGGTGGCTGAGTGATTTTTGCAGCCGGCTCGGCGCTGACTGCAGGTTCACCACTAACCGCTAACCAGTCTCACCTTTTGGACTCAATGAAGTCAGCAGACACTAAAAAGCTGTCTGCTCTGTGACGTCCCAGCTGGTAACTCTCACTCTAATCCAGACGACATCGTCAGCCTTACTGAATGTTTCCACAGACGTCTGGATGAGGAACGTGGAATATTTGGTACTTAAAGGCAGATTTTTACATTTTAGAACAAATGATCCCAAATCCTGCAGAGCGTAATGGAAATACTTCCTCTCTCCACGACAGCACAGGGACAGATGATGGAGCGATCCGAAGAGAAATGGAGGCATAAAGCTCCACCGTATCCCTGATCCACAGGAGAACAACGGTCATGAGGAAAGAAGAACTCAGAGGATGAAATGAGAGAGATAAAGGGAGACTCAATCTATTCTCCAGTGATTTTCTTCGCTGCATGCCTGCATTCACTGGGTCAGCACTCTCTGTAATGAATGGATATTTCTGACCATTTTTCATCTTGCCTTCTTCCTTCATGCATTTGCAGATTTCACACAGTTACAGGAGGAATATTAGCCTCTGCAGCTCCTTCATAGCGTGTCGTTGGGTACAGTCGCCCTAAATCCTCCCGTTTGTTATGTAGGTAAAGTTTAGGAGGTGAATCGCAGGATGACCGCCAAGATGATGCAGCGTGAAACCATAAAATGTCTTTAAATGTGAGCTTGACCACCGGGTCCTCGTGTCACATACAGGTCTGCAGTGCTGGAATGTAAATATTAGTGTATTCTCATGCTTCTCTCATGGTCCCCTCACCAGAGTTGGAACTGTGCCTCTGACCTGTTCATGAGTTTGTAAGTCATGATGTGGGATAAACATGGATGCTCCGAGCGTTTCGACATGTTGATGCTGTCTAAAGCATCAATCCGGGATCTGTCAACAGATTCCTGCTGGTGTTACAACTCATTTGGTGAAAAGCTGGTACTGGTACCAAATACCAGTGAATGAGGTTGAGTCGTACCAGAAACCCGAAGGTCTGAATGTTTCAGCCTCGGCTGCTTTACGTTTCTAAACTTTGTCAATGTTTTTTTCTCTAAAATTGTGCTTTGTTGAGAAATTTCATCATTGCATCAACGTGATGCCTTTAGGCAGTCGTATCAGTGGAGACACGCACACAGTTTGTACATAAGTAGCTGCAGATATAGCCTGAGGACTGAATTGGAAAACATGTGCATAACATAAATATGTTATTAGAGCAGCGGAGTGTTTTAGTAACACAATGTAGATGTAAAAATACTCTGATGATCATCAACACTTCATATGTAACTGTATGCAAATCCTCCTGTCATACGGTGCAGCTAGATAAACATGTCTTTATATATGTTTATCAGAGGCTCTACTTTTCCTGCTGGAACATCAGCTGAAATATTGTGATGTGAATGTTTGAACATTTTTCTGTTGGACTTCAGAGGGTTAGAAACATCCTGCAGAACGGCTGCCTTTAGAGAGACTGAAATCTAAAACCAAGGCTACTGCAGAGGATATTCATTCACCTGCGCTTCAATAAACACTGTCAGCCTGTGTGAAGAGGAAAAGTTCCTAATGTACATATATATATATATATATATATATATATATATATATATATATATATATATGTACCTAAATATAACTACAGATATATATATATATATCAGGACAGATTGCAGCCTTCTGACCAACAACTCTGCAGCAAAATCACTTCATGCCAATGAAAGAGAAAAATCCCAGCTGTCTCGACTGAACGGAGAGGCCACCATGGTGCAAGCTATCGTAGCATATTAGCTTTATATCAGCTGAAATGAATCCTCGAAAAACGACTCCATGACAGAAACACGGTTTACACACAGGAGACGAGAATCACATTTCCACATTTCTAGAATTTTTCTAAATCAGGGGCCATAGATGGGCCACATTTTTTACAGAGGGGCCAACTATATGTCCACCATTCATGCACATTTCCTTATTCAGTAAGATGTATACACAGAATATTTCACCAGTCATTCATTGTTTGCTGTTGGCTCCATAGCTTTCAGTAAAGACACATATAATTGAATATATTATGCAAATTGTGCCTTTTTCAAGCACATTTTGTGCATCAAAAAATGTAGCAATTATTGAATTTTACTGTGGGCTGGAAACTGTTAGCAAGAAGAATTTTCTTTTTACTAAAGTTTTACTGAATGAAATGATGTAAAAATGGTCGGATGACACTGTGACGCGTTCACCGAGCCGGGAAGTGGTTTAGCTCGTTAGCTACCTGCTAGACCTGCAGGTACGATCGCTACGCCATCAGGTTGATGCATCGATAGATGGACTCGTTTTGCTGCACCACGTCCTAAACCAGACTGTGTGTTGGAACAGACCTGTTCCCATTGACCCAGACTGGAACAGAACCAGTCCAACTGGGTCCCATCGGTCCCCATGTCCGCTCAGATTCATCTGAGATGCAGTTCAGACTTTTTTTTGTTCTATAACCTGCAGCCTTATTGTTCACAAATAAACAAACGTGATTCAAACAGACACTGAGACGCTTCTAAACGCCGACAGCGAGCCTCCAGCTGTCGGAACGACGGCAGCGTTATGCTCCCAGCTCTGAGTGACAGTGAGAGACAGCAGCACAAAGGCTTCCAACAGTGGAGCAGAATTAATAGCACCCACGTAAGGTCCCGTAGGGGGACGCTCACAATGTACAAGTCCTCCAGAGGCGGGTGTGGGCAGTGCTCTTAATGGTACCATATTAAAAACTGCACCCATCTTCCTGGTGAGTGAGTCATTTGTTTGTTTGTGAGCTTCTGCTTCCTGAAGACAAAAGAGAGGAAAGAGCAGCGATAACTCATAACCCAATGAAGATAAACGGACGTCTGACGGGTCTGAGGAGGGTCCTCCAATCAGCCGTCATCAGGTTTCATAAGGCTGATGCTGTTTTTCACACATGCGGTAGAACTAGCATGACCGCGAGGGCTACTCCTCCATCGAACGGTCTGTTGTCTGTTCATTTACATTTTAAATTTGTTAAGTGTTGTGCTGTTAAAGTTGTGAAGTGGATGCCCTCCACCCACAACTCCCAGCAGCACCAGATATTTTAATAAAAGCTTTTTCAAAAACTTTACCAACTAGAATGAGTCCAGATCTGGATCTGCACCAGAAATCATCAGAATGCTTCCCTGAAACTGGAGGAAATGACTCTAATCCCCATCATCTCAGCTGGTAGGTGTGTTTTTAGCCTTCATTCCGTACGTAATCGGACATGTTTTCATAGAGTTTACGGATGAGACGGATGAAATGGAGCAAAACCACCAGAAATGGTTGGGGGCAGTGTAGCTACAATTCATTTGTCCAATGGTGCTACGGCAGTGAAAAGTACAAAAGGGGCGTGGTCTGCAACCCATGCAGAGTTTTTCCATAATGACTGGTGCTTCATATTTTTCCCCAGAAGAATAAACGATGATGTTAGGATAAGAATTAAAAAACGTAACGGACAAATGTAAAGCCGTAGAGGCTCAAAAAGACGGGGAGGATTGTTGGCAGCAGGTTGATGTAAATCAGGCCTTTATGCTTTTTGTAAATTTGTGACTTATATCAAAATTTTCATCTTCTGGGTCTTTGTTTTTTTTATTTGAGCTCCATACACCTTTATATCATCCTACAGACACGTAAAACATATTGAACCAGAACAATTCAATGACACTGAGCAGCATAAATGATCATAAGAGCAAACCTCAGGTAAAACTTCACGTTTACAAAAACGTGTTTGTCATTGAGTCACAAACCTTCACAGCCTCAGGTTGTTAGAAGACCTGGGTTCCTGATGTGGAACATGTCTCTCCTTCATGCTGATAAAATGCAGTGTCTCATTTTAAAAAGGCCAAACATCAACGGCACCAAATGATGGTGTTTTTCTAACTACCTCTAATAACATAATGGCTGAAATGAGGCCTGTGGTTGTTGTGGTTTCGGTGCTCTCAGCAGCCAATCCCTGCTCACACAAACATTTGGTTTATTAGAGGAAAAGCAGCCTCACTGATCTGTTTTCTATTCATATATTCATATAGATAAATTAGACTGATTCATGCACATCTGCTGATTGGGGAGTTTTAATTAAATTGGCCTATTTACATTTGAAGCATTACTGAGTAACTGCAATGCTTCACTGTTCTTATATTTTATATTAAATGGTAGCAGACTGATTGGTTCCTGAGGCGTCTTTTCTCTGCACAAATGCACTTATTTTCCACCAAAATAAAAGTCTCATTGTTCTGCCTCATGCCACTGAACCTCCCACCAGTTTGTTCTGGGACTGGGTGATCTGGTAGCTCTGGTGAGGCTCGAACAAAACAAACTATCAGTGTAAGAAGCTGAGAGGACATTTAAATGTTAGGATGGTGCCTCCGTCAAGTCCCAACGATCCTGACCCGAGGCCCGCCCCTCCACGAAGGTAACTGGAAATCACTTCAATCGTGTATTAGCATAAAAAGTGGAAATAAATCTCTTTATCCAGATCCACATCCAAATTGAATGGCTTCTCTCCTGATCCATGCTCAGTCTTTCTACCATGATTAGTGGAAATCCATCCAGTAGTTTTTGCGTAATCTCTCAACGGACACCGGTGAAAACGTAACCTGCTTTGAGCAGAGGTAAAAATAAAAGCCAAGGAAAAACAGTATATGTTCAAGTCATTTACGATTGATCAGCTTTACAAGTGGGTGGGCCCAAGCCTGTTAAGTCCACCCACAACGCTGTGCCTGCTCGGGAAGACTTGTTCTAACGTTACCCGTTATCTAAAGGTAGCTAACGGGTTATTAAATATGTCACTGTGTGGAGCGCTAACAGTCATGTCCCACCCCTCCACACGGAAAATTGGTTTAACTTTTACACAATCCTGCCGACACAGTTGAAGACATTCCAGCTTCCGACCCTGATTGTGACGTCAGAGGAAAGTTACCTCCTTCTTACCCAATCATGCTAACAGACAAACGGGGGGGAAAAACCTCCTTGGTTTGAGTAACAAATACTGCAACTAAACAGCACTCAATCATGATGTCATCACATCATAAACCAACAGTCCCCTAGAATCTGGATCACATTGGTATCATTAGTAGTCTGATAGTTATTCTAGAAAAACTAGATTTGACTGATGGTAGTTTTCTTCAGGATCTAGATCAGGAACTGTTGAAGATAAATTTGACCCCAAACTGAATCTGATCTCAGGTCAGTCTGGATCATTATTATCTGTTATCTCACAGTAGTGGATTTTCTGTCAGTCCTATAAATTTAAACATTCAGGATAACCAGATCCAGAATATGATTTGGATCCAGATCAGACTCTGATGTGTGCTAGATCTTATGGTGATGTCATCGTGTCATTTTTGTCCAATCATTGCAGACGTTATCCAGGAAGTTAGAAGATAAAATCTATTAATTGCCCCACAATGGTAAAGACTCCTTCAAGAACATTCTGGATCCAGATGATGATCCGGATCACCACCAGAACCTGAAGGACTGTTCTTTGGACCGTACCCTACCTCTATAGAACAGTCCTCAGAACCTGTTTTAGAGGAACTTTTATAACAACAACAAACACATAACCTCTTTCTAGACTGACCTTTAATCTTCGTCACCTTTAGAATAAACCAGAACCGTTCCTGTCGGTCTAAACCGTGTCTGGTTTTTATTCTCACCTCAGAATAAATGTTTGTTCCAGCTTCATTCCTCTCTGTCTTTTTTAACGACTTATTAAATCCATACACACCACCTACCTTTCATCTTCTCTTTAGGTCCAATTTTCAGTCATTTTTCACAGCTGACTCCCCCATGTTTCACCTCTCTTTTCCCTCCCCCACCTCTTCCTCCTCTCCTCCTCCTCCTCCTCCTCCGCTCCATCTGATGGAGCCGACTGGAGATAATGTTTTTACTTTGTGATTTATTATCATCTCTGCAGGAGATAAAGGTAAAGATTTCAGTAGTAAGAGAAAAACTCTGGTGTTTAAAAGGTAAAATAACTAAAAGGAAAGAGATGAAATGAGGATTTTAAAAGTGTGTGTTGTTTGTCTGCAGGTCGGAGCAGATATTGTGTCGGTGCTGTGGTTAATAATACTGCCGACCGCTTTCATTTCCGCCCTGAAGAACATTAATGGATGATTTTTATGTGTACAGTAATCTCAGATTAATGGCTGTCAGGCTCTTCTCTGCCTGTGTCTCTGCTGGGAGGTCAGATGTCTGTTTTCTGACTGTGTGTCACATGATCCCGTCTCTTCGAGGCTTCTTTATATCCTGGAGCTGAGGTAGCTTTTATATTCTGCAGCCTCAGTGTCAAATAAATAATCCACACCTCATAAGGAGCATTTATATTTGCACCATAAACAGATGCAGTGATTATCTGCTATATTGATCCTCTACTAAAGACTGTTTGAGGGTTTAAATACCCGACTGAACATCTACTGTATGTTAAACATCATCAGAACAAACGAGGGGAGTCCTTCAGAATAAAGTTCATCCCTCCTATAATCTGTGTTTCACTCAGAGCTGCAACAATTAATCGACAGAAAATTAATCATCAAAGAGGAAACATCGTTCAGTATTTGATGCTTCTGTTTTCTCCTTGGGGAACTGAACAAAAAGCAATAAAGAAGAAATTCATTCATCGTGTCATTACCTCCACCAACGAGGTGGTTTTCACCGTCTGTTAGCAGGATTACACAAACTCTGCTGGATGCTTTAACGTCTCAGGATGGGATGTTTAGAATAATCTGAAGATGACATATTTCCCCAAAACATCATCCAACAGATTGACATCCGACATCCCTCTGAGCTCTAGTAGATACTCTTTAGGATATATGTATGAAGACGAGTCTCTTCTCCCACGTTTCCTGTCACCTCTTCAGCTGTCCGAACAAATAAAGGCATAAAATGCCCGAAAAATAAATAAATCAGACCAACTGATGATTCATCTGATTCTGAAGGAATGTCTGCTTTATTTCATGGCCACCCGTCTGATGTTTGTTGACATATTTTAGTCGGTGTGACGAGACGAGTCGCACCACCAGAAGTCTAAAAACCAGACTGATGGTGTGAACTTGTTCTAGGCCGTCCAGCCTCAGGTCCAGCAGCATAAATCTGAAGGTATGAGGCAGCATTTTCTTCACTAGACTCGTACTCAAACACTCAGACGGGACTCCTGAACGTAATTCAAGCTGATGAAGCATTTTTAGGAGAGTTGAAATCAGGTCCCGTCAGAGGAGGACTGTAACCGTCGACACTGAAGGAGAGCTGAGCTTCCTGTGGTTCGTGTTGTTGTGGCTCCTGAGTGACGGCTGGATGTCTGAGATACCAGAGAAGAAACAAACGCTCAGAACAACAGCTGATGAGGTTAGAACTAAACACACGAGAACAGGGTTCAGACAGAAAAACCCTTAAAACGGCTCCCAAATTGAGGAGGTGCAGACGTTCCTGTCTCTGATACGAGACAGAAGAGAGGCGTGTGTCACGGCGAAGACTATGACGCGGCGTCAGGAGGCGTCCACCCTCCCTGAGGAGGAACTGTCCTGTAATGGAAAACGACCTGCAGAGAAGAACCAGATACCGAGGTGAGCCGAGTCGAGTAGAGCCGGTTCTACGCAGTGGGAATGTGGTTGAAGAGGCGGGGCCTCCATGGATCGGACTTGTTTGTCCAGCACATCCCACAGATGCTCGATTGAATTCTGGGGAATTCGGAGACCAAGTCAACACCTTGAACTCATTGTTGTGCTCCTGAACCATGACGGGTCAACATGGGCTCCCTCTGTGTTCTGACACCGTTCTATCAGAACCAGAATTAACTTTATCAGCAGTGCTACAGTATCGGACAACATGGGCTAGTCTTCAATGAGCCTTTAGCACCCATGAACTGTGTCCGGTTCACCGGTCGTCCCTTCTTAGACCACTTTTGGCAGGTACTAACCGCTGCAGACCAGGAACATCCAACAAGACCTGCAGATTTGGAGATGCTCTGACCCGGTTGTCTGGTCCTTTTCACAGTCACTCCGATCCTCATGGTTGAACATTTGTCCTACTGACTGTAATGAATAAGATCCTCCAGGAGGACCTGGAAGTCTGGAATACCTGATTAATCTGCCGCCGTCACAACCCGACCCTGGATAAGAGGAGGACGATGGATGGAAGGAAGGAATCGGTACATATTTTATTTATTGCATTTTAAAGTATTTTTTACATTGTATAAAATTATTTTCATCCCTTTTTTTAATTACTGTGTGTTTTTATAAAAGCTGCAGCTCAGAATTCGACCTGTCAGGGTTTAAAGTATGACTTTAATCTGGTGATGTTAGAACCTCCACATCAGCTCATCTGACTCCCAGATGCTGCGGTGTCACCAGGTTTTTACTCTTTGGACAGATGGCAGGAGGAAGCGGAGTGAACAGTGATGACAATCATTCAGGGTGAAAAAGTGCCAAACCTCCAGAGAAATGTGTAAGCAGCTCCGTGACCCCCGAGATCTGCAGCATAAGCACAAAGCATCTCATAAACATGGCTGCCAGCAGCATAAATACATGACTAACAACGAACCCAGAGCTCTCATGTAAATATCAGCCACATCCCAGAATCAATGATGTGCTCCTCGTAGTGCTGAAGGGCCTCCTCTGTCCTGTAATCAGCCTCTTCAGCCTCTCACCAGGTCGCTCTATTAAAATACTCTCCAGTGGCGTCGGCCGTTGTTCACATCCCAGATCTGTTAGTTCAGTCCTGGACGTCAGTGAAGGCATGAATATGTAGATATGAGACGTTTTCTCTCAGATTCACTCCATAAAGCATCTGGTTTAAAAAACAAACCCTGAGGGAAACAGAACGCTCCTCGTTTCTGGACCATAACTCTAAAACTGTTGAATATTTATTCATTAAACTTTCGACACACAACAACCAAGTACTGACGTGGTACCTTATGCTATTTAGGCTATTTTATTTAACGTCAGTCGTTTCTATTATTTGGTTTCCGTGGTAACAAGTTGAATTTAGGCTCATTCTGCGAGGGATTTGTCTCCGGCGAGGGTTTCCAGGGCGTAACTCAAAAAGTGTTGAATATTTTTTCACCAAACTTTATGTAAACATCTCCAACGAACTGAACAGCTGATGTTTGAGGTGTTTTGGTTTTCTGGAAAATCAAACTTTTTCTCAGATTTTATTTAGCAATAACTTCTAACAGTCATCGATGGAAAGCAGGTGTGTGTGTTTGTGTGTGTGTGTGTTTTCCCCCGATCTCTTCCTATTAGTCTCTGCAGAGATGGGCTCTGACATTTAACCATGTCACAACAGACCCTCGAGCACAACGTCTACTTTCTAACAAAATAACATCCTTATTTGTTTGAACTGCACACAATTGGATTATTACACACACACACACACACACACACACACAGACACACACACACACAGACACAGACACACACACACACACACACACACACAGACACAGACACACACACACACACACACACACACACACACACACACACAGACACAGACACACACACACACAGACACAGACACACACACACACACAGACACACACACACACACACACACACAGACACACACACACACACACACACACACAGACACAGACACACACACACACACACACACACACACACACACACAGACACAGACACACACACACACACACACAGACACAGACACACACACACACACAGACACACACACACACACACACACAGACACAGACACACACACACAGACACAGACACACACACACACACACACACACACAGACACACACACACACACAGACACACACACACACACACACACAGACACACACGCACACACACACACACACACACAGACACACACACACACACACACACACACAGACACACACACACACAGACACACACACACACAGACACACACACACACACACGCACACACACACACACACACACAGACACACACACACACAGACACACACACACACACAGACGCACACACACACACACACACACAGACACACACACACACACACACACACACACACACACACACACACACACACACACACACACACACACTTCTCTCCTTCTGGTTGGTTTTTCTCTTATTTTCTTTCTCATCTTTATATTCAACCCAGAACAGATGAAATAAAACTTTATTGATCCCTGAGGAGAGATTCTTATCACAGCAGCTCAGAGGTAAGAAACAAAGAATTATTTGAATTAAATAAATGCAAATAAAAGCAGATATTAAGAAAGTATGGAGATGACATTTAAACACTATAAACCTAATATACTGGACATGACAGTAGATATCTGTCCCTTCAGCAGCGATGAAGATCTGTGTTGTAGAAGTTTATACTGAAGGTATGATAACTATATGTAAATGCAATATAATAGTGCAATACAGTGTGGTATATAGAAATAGAAGAGAATGCCATAATATAGCAGATAATATACTGATATAAAGCACAATCACAATATAGTAGAGGAGTACTCGGATAATTTATTTAAGTAAAAGTTACATTACAGTGTAAAAATACAAGTTTTCAAATTCATGTTTTACTGAAGTACAAACTATTACAACAAAACATAGTTTTAAAAAAAGATGCAGGATGATTTCAGAGAAATAGAATATAATTATGATGCATTCATGTTCATGGTTTAATGTTGCAGCTGTTGTCATTTTAATGAGTCTCTATAGTCACATATTTTATTTGATGATTTTGTGTGAATGATAAAGTAACTATAGCCACAGTAAATGTATTCATCTTTAACGTAGAGTATAAATGGGCCTTAAGTCCGCAGATGAGCCCAGAGTCATTTGAAAATGTTAATTACGTGTGTTTTAAAAATCTTAAATGTAGCCGCCGCTAAGCTTAAAGTGCTAGCAGGCACGCCACCTGAACAAGAAGCTACAGTTAAGATTTCAGCTCTAATGGAGACTTTATTATATATATATATATATATATATATATATATATATATATATATATATATATATACACACACACACACATATATATATCATTATGAGCTATACAGAGTAACTTTATGTCTGTTTTTGAACGTTGGGTGACATATTATGATAATGATATTGCTAATGACTGACTTTTCATTCACTGCTCCTGTTAGTACTGAATGAATATACTTAGTTGTTTTTACCACTGATTCTATAGTGATATGAATTATAATGGAATTTAAAATAGTCTTGTAAACATGTACTGTAATACTCCTCCCATTGTAGTAATAGTACACTATATAATATATGTGCTGGAGTATTGCTGTAAGCTGTATGAATATTTCACACGTTAAAACATCCTGCAGGCCTGTATTTTCTTCAGATCTGCCTCCAATATGAATCTTTTACATCCTCAAATGCTACGGTTTTATTATTCATGTTACAGGGCTCTGTGAATGAGAATCACGTCAGAGAGTCACAGCATGCATCACCCTGGAGTCACCTTACAGGTACAACACATTAGCTGCTGGTCCTCGCCCTCGGCCGCCTCCCGCCGTCCTGCAACGCCTGACGCCGCCGTCAAAGCATCAGAGGAGATGAAGGTGTAGAAAGAAAAACTAAAGGCTGCTTATTTCACGTGGTCTCTCGCTATTTCAGGGGCCACATGTTGTGACTCGACGGCCGCCTCACTTATTTCCATAGCAACAAGGTCCACATATTAACACATCACTGAAAGTCAGGTGGACCTCGACCTGCCTCTTTGAAAAGTGCCTTGAGATAACTTATGCTAGTAGCTTAGCTTACCGTTTCCAAGGGATGTATATTTCAAGCAACATTAATGATGGTAAAACTATGTAGAACATGTATCTTTCACCTTTTTGAACGAACACCAAATTAAACTGAATATAAAAACATTAATATTCTGACAACGTTTTGGCACATTTTGGGTTACAGGACCATACGTCTCCTGTCTTTATGCTGAGCTCATTTAACACGAGACTGATTTCACCTTATTTCACTATAAGACAGACATTAAACACATTTTAAACCATTTCTCTAATTAAATGATAAAAGTAGAAGATTCTCTCCTGCTGCAGCTGTCAGGGGAGGATCAGCGGAGGATCAGGGGAGGATCAGCGGAGGATCAGCTGTCAGGGGAGGATCAGCGGAGGATCAGGGGAGCATCAGCAGATTACAATGTCTTCTTATGTTCACTAATCCTCAGACTTCCTGTTATGCTGCTTCTTGTAAATCATATTTTTTATCAAATACAAACAGGCCAAACAACAGAAGAAATGTGTGCTATGTCTCTGATTCCAGCAGATTTCTATGAGGGACGTCGGTTTAAATGTTTTCCATTATACAATTTTAAATAAGGCTCACGCGTGCATCACAATCTTCATGACTGAGCAGCATTAAAATGTAATCTGGCTGAATTATTCACTTTGCTTCTGATGAGGTCATGAGTTCACTCAGATGTAATGTAGTGAGTCTGTCACTAACACGCATACAAAGTGTCACAAGGATGGTGTTAAGTGTGTGGAATGCAGGGTAAAGTAAACCGTGGCATTAAAGCACTGAAAGTAATATTAGCAGAGGGATGAGTGAGTAGCCACGCCCATGTTAAACAATCATGCACCAACATGGACGTGGTTTGTGCTTCATGTAGAGAGTTGGAACGTTAATGTCAACCAGTCGAACCAGGTAGATTAATAGGTGGAAGTATTAAGAAGCTACAGGTAAGTAATTACCTTTAAAATGTACTCACAGGTGTAATGTGTGCCAAATTCATGGCCGCTAACTCCTGCTCCCTTTACTCTTTGGTGTAGCAATCAACAGCTAGCTACTAGCTGCTGTTATCTAGTTAGCTCAGTTAGTCGCGCACCTGTTGACATATTTCTGTCAAATTTCAGTGAGGTGTGTTTTACAATTATTAAACATCCCAATTAAGCCTGTTTTAGTTTGGTGAAAGTAAAAGTGTGTCACCCAATGTGTAGCAAATTTTAAACGCGGTGTGATACGTACAGGGTCGCTGCAGATGCTAATTCCCGCCACGTGATGCAATTTGATCTGAAGACACGAAAATTCACATTATTTGTGAATCCTCTTCGCATAAGTTGAAAAATGTGAAACTTGGGCAAAATTCGTGAAAACCTAGATTCTCCAGGCGTCACACGGAGGACAAGCTTAACGCATCTATCTGTGGACACCTGGGGCTGTACGACACGGAGAGGATATGGGGCTATCTGGTAAGTTCTGAAAATATGTCTTCTAAATGATTTCACGGTTAGCTTCAGTCAGCGGAGTAATGAGAGAAAACTGAAATTATACTGCAGTGACATTCTGGCAAGTATTGGCGGTCGGTGTGAACATGAGAAACTTTGTGTGCTTATATTTTTGTTTTGTTCGGAATTTAAAAGTTTATTTTGTTTACTTTAGACAAAACAGCTGATGGTGAAATGTAGCTAACACCTGACTCTCATACATCTCCCAGCTAAAATGTGGGGCTACTGCCTCTAGTGGTACAAAGTGGAATTATGAGACAAGATGGTCCAGGGCTAGCTGGTTAGCATGCTAACTTCAGTGGATATTACACACAACATATTATGAATAAATCATGCTTCAAAAACATCTTATAAGAACAAAATTAATTCACACGACTTTTGGCACAACATTTTCCATCATGATTATACTCCGCCCTCCACACCAGCAGGTGGCGCTATGAGGTAATGCAAAGGTGACATCGCAGAGCACATTAAACGGCAAATTAATAATTTTTACTTTATATTTGATCAGCAAATTATTATCAATTAGTATTTCTTTGTACATTTATTTTTTTCAGTTTTGGCAGGAAATAGCCTCCATACTACAGCGTTGCGTTCATGGCACTGAAGGACCAGGACATTCAGCGCAGTAATGATGTATTTCATGGCTTTTTGATACACACAGTATGTGTTGTTGTGCACATGAGATTTTACCATAAGAAGAATGTAGAACATAAAACTGGTTGTTCTGTAACGATACTGTAGTTGCAAATACTGTAAAAAGCTTCAACAATATAATTCAGGGTGTTTCAGAATTCCTTGTTTCTTTTCTTGTCTGACATTAAAGTAATAAAGTAGAATTGTATTTCAGAGCGTTTCATCATCATGTCTGCAGGTATTTGTTTCACACTGAGCTGCAGCTGCTGAACATCGTGACTGACAGAAATGACCAGTGTCACATGGTGCAGACTTGTAATGCATCATAAAAAAGACATTAAAGCGCCTTGGAGCTATGAACATACAGAGTGAAGATAATACTTCACTGTTTGAAAGGTCTCTCACAGCATGAAACAATTTAACACTTGAATGGACTTTATATTTATATTCAACCTTCCATACCTGCAAGTATTCAGACCTTTTACTTCAGTCAGAATATTAATACCACAGTGTAGTAATACTCTGTTAGAAGTAAAGATGCAGAGTCTGACTTAAAGGACGACCTAGTGGAAACGCAAAAAAGTCGAGTCGGTTCTACGCAGTGGAAATGGGGCTTAAGCTAAAAGCGTTAGCATGTACGCTATCTGACCTTTAGCGCACATATGCTACTAGTCAAGGTCAACGAGAATTTGCGATCACACCTCAGTGTTTACCTGCAACCTTAATCTCATCTGTTGTATGTTGTTGTATTAAGTGATGCATTATTATAAATATTGCAGGATGGAGCTAATTTTATTTATGAATGTATATATGCTGCTGGGTAGCTTTGCCTAAACAGTATATTATATTATATTAATTGACTTGAATGTTAATAATTTAATCTGTGAAGTAAATAATACCTAAAGCTGTCAAATAAATGCAGTGGAGAGAAAAGGCAGCATCAGAGTCGTAGTAAAGGTGTAAATGTACTTACATTCAGCCGCTGTTATCCCGTCTGTCGATTCTAAAATGTACATTTTTAGACATCAGATGAACAGAATTGATGCACAAACAGACGCTGCAGCTTAAAAAGAATAGGACAACACAGTGAGAGTCTGATTCTGAGACGGAGAAGAAAGGATGGATATCAATCTGACGTCTCTGAGCTGGAGCCAGGAGGGATTAGCCTAATCTACACATGAGATGTGAAGGATTTATAGCATCCTTAAAACGCTCAGACAGCATTTTTGTAGAATAAAGAGACAATTCCTGGAGGAAACTGGAACAGCCTGGTGTGGATTTACCACCACAGGAACCCCATCGACCATATTCACACGGCGGCCATTTTCCTCTGAGAACATGGTGAGAAGCTCAGATGATGTCAGACTGAAGCAATTCTCCTTCCCTGCATCACATGACTTAAAATATGACAAATCTAAATCAACGTTACCTCCTAATATTCACCAGGAGCTGATGGGCTGACAGTCGCTCCTCACACCCCCCATACACTGCATGACAAATCAGATGGACAGTTTAAAAAAGATTCAAATGATGCAGCAGAACCAGAGAGAGAATGTTGTGTGTTCTATTAGTGCCGGCTAATGTAAAATCTACTATTGATCAGCTGATAATAATCAGAACAGTTTAAATAGATCAATAATCAGATATTAAAGTGTTTCCTGACTCCTCAGTCTCTGAATGATCCTTAATGACCAGCGTCTCTAGTTCTCTGTAGACCCTTTAGCTGCTCTGACCTGCTGCAAACCTGATGCAGATCCAGACTCCAGCTTCTGGCAGCGTTCCTGAGGAATCTTAGCCCATTCCTCATGGACAAAGGCCTCCAGTTCTGGAATATTCCTGGTTTACCTGCTGCAACCACCTTCTTCAGATCCCACCAGAGGTTTTCTCTGGATTCCAGTCAGGCGACTGTGACGGCCTCTAGAATGATCCAGGACTTCTTCTGAAACCAGGCCTTGGTGGACTCTGAGGTCTGCTTGGGATCATTGTCCTTTTGGAACGTCCAATGAGGGCCGAGCTTCATCTTCCTCACAGATGGAGACGTTTTCTTCTAGGATTTCCTGATCCTTGATGGAATCCATCTGACTCTCTACAGGCTGCAGGTTTCCAGTGGTCCAGGAAGCAAAGCAGCCCCAGAGCCTCACTGATCCACCGCCATGCTTCCCTGTAGGTAGGCTGTTCTTTTCAGCATCAGCTTCATTCTTCCTCCTCCAGACATACCGCTGATCCAGAGGCCCCAAAAGGTCCAGTTTGGTTTCATGGCTCCACAGAACAGCATCCAGAACTTCTGGGTCTGATCTAGATGGTTCTGAGCTACTGGAGCCCACTTTTCTGGAGCTTCTGGGTCAGCAGTGGTGAAGGTCTTGGAGTTCATGGAGCCCTGATGTCAATTTAGACCTGAACAGAAAAACCTTTGGAGTCTACTGATAAAGTAAGTCTATGAAGGTCTCAGTGTTTCAATACATCTGTGCTGTAAATGATGAGGATGAGGATGATGATGATGATGATGATGATGATGATGATGATGAGATTCAGGTTGGATCATTTAGAGACTGAGGAGTCAGGAAAAGGAGACTTTAGTTTTGAATGTGGTCTTTGCTAACAGCTGATCAATAGTAGATTTTACCAATAAACCTGATCTATGATGGAGGTTGAATACTTTTGCTCGTAGCCTGTTGTCTGACGCCACCATTTGTTTCAGTTCCAAACTTCAGCCGACACTCAAGTCCTCTGTGAGCATTTGTTTCTGCTACGGTGTCATTTTTGGTACAAACTTTAAGAGTCTCCCAAATCCAAAGTGTTAAAATCCGACACATGGAGGCTTAAATAAATGTAAGAGGTTTATGTTGCTCTTGGTGACAGAACATCAGCTCATCAGGAGGTGATGAGAGCTGTCCTAATTACACTAAATTATACCGCTGGAAGGCTTCAACACATTTCATTGCATTCAAATCACAAGTGAGTCTCCACTGCAAGTAAACAACACATTATGCTTTTGGCTCTCTGACAGCTATTAAAGCTGAAACTCTTATTCAGATAATTAGCACTTCTATTATCACACATTATTATTTTTAGTATGTTGGGTCTAATTTCCTTCGGCATTAATATATATTTTATCTCATTCTAATCATTGAAGTCGACAAAAGTAATTATCCCCAAACAGAAAACAGAAAACAGTGGTAAATGGCTGTAAGTGCTCACATTCAGTCCCACCTTCCTCTGAAACAACAAGCAGTTTATACAGTCTCACCATGTGATTTATTCAACCCTTAATATGAAGCATTTTCAAATGAAAGCACTGAGACACAACAGCACAGAGATAGAAGATACAATACAAGGCAATACTGAGCTTCTCATAAATATTCTACACTTAAAGTCCAACTGAAATGACAAAATTTTACCCTTTTTTTGACAGTGGATGGTAATTCTCAAATTTGTTGCAAATTTTTAGCGACATCCTTTAGCATCAAGCATTTGTGGGAAGGAACAACAGCTGACGTGTCGAGGATATTAAAGTCAAATGGAGATCAGTTTGAGCAGAATTGCTCATAAACAGCAGCTATAGATTAGATTCAATGGTTCAAATAAATGGTACTTCATAAACTGTGTGAATATTGACCCGTTAGCTTGTTCACCTTGCTAGCTCAGAGAGGATTACCATGATCATGATAGCGAACGACTATCGCTCATTCACACTGTTTTCAAGGCAGCCTTTATTCCTCCACAACGTTCTGTGTGAACATAATCGAGGTGCAATGGATGGTCTGTTAGTTCCACCTCTGAGTGGAGATGGTAGCAGCGCCCAAACAGGAAGACTCAGAAAGCAGCTAGTAGCAGTTAGCAGCTAGCAGCAGTTAGAAGCTAACTCAAAGAAGAAAATCAACTGAAAATGTCTTCAAATTTTGGGGACGGAACATCGTTTGGGAGGTCCTTATCATCCGATTAGGAGAGCAGATGTTAGACGTCACACTAGACCCCGACCATGCTGGGTTAAACGTCACACTTCCTTTGCTCGCAGAACCCCGGCACGGTATTTAAGATCACACACCAGAGCGGCGTTGTTCCGCCTTTGTAAAGGCGGTGTAGAGAAGGGACTGTTGTGCGATCTCAGTGTGAAAAAGGCTTATTGCTACCATGTTCACAGCCAGCTAATAGCATGTTAGCAGTTAGCTTACCAGCTACAGTTGTTTACTTGCACCTGCAGTAGTCACGACATCACCAAATTTCTTACACTTCCTGTTTCTCTCATATTTCTCCACTTGTTAGGAGAAATGTTGCGTTGCCACTTTCTGGTCTGTTCGGGCCTTAAAGAGATTTACTCTGCGTTCAATCAGCAAAATGTTATGAAACTTTTAGAGCGTTTAGTCTGATGAATGGACGTTCTGTCGTAACATTACGAGACACGGCAACTCATATCCATGGGTAATTTGCGGCAACACCAAAATGGCAGATGGGCTGCAAAGACTCCATGACTGTAAACAAGGTCATTTACTGTAAGTATGAATTTAAAAAAGACAATAAACATATTAAAACTATAAATGAAGTGTGCAGATAACGCAGTGGTTAGAGCGCCCGCCCCATGTACCGAGGCTATAGTCCTCTAGCGGTCGGCGCAGGTTCGATTCCCACCCGTGGCCATTTGGCGCATGTCTTCCCCCCCACTCTCTCTCCCACGAAAATATAAATGAAACTAATAAATGATATATTTATTCACAGGGCATCACCTCCATGTAAAATAGTTAAAAGACTTTCTTCCAGAAAAGTCTTTGCAACATGTGTTTAACTAAATGTAAGCAACTATTTTTAACCCAAACTAAACGTTAACAAGTATATTTAACCGAACCAAACCAGGACTGAAAAGTTCAAATAATTATTTACGAGTTTCTCTGTCTTGGTGATAATTAATAATTAATATTTGATAATCAATACTAAGTGCTTTCTGACGGAAAGCCCTGAAGACTAACTTTACCGATGGGAGTGGCAAGTGGACTTTGGCAAATAGACACTAATGAGCATGTGCAGTGGTCCAGCTGTTATTTTACATCCATAACTTTACCCTCAGTTAAATATGGCTGACTTTGCTCATATACAGTCAGATAGTTGTTGATGGGACAGAGGATTGGGAGACGGTGGAGGCAGAGGGTCCACCAGGACCACATACCTGTCCCTCAGTGAAGACCAGTGATGCTGGTTAAATAGTGATGCTGCAGGTGAGACACACCTGGATTTCAAAGGGAATGAGAGATGATTATCTGATTGGTTGAATTCATGTTAGAACACATCTATGAATAATTACGAGACTAATCACAACCTGTTTGTGATCAAATTATTTGCCATTTAACTAGCAAAAAGGAGTTGATTTGATCTTAAATGATATTGTACCATTGACGTCAGACCAGGTGCTTTATTTCGTCTAAATTGGACCCAGAAGTCTGCAGAACGACCTCCTGAGTCAGAAAATGGGACCATGTGAGGAAGATGTGAATCCATTTTTGAACCAGTTTCTAAAATTAGCAAAGGAAACGTCATTAATTGAGCAGATTAATTTCAGTTGGACTTTGAAACAAACAAGAATACTATATTTCGTGTTTAAGCTAATATTGTACAACAGCTGATTCCAACACTGGTGTTATCTTACATGTGCAAACAGTACTCAAGCAAAGTTCTATTGGCTGTCAAAAGATAAGAAGCACTTTTTTTTTTAAACCATGCACCCAAAAAACCCTGATCCCTCCAGAGGAGAAGTGTTTTCATCAGGGATTCTGCTCATCGGGGTCAGCGACGGGTTCAGGGATTGCTTTGGCAGCGAGCGGACTGAGGAGGTCAAGAAGTTTGCTGCCCATCATGATCATTAGTATTGCAATAAACATACAACTTGAACTGCATCTGCTTACCTTAAACACATGCACTGACTCCCTGCATGAGGATAAAAAAGAACATGAAAGGGGAGCAAAGACTAGAGGAGGTGGGGGAGGTGAACGGCTCAGCTCTCACTACCTCCGAGTATCACAATCACAAGTACAGTTTCCATCTTTCATGCAGCTTCTGCTGATTCCCAGCTCTCGTGCTCTACTTTCTCCCTCTTAAAGCCTCTGGGTATCACCTTAACAAGCAATTCCCAGTGAGAGGTTTAAGATCCAGTTTCTCCGAGACGAGGGAATACACAGAGAAATAAAACTATCCATAATAATGTTACAGCTTTAGATGAAGCGACAAATAGAAGAGAGGCACAGAGAGGAGGATGCTCACATTCTCCTGATCTTGTGCTCCTTGAGTGCCCATTTTTCTCCGATAAAGGACACTTAGTGATATTTGTTCTCTTCCAGTCAGACCCTCAGGCAGCTCCTCCACTCCCATGCACACTCAGACACACAACAACACATGCTCCACCGTGGTTCTCTTTGACCCTGTTTCCTCATGACTTCCGTTGCAAAATATAATCGAATCACTCTCCTTCACAGCCATTCAATATTCAATTACACTGTATTCTTAAATAACATCAAAGATAATTGATTCAGCCACTTGACTGTGGCTTTCTGAAATCTCCCTCTTTGCTCTGACTCAGCTAACAGCATTCACACAAAAACACAAGGAGAAGAGAAAATGGACGCAATTTTGTAAATGTACGAGCTTTGAAGGAGGTCAATCCCCAGCAAGTTCTTTTTGTCTTCTGGCAAAACATTTTAAGACTTTCCTTTCTTGAAGAAGGTACCTTTGTGTCCCGGCACAGTGTCCTCTTGAAGTCCTCCTTGAAATTGTTTATGATGATGGTGTAGACGGCCGGTTTGAGGCAGGAATTGCAGTCAACAATCCAAAAGAAGAATTTAAACAACTTTCTTTTCTAGAAGAACGTACCCTTTGTGTCCCGGCAGAGTATCTTCTTGAAGGCCCTCCTGAAATCGTTGTTGAAGATGGTGTAAATGACCGGGTTGACACAGGAATTGCAGTAGCCAATCCAGAAAAAGAATTTAAACAGGGATATGGGGATGCTGCATGTCTCAGGGCACACCGCCTGAAGAGAGTAAGAGAAGAAGAAGGGGAACCAGCACATTGCAAACACTCCCATCACCACGGCCAACACGAAGGTGAACTTCTTCTCCCGGTTCACCATGGCCTTGCGGCGGGATACGGGCGTACCCTGAATCTTAGCTGTGTCCTCAGGTACCAGTTTGGTGCCAGATGGTGTAGCCATAGTGTTTTTGTATCTGCAGGCCAGATTTAGCACCCGAACTTTCAACCCTTTGTTTTGGGACAGTCCCAAAGTTTGCTCATCAGTCTTTTTTGTCTCTTCTTTGCCGTCTGCTTCCATGTTGCCTATTTCCAGCTCAGAGCCAGAGCTAGAGGTGTTGTCTGGAAGGGGTTCACCTTCTTCGTCAGGATGTGTCTGGGATTGTTTGTGGGGAACAGCTGACAAGAGTTGGCTCTCACGTTGTGGGATGGAGGGAGAAGAGGAGGATTTCTGGACTGGAAAGGTCCTTGAATTTGGAGGGTAGTGCCGAGAGTCCTGACTTGTGGTATTCCCTGGCGGGTTTTGAAGTGATGATGGGGTAGAATCTGAGCCAGACATTTTGGTCAGGACTTTTTTGTGCTGGCTGACAGTCGTACCTCCTTGATCGCCGTTCTGCTGTGACTGCTCTGATAACTTCACCGGCTCACTGGTTGCCATGCTGGCATTTCCTCCTGCTACCGCTTTATGCTTCTGTCCAGGTGGGCAGCGTGTATGCTGCTTAGCGATCTGATAAATCCTCACGTACACCAGAATCATTATCACACAGGGGGCGAAGAATGAGCCAATGGTGGAGTAGAGGATATACCAGCGTTCACTGTTAAGTTCACACACCTCTTCACCTCCTTCGCTTTTGTCCAAGGTGAGAAGAGGAGGGAAAGAGATGACAGCAGCGATCAGCCAGACAACAATAATGGCCGCCTTGATACGCGTGGGAGTACGCTTGGTGCCGTAGGACACGGGCCGAGAGATGGACAGGTAGCGGTCCAGTGCTATTGCGCACAGATGAACAATGGAGGAGGTGCAGAAGAGAACATCCAACGCCAGGTAGATTTCACACCAAATGGAGCTAAATGCCCAGTAGCCCTGCAACTCATTAGCCAACGAGAAGGGAATTATAAGTGTAGCTACTAAAATATCGGCTGCAGCCAGCGAGACCAGGAAGAGGTTCTGAGCCCCCTTCAGTGATCGTGACGTCAGGACGGCGATGATGACCAGAATGTTCCCGACGATGGTCAGGATCATCATGAAGGTGATGGCGATGGCAAAGGCTGCGGTGGCTTGCGGGGTGTAAGGCGAGGTCCTGATCGTGCTCCGGTTGCAGGGTTGGGTGCCGATGATGAGGCTGGTGTTCCTGTTGGGGAGTCCGCCAAGCTCTGACAGACAATTTGTATCTGGAGCAGCTGCCATGGTGGCGACAGGGTGGACGTTTGATCAGTGTCTTACGGCAGAAGGCTAATTGTATGGTAAACCATTGAGAACCAGGCTTTCCCCAGTTGGAGGAGAGATGGAGGATGGTTGTGGGTCAAGGTGAAGCCATGTGATCTTTGTACTGAGACCAGGATCTACAAGACAGACACATTTATGTTATTTTACATGCACTCAGTTTTTTATGTATATATCTCACAGATAAACAACAAACTTGGACAACACAACGTAACATTTGGACATACAACACAACTTTGCACTTCTACTCCACTACATTACTCTGATACCTTTAGTTACCTTGTAGTCTAACATTTTGTATAAAAATACATAAGATTGAACTCATTGATCAGTGACTAGTTTGGGCCTCTTGTTATCTTAGCATATGTTAATGTTTGAGGCTCAAAGAGTAAAAATCTTGAAATGACAACGACAAAATATTAAAGACATGTCCAAAAAATAATAAATATAGATGTATCTATTATAGAACTTTATTTTTCTTCCTTTCCGTTTCCATCCCCTGACCCGGCTACCTGTCATCTCAGAGTCGTCCATATTCTCAATTTTCTACAAATGTTATTTTTGGAGATTTCCATGTTGGTCACTTCTTTATAGAATGTATCCAAAACATGATCCAGAGGAATGGAGGACGTGTCATATACTGATGCACTGGTTGTACAATGTTTTTTTTTGGGGGGGGGCCTCTCCTCTCCTGATGACTCTTGTTCTCGCTTTCCTCTCATTCACTGTCTGCAGCAAATAATCACTAGAGCACCAAATGTGGATTAATCCGCTGCTGAAAATAGCACTGTTTCCCTCTGCGTGATAAAAGCTTCAGTGTGCAGCTGTTGAAGGAAATTTGTGCAAAAATGTCCAAATCCAAAAACAAATATACTGCACTATGATAGTACAACAGAAATAGGGTGAAAATACGTCATCAGTACCTCAACAAAAGAAAAAAACATCACTGATTGTTCCAGTATTTGTCACATTTTCCCACGAAACACGTCTGACGACCACTCAGGTTCATCCAGTGACCCTTTGGAGGGGCCAAGCTCCTCGGTTTGGAACCACTGCATGAAACTAGCTTACTGTATATAAAGTAGGTAAAACAGTAACTCTAATAATGTCACATAGAATCAGATATCAGTCACTGCACAATGAGTACTTTTACTACATGACAATTTAAAGCTGAACCCTCCATGAAAACGTGGTGAGACAACTTCATGACATCATCATGAAGTCAATTAGCTAGTCGGATAAATTGTTCTTGGAGATAACGGCTTTTTTCTTGGATGACATTAGCTTAGCATTTTTGCTAGCATTAGCCTCAACACACAGCCAACCACTGACAAAATGGTTCATCGTCTGAAGCTGATTTGATTTGTTCATGTATAAATTGGAATATAAGAAACATAACTTTGTGACATCACAATTCTTTGTTGTCTGTTGTGTTGTTATAGATTCACATTAGAACTTTTTACTAGGATTAAAAGGTGAAATAGGATTATTTCAAATATACATGCAGATAATTAAGCTTGACAATATAGAGGTTCAGGTTATAGAGTTTTCTGGGTCTTGGTGCAGGTAAACGCTAACATGACTTCAGTTCTGCTGTAGCCTACAGTCACACCTCATCGTCTCCAGGTTTCCTTTTATATTCTCTGTTATTTTTTACATCATGTCCACATTGTATTTGAGCGTAAACAGCGGCTGCATCAGCAGCTACAGCTGTTAGCCTCAGGACGAGCTGAGCAGGATGAAATAAATACACACTGTAAAACACTTTGGATGAAATAAATACACACTGTAAACTCAGCCGTTTAAAGGCTTTTTGGGCTGTGGGGGTTTCTCTAAGGGTCTGAAGGTGTATTTATTGTTACGACATAAAAACTAATTCGTGCTGCCTTCTGGGATCTTCCTCAAACCGGACCCTCCCCAAACCCACATCGTAAACTCATACCCTGCTGAATGAAGCAGCCTTCACTAAGGAGCAGGGCAGCAGAAGCTCAGGATCACGATCTCTACGGCAGAAACAGGGACGGTCCAACATTTTTATATCCATCATTTAATATCCGCTGTGTTTTATTTTCATGTGTTGACGTTGACATCAAGTCCTGCTCAGACTTTTAGGACAAATGTTTCTATAAATAATAATGTACAGAATCATCAGGAGATTACGTATAGTGTGTTCTATAGATATCTATAGCTAGAGTGTTCTATAGATATAATCTATAGGTAGAGTGTTCTATAGATTATTATCTGTAGGTAGAGTGTTCTATAGATTATATCTATAGGTAGTGTGTTCTATAGATATCTGTAGGTAGAGTGTTCTATACATTATTATCTGTAGGTAGAGTGTTCTATAGATTATATCTATAGGTAGTGTGTTCTATAGATATCTGTAGGTAGAGTGTTCTATACATTATTATCTGTAGGTAGAGTGTTCTATAGATTATATCTATAGGTAGTGTGTTCTATAGATTATTATCTGTAGGTAGAGTGTTCTATAGATTATATCTATAGGTAGTGTGTTCTATAGATATCTGTAGGTAGAGTGTTCTATACATTATTATCTGTAGGTAGAGTGTTCTATAGATTATATCTATAGGTAGTGTGTTCTATAGATATCTGTAGGTAGAGTGTTCTATAGATTATTATCTATAGGTAGAGTGTTCTATAGATATAATCTATAGGTAGAGTGTTCTATAGATTATTATCTGTAGTTAGAGTGTTCTATAGATATAATCTATAGGTAGTGTGTTCTATAGATATAATCTATAGGTAGTGTGTTCTATAGATTATTATCTGTAGGTAGAGTGTTCTATACATTATTATCTGTAGGTAGAGTGTTCTATACATTATTATCTATAGGTAGCGTGTTCTACAGATTATTATCTATACATAGCCTGTTCTATACATTATTATCTATAGGTAGAGTGTTTTATACATTATATCTATAGGTAGATTGTTCTATACATCATATCTATAGGTAGAGTGTTCTATACATTATATCTATAGGTAGTGTTCTATAGATTATATCTATGGGTACATTGTTCTATACATTATATCTATAGGTAGTGTGTTCTATACATTATATCTATAGGTAGAGTGTTCTATAGATTATATCTATAGGTAGTGTGTTCTACACATTATATCTATAGGTAGTGTGTTCTATACATTATATCTATAGGTAGTGTGTTCTATACGTTATATCTATAGGTAGAGTGTTCTATAGATTATATCTATAGGTAGTGTGTTCTATACATTATATTTATAGGTAGTGTGTTCTATACATTATATCTATACGTAGTGTGTTCTATACATCATATCTATAGGTAGAGTGTTCTATACATCATATCTATAGGTAGTGTGTTCTATACATTATATCTATAGGTGGTGTGTTCTATACATTATATCTATAGGTAGTGTGTTCTATACATTATATCTATAGGTAATGTGTTCTATACATTATATCTATACGTAGTGTGTTCTATACATTATATCTATAGGTAGTGTGTTCTATACATTATTATCTATAGGTAGTGTGTTCTATACATTATATCTATACGTAGTGTGTTCTATACATTATTATCTATACGTAGTGTGTTCTATAGATTATATCTATACGTAGTGTGTTCTATACATTATTATCTATACGTAGTGTGTTCTATACATTATATCTATATGTAGTGTGTTCTATACATTATATCTATGTGTAGTGTGTTCTATACATTATATCTATAGGTGGTGTGTTCTATACATTATATCTATAGGTGGTGTGTTCTATACATTATATCTATATGTAGTGTGTTCTATACATTATATCTATAGGTGGTGTGTTCTATACATTATATCTATAGGTGGTGTGTTCTATACATTATATCTATAGGTGCTGTGTTCTATACATTATATCTATAGGTGGTGTGTTCTATAGGTGATATCAGACTTGAATCCGTCTCTGTGTTTTTGTCACCCTTAAAGTTTAGATCTAAATCTAAGATAATAGAAAAACTGTAACCTCAATTTTAATCCAGTTAAATGCTCCAGATTATCAAACAGCACTTTTATTTATTTAATGCTGACTTGAAGGATTTCAATTTATCCTCATTTAACTTTTAGGAATGATGACTCATCCATTAACATGTAGTCTACAGCTGAGTGTCAGAAGCATAACTATGGAAACATACATTGAGCTGTCAAATGATTTATAACTGTTTTACTTCAGCACTCAGGATCCCTCTTCCATGGCGGGGCATCCTCACCCATGGATGCCTGGTGGGGCATCCTCACCCATGGCGGGGCATCCTCACCCATGGCGGGGCATCCTCACCCATGGATGCCTGGTGGGGCATCCTCACCCATGGCGGGGCATCCTCACCCATGGCGGGGGATCCTGAGTGTTTCATGTTTCTTAAATCACTCTGAGTGTGTGAAACGTTTCCTGTCACATCAGCAGGTCTCTGTTATAGAAATGTTCAGATTAAAAAACCTCCTGAGACTCTATTGTGTTGTAGGAATATATGCAGGACATAAAGCTGAATTCTGTTTATGTGTATATTTATATTCTGTGTTTTGTCAGAGTCCAGTGATGATGATGATGATGATGATGGGAGGAAAACAGATGAAAGATTTTCTTCAGGATTCAAACTGAAACTGCAGAAACGTTTATTTGCTTTTAACCAACTTTAATGTTTCATTTAATTTCCTCCTCGATAAAATCTAATCTATAAATCTGTTTCCGAAGCTCCTCTGAATGTCTTCATATTTCTGACGGTTTATTTATTCTGGTGGTTTCGTTGTTCTGTCGCGTCCATTTATTCCTTATAGTTTATAGTTTATTAAATGTTCATTGGCTGAAATAAACCCAAACATTTAATAATAAACTACTTTTTAATCTGCCAACCTCAGTTAATGAATCTTACTTACTGTGACACAGAGATCCTCCCTTCTCTTCACCCTCCGAACCAAAAACTTTCAAACACCTTCTCGCACGGATTCGCAGAATTTCGACGCGAGTCCAATAAACCTGGTCCGCTCCGGTTCTTCCAGCTGGAACAAAGAACGGAGCGGGAACAGAGGTGTGGTAAAGTTTATCCGCGGACAGGGCTCCTCTCTCCAGCCCAGTCTGAGCTGCTTCCAGTCCGGACTCTGCCCGCTGATGTGGAGGAACTCCTGCGGAGACACGAGGACGCGCTTTTTTACGCACCGCTGCAAACGGACTCCAAACGATCCTCAGTCCGTCACTGCGCTCCAGAGTCAGACAAGAGTCCCGTCTGTCGTCAGGGGGTCAGGGAGACAGCGGCGGTGGACGGTAAGTAAGTACAGTTACTCCACTACTGTCTGAGTAGTTCCATTTAATTACAAGAAGAGATCTGGGTTTTATTCTCCTGGTTAAATAAAGGTTAAATAAATAAAAACATTTCGACTTCAGTTAAGAAGGAACAGTCCGACATGTCTGTTCACTTCCTGTAAGATCAGCCCTAAACATTTAGATCCATCAGATCCGGATTATGATCACCTGGAGGAGGTTCTGCTGTTGATTGGTCGGTTGGTTTGTTACTTAAAATCTACTGGATGGACCTCCATTAAAATTGGTGAAGAGTCAGAGAGTCAGATCCAGATCAACAGGCGGATTCATTCATCTTTCTTTTTTCACTGAGGACATTTCCCCCAATAACAACTACAGATCTCCATGTGATGATTCTGGTGCGGATCAGGAAAGAACCCATTAAATTTGGTGCAGATCCAGATAGAGGGACTCATCCAGCATCGTTTTAAATACATTTATTACGAGATTTGACCTTCTGAACTGATCTGTATCATTTTACTGCTGGGATTTTAATTGATCCGGATCTAAACCAAAATCCGTCTTCTCTAGTTTTTATGTAATCCTGCTGACAAAGAAGCAAAAAGGGAAAACAACCATCAGCTGTCTAAAGTATAACAGCATTAATATCACGGTTTTACATTAAGAGTCTTGACATCTAGTAAAACAGTCATATGGGACATTTTAATGCTTTTAATACTTTAATATTTTCATGTTTCCATATTTGACATGCTTTTTTTATGCTTTCACAGCAAGCCTAAATTCTACATGTTTATATAATCCATGATAAATCATTAGAAATAAATATCTATTTTTTATTCTCAGGGTGTCTCAGGAGAGTCTTTTGATAAAAAATATTTGAGTTTAAGCTCATTGAATTTCTATCAGTAGAGCTCATGTTTGTCCTGAAGCTGTCTGATATAAACTAGAGGTTAACTTGAAATGAATAAAACATATTGATTCATGTAAACGACTCTTAGCTGATTTGTTTACTTTCTGATGAACTTTTCTTTAGGAACTTTGTCGTTTTGAGCAGATATGAATCATATCAGCAGCATTTAGAGGATGACCCCTAATAACCTCACATTACATCATCTGTCACTCATTTCCGTGTTTGACCCAACTATTAACTATAATTACTCTCCTCTGTAATTAAAAGCTGTAAAAGCCTGTTTATAATTCAGCTCCATGTCTTTGAAACTGGTTTTATTTTCACCATTTTAACAAGAGAAAAGAATCCCAGTGTTGTTCTGTCTCAACGTTATGACATGTAAATGTATGGATATCAGCAGATGGGAGGATTCATGCAGGACACAGAAGATTAATGTTCAGGGAGGTCCTCCAGGGGAGCTCAGTGATTTTTGTGATGTCTGAATTCATCAGAGCAGGAAGAACAAACCAAACCAGACCAAACCAAACCAGACCCAAGCCAAACCAAACCAAACCAAAACAAACCAAAACAAAACAAAACAAAACAAAACAAAACAAAACAAAACAAACCGGACTAAACCAAACCAAACCAAACCAAAACAAAACAAAACAAAACAAAACAAACCAAACCTGACACAAACCAAACCAAACCAAAACAAAACAAACCGGACTAAACCAAACCAAACCAAACCAAACCAAAACAAACCGGACTAAACCAAACCAAACCAAACCAAACCAAACCAAACCTGACACAAACCAAACCGACAGAAGAAATTAGGACAAAACCCACAAATCAGCAGCCAATTTATTATTATTTATACACATTAGATGCATTTCTTATTACTTCCTCATAGAATTTAAACGTGTACAAATATCTCATATCGACCATGAACTCAGCATGTAGAGCCACCTGGACTGTTTCTGTGACCACAGGAAACTAGAACGGAAATCTGTGATGGTTTTCTCCAAAAAAATTTTAAAAAATCTTGAAATGTCACTGAAAGATATCAAGAAACCCAGAGTCCATCCCTTCATCCAGAGCCGTACCAAAACGTAATGTGGTCTTTCCTGGGCCACGCCCTGTCAACATCCAATGTAGAGGATTGATGGAAATCCATCCAGACATGCTATGTTAGCTACAGCTAACACTAATCCCACTGATATGCTAACACTAGCTGCAGTGCTGGCTGCTGACATGCTAACATTAGCTGCAGCTGCTGCAGGGATCTTTCAGGCTCAAACACTGGTGTTTCCTCAGGCTTGAGTTCCTCTCAGTTACTATAACTCTAAGTTACTATAACTCTAAGTTACTATAACTCTAAGTTACTATAACTCTAAGTTACTATAACTCTAAGTTACTCTCTCACCCAGATGTGCTCACAGATAGGTGAATCGGTACTCAGTAGTAATGACGTAATTCGGTTGGTTCCCTTAAAAGTAGAGACTTTGGTGTCCAACCCTACTGTCAGTGGTAAAAGAAGTACTCAGAGCCTTTAAAGTACTTATTGTGTTTTACTATTACATGTGATGTTGATGTGTTTGGACTAATATCACTGGTGTCTTCGGTTTAGTTAGTAAAAGTATTTTCTAAACCCTGTAGTTTATCATAATATACGTGACGCTAAAGAAGTTTAGAGCTGCAGAAAGTAGAAACTAAATACAATTACCTTGATTTTCTTTGGGCTCCATTCTGCTGAATGTATAAAGTGATGTGTTGGTCAGAGCAGAAGTATTCACAAAGAGAAATATGGTGTTTTATTTCAAATGTGCAGTTTTTATGGTTCAGCACAGCAGGGTCACCTTATCTCCTCAGAGCAGCGAGAGACTCTTTAAAGCCGCTGTATCCTCCTCCACCGACTGCACTCTAAAAAAGCAGCTTCATGTGCTCCAGGTCAGGTTTGAATTCTTCTGGAGTTCTTCTTTTATTACGTTAAAAACACTTTAGTGACATGAGAGGTTTCCGCAGGCTGCTCTCCTGTAATCTCTGCTAACTGCCGAGTATTTATTTCCACCTCTGGCGTCGTGCAGGTGGGCTGGCGGAAAATCACCCTGACATTTACACCTGACATATAGTAACAAACAGTGGAGCTGAGAGCACAGAGTCCATTACTGTAAAGCTAAGCTGACAGAATGAGGGCAGAAGCTTTCAAATGTACAGACATATAAACATTATCGTCTTTTAGATTTCACTGAATGAATCAAACACATGAACAAGAAATTAAATCTCAAATTAAATAAACAGCTCTCTGAATCAGGTCGAAATTTACATCAGGGCTCCACACTGTAAAATCTAATAAGTTGAGTTACTTAAAAATATTATACAAACTCATCGCCTTAGATAAGTAAAGTAACACTTTAATTAGCTCGTTTACTGTTATTGTGAGAACTTAAACTACCAATATCCTAAAATGTATCAGACAAAATGATTTGTTTTTTTACTCTGCAGTGTTTTTTACATCACATCATTCTACTTTATTTTATCACCCAGGCAGGACGTCACTAACTGTGAGACTTAACTCATGATGTCATGATGTTGTATAACTGAACATATTCTATAGAAATATTTCTAAAGAACTAATTACTGCTTAACTGATAATTATTCAGAACACATTTAAACACAGGTTACTTGGGTTTATGGCCTCAAACACATTGTCTCAAGGTATGCTGGGAAACTCCACCCACCTATCGCCAACATGCTACAGTATCTATTAACCCGTTGTGTAAAACCACAGTGGCTAAAACATTTATTTTCATATGTGAAAAGAGTCGTCAGTAACCCAGCTGCACAACAGAACAGCTGCAGAACAATAAATGATATATGTGAGTCTATTCTGGTTTGTGCTATAAGAGCATTTATGTAACAGATCTGAATGTGAATTAAAGATTTTAGAAGCCGAGTAGAAAACCTGATACCTGAGTAGAGTTTTACAAAATAAAAGCACCATTTATCCAACTTTTCTCACATAAAAGGAATGTTTCCCATGGAAAATAGTGGAGGCCAAGTAGAAAGTGGTATAAACAGAAAACAGGCTATTCAAGTAAAGTAGCTCTAATTTGTCGGGTACTTAAGTACAAGAGTAATATACTTAGTTACATTGTGGGATGTAACTAAGTACTGAATAAAGCTAAAGTTCCCAGAACTTGGTTTGTTTACATGAACCAAACTCAAGTAAACTGAATTTGACAGTTTTCTTGATGCCAAAGTAACTAAAATAAAATGAGTTTTATTAACAAGTTGATAAAAACTGAGTTAAGTCAACTCAGTATTTCTGATTAAATTCAATCTGACATTTTACAGTGTATGAACTCCAAGACCTTCACCACTGCTGACCCAGAAGCTCCAGAAAAGTGGGCTCCAGTAGCTCAGAACCATCCAGATCAGACCCAGAAGTTCTGGATGCTGTTCTGTGGAGCCATGAAACCAAACTGGACCTTTTGGGGCCTCTGGATCAGCGGTATGTCTGCAGGAGGAAGAATGAAGCTGATGCTGAAAAGAACAGCCTACCTACAGTGAAGCATGGCGGTGGATCAGTGAGGCTCTGGGGCTGCTTTGCTTCCTGGACCACTGGAAACCTGCAGCCTGTAGAGGGTCAGATGGATTCCATCAAGGATCAGGAAATCCTATAAGAAAACGTCTCCATCTGTGAGGAAGATGAAGCTCGGCCTTCATTGGACAAAAGGACAATGATCCCAAGCAGACCTCAGAGTCCACCAAGGCCTGGTTTCAGAAGAAGTCCTGGATCATTCTAGAGGCCGTCACAGTCGCCTGACTGGAATCCAGAGAAAACCTCTGGTGGGATCTGAAGAAGGTGGTTGCAGCAGGTAAACCAGGAATATTCCAGAACTGGAGGCCTTTGTCCATGAGGAATGGGCTAAGATTCCTCAGGAACGCTGCCAGAAGCTGGAGACTGGATCTGCATCAGGTTTGCAGCAGGTCATAGCAGCTAAAGGGTCTACAAAGAACTAGAGACGCTGGTCATTAAGGATCATTCAGAGACTGAGGAGTCAGGAAACACTTTAAATAGATCAATAATCAGATATTAAACTGTAGCTGATAAATAGATTCAGCCAGTAAACCTGATATCTGTGGTATCTAACCTTTGTGGTGTTTCCGTTTCAGATCATTAAAAATTGCAAGTCAGAACCATCTGGAAAAAACAGACCCCGGTCTGTTTTTAAGGTAAGGAGGTCCATGAGAACATGGTGGCGAACCTTGTGGAGGGTTGGACCCTCTGACATCGATCTCTTTCCTAAAGAGGAGCTCAGTGGTCACCTTTTAACAGCGATGATGTCGCTGCTGTGGAACATCTTCTGGAGGTTCATGACGTAGTCCAGCAGTCCTGGAACCTGAGTGTCCATGTATGAAGGGATGAGGTTCTAAAATAAATGCGCATGGATTTCTAAAGTTGTCATGTGTCTTAGGTCATGAAACTCTTACCCCTTCTGTGTGTATATATACACCTCAGTCCTATAGAAGGAAGTAGTTCCACCTGGAGAGGCTACCAGGATGGAAGCTTCTGGAATTTGTTCAACGATTATTTTCATTTGTTATTCTGATTAACAGTCATTAAATCCAACATTAATGTACAAATTCAAACTCAAACATACAGTCTGTGATCTGACTTATTTATTATTGGGACATTTATTCGTCTGATAGGGAGACCAGACAGATCAGGTACTGTGGAGGCTCAGCTCAGTCTAGGCCTCCTCTCTGCTGGTGTTATTCTGCCCTCTGGTGGCAGCATCCAGGTGCTGCAGTAAGGCTGACGGAGAGGCTGAGGTGGGTGTTTGGTCTTCCTCTGGGTGGTTGTCAAGGGTCGACGCCACATAGTTGACCAGCTTGTGTACATTTGCATCCGCCTCCATCTTAGGACAGCTGCACTCCTTGACTTTGCTGCCCTCCTCCGTGACTTTGTTGCCCTCCTCCGTGACTTTGCTGCCCTCCTCCGTGACTTTGCTGCCCTCCTTTGTGACTCTGTTGCCCTCCTTTGTGACTTTGCTGCCCTCCTCCGTGACTTTGTTGCCCTCCTCCGTGACTTTGCTGCCCTCCTTTGTGACTCTGTTGCCCTCCTTTGTGACTTTACTGCCCTCCTCCGTGACTTTGTTGCCCTCCTCCGTGACTTTGCTGCCCTCCTTTGTGACTCTGTTGCCCTCCTTTGTGACTTTGCTGCCCTCCTCCGTGACTTTGCTGCCCTCCTTTGTGACTCCGTTGCCCTCCTCCGTGACTTTGCTGCCCTCCTTTGTGACTTTGCTGCCCTCCTTTGTGACTTTGCTGCCCTCCTTTGGCTTTTTTTCTCCTGCATCTGTGAATGAGAGGAGAAATAAGGAGAGACCGTTCACTATGATTGATTACTGCTTCAGTGCTGACCCCTACTGGCCGTCAGTGTGATGCAGGATGAAGATGATTCCAAAACTGTCCTGTTGGTTTTAGATCCCTGCAGCATGTTTCGGCAGCGGCTGTACCGTAACCATGCCCATTCATTGGCTTCACCAGATAAAACTGAGACTCCAAAAGAAAGAACATGTTTCTGGAGCCATTCGACTGTAAAGGCTCCGTTTTATTTTAAGTTCCACGCTGGACTAAAGGTCAGACCCTTAAACTCAAAATACTGATCAGGAAGTCCATAGGTGTCTGACACCAGGACCCAGATCAGGTGCAGAATCTGGGAAAAGGAGCAGGAATCTCACCTGGGCCTCTCCTCCTGCACTGACACACCTTTGTTTGCTAGTTGATTTTACTCTTCATGCTGGTGAGGGACTGGTATAAAAACATCAACCCAAATAAGGTGTGTTCAGACAGGAAATGGTTGTTTTAAACCATTCTTTAGTCCTTTTAGTTCCATTTTAACAAGTTGTTTTAATTATAAATATAGATTCCAGTCAGCTGCACATCTCTGACTGAGGGAGCCAAACATTTTCTTTTTGTTGTATGTTTGCAAAAATGTTGTAAAGTTTTCTTGTTGTCCATTCATGTGCATTTATTTCATTTTTTTTAGTGCAAGCAAAGGCACCAGTCAAGGAGCCGATCACCGTGTTCCGTCTTCTCTAACGTTTCTGGGTCATTTTTCTTTTTCTTTGTGGGGCTCTTTGCTGCGTTCAGGGGCGTCCGGTGTGAGTGGATGTTCTCTGTGGGTTGACTCACCTTAGGGTAAAAAGGTTTGGGTCCTGTAGTTCATCTTTAATCTGGTTTGAGGTGTTTAAATAATGTGCCTTTCCATTTTATGACCAAATTAATTTTATGCACAACTCTACACTGCCCCCTGTTGACACAGTTCAGACCCACACCTCATTCTCTTTGCTTTTATTGATTTATGTATTAACTGTCAAATTTATCTCATTCCTCTCTTTATGATTGTCATCAATTTCCTTTATAGTTAAACTGGGTTGTTTCAATGTCATTGAAATGAGAAAGTTGTATTTTCTACATTGTTAATAAAATGTTGAAAATTTGAAAAGTAAAGTAAATTGAGTATTGCTTGGTCAGAGTAAAAACACTGGTTCCAGTCCTGCACCCAGTTAAAACCAGGACCAATAGAAGTCGTTCGTACCGCAGTTATAGAGATGACGAACTCTCTCGATGTCCGTCTCAGTCATGCTAACTCTCTGCCCCATGTTCAGAGAGTCACCGCGGGGAACAATGGTGGGCAGACCGTTCGCTGAAAAGAACCCACTGAAACGGAAGAAGAGGTCAAAATGAGAAGAAAAAACCGACATGCTTGTGTTTCGGAGAGTTTACCTTCCGTAGTGCATGATGGAGGAAATGTCGTAACCAAGATTGAAGGTTTGGCCTTTTTGCTCTTTAAAGTTTGTCTCCATCCCTGAAACACATCATCAACATCATCACTGAGAGGAAACGGTCCAAAAACACCTTCACCGTCTTCACCGCAAAGAATTCAAAGTTTCTCTGAGTTCATCTTAAGTCTCTCTGGAGCCAATCAGGGTCCAGTACGAGTCTGTTAACACCTGGTGTCAACGTCTGTCCTGGTTGATCAAGTCTGACTGTCGGTTCGTAACTGGCTTCAATCCCACCTCCCCGCTCCACATGTAAATAAACATCTGAGACAAACAGACGTTTCTGACACAAACAAACAAATAATGTTTAAAATAAATTTGCAAGACGATCCAAATAATTAAGAATTTGTTGTAGAGAAAAAGACTCGTCTAAACGCAGACTTTCCAAACAGATGACGAAGAAGAGGCCTGAACTGTTTACTAAAAAATATGTCATGTTTACCATCACTATAATGTTTACCTTCATAAATCTGATATAAACAGCTCAAACAGCTGCTAAATGTTGGCAGGTCCACTTTAGACCGGTTTGGTTCGGTTAAGACGTCACCAAAGTGACACATTTTACAGGGAAACAACTTAATGTGTTGATTTAATGCTAAATTTTTAATTTTTAATCGGCTGCTTACCTGGGCAGGTAAGAGGCCAGACATTTAATTAAATGTTCATGAGACTGTTGTTGTGTCTTCTTTTTATTTCTGTTGAGTAGGTGCTCCTTCAGTGTGGACCAGGACCCGTTGGTGTTCTAGAAGAATGAGGTCACACGTGGCCCGGACCACCTCTGAACGAGGTCTAATTGAGTCTTGGGTGCGTTTACACCAGAGCCACGTTGAAGGAGCGCCGACTCAGCTGATGTTTGATGCGTAGGTTATGTGAAGCGTCACACTCGACACTTGTGTTATGGGTCACGCCTCTTTTTGGGGGACGGGCTTACCATCTAAAAACCCCTCAGTGGGGCGGAGTTTTGTTCAGTGTAAATAAAGAGAGGGATCTTCGCTGCGGTGCTGTTTTCTGTTTAAACTTATATTGTGGCTCTGAATTAGTAACAAATATTCCCGTACGGAAAATGAATAATTCTGAGAGATGTTTGTGAAACTAAAGATTAATCTTCAGTTATTTGGACCTTCTTGAAAATTTAGCAAATGTTCTACATTCATTTCTCGCTTTGCGTTAAAAACGTTTGTCCCAGTTTATTTGCATATAGAGCATAGAAGTGAGATCAAACACATGGAGGTGCATTATGACGCTGGTGCGATGGAGACCAGGTCTGAATGGGGCCGATTGAAACAGGTGTGACAAACACAGAGGATGGAGGTAGCAGTGAGGTTTAGACATTACGTTCTAAACTTTCGCTCTTTTTTGGCTGTATTTGTCTCCATTAAAAGGAAACTAAATCAGTAACTAGGAGCTGTATTAGTCACTAGAAGCTCTGTTAGCTTCAGAGATAATATCCTCTGGAGGACAAAGTCACACTGAATGATAAAAATGTTTTTTATGTCCATGTGATCAAAGCTGACAGTTACGACCTGCTGATTGTCTGGTCCAGACCAGATCCTCTGGTTTCACCAGGATTAAAACCCATGTTATTTTAAATCATTTTCAACCTGTACAAACTCTAAATATTCACAGTGGTTCAGATTTATGTCATTAAGGTAGAAAGAAAAGAACATTTTAAAGACTTAACCAGTTAAAACTAAATATTGGCAGCCTTACCCTTGATTATGTTGTGAGGAAGAATTGTGATGTACTTGTCGCGGTCCATCCTCGTGTGTTCATGGTGGAAACCCAGAGTGTGGAGGATCTCATGGACGATGTTACCCACAATGCACGGGGGCCCAATGAGCACGGGTTGCTGACCGCCGATGAAGCCCACATACGACGCACAGCTGGGAAATGACATGATGTAAACTAACTAAATACCACTTTAACATTTGCGGGATTGATTCGTGACAAAAATAATAATCAATAATAATAATGGATTAAAATATTCATAGGTTCAGTCTTTGTTTCAGACAGGCATTTAATATTAGAATTAAGAGTCATAGTAGGTCCAGTTTCCTGTTGAGGGTCTCAACTGTGAAGAAAAGCTGAACATGAATAGAACAATCAGAACAGAGGAGTGACCTGATTGGAGGTTTAATCAGCCAATCAGCCAATCAGCAACAGCTGTGTGTAACTGTATCTGGTCCTGAAAATGCCGACTCATTGAGGTAGACAGAGAGAAAGCCCCTAAAGCAGCACTGGAACCAGAGCCTGATCCAAACCCTGTAGGTGGTCTTGTTAAAATGAAACACCGTCAGCATCCTAAGAAGCTGCTGAACATGTAGATCTATCATTTGTATGGATCAAGTTCAAAATGTCAACATGACAGCAGAGAGAAAACTGCTACTGTCTGCTTTCCTCCACTATTTTCAGCTCAAAGTTCAAATGGGAGCTGATGAGGCAGTTAGTTGGACTTCCTGTTGCTCTGGGCCTCCCAGAGCCAGAAGTGTTTGTCTGTTAGCTTCCAAATTAGCATCACTAGAAGCAGCACAAATTTTACTACGTTTTCATGTCAACATTATGGATGTGGAGTAAAAAGTGAGGGAGTGAGAACAATTTAAAGAGAAGATTTTAGACCATTTTACAGCTGACCTCCACTCTAACGATGATGTCACCACTCTAACGAAGATGTCACCACTCTAACGAAGATGTCACCACTCTAACGAAGATGTCACCCACTCTAACGATGATGTCACCACTCTAACGATGATGTCACCACTCTAACGATGATGTCACCACTCTAACGATGATGAGTGGTGTGTCAACATTCCTGTAATACACACCCATTATAAAAATCTGAAACCAGCCAAAATGTCACCAAACCTAAACTGGGATTTCATGAAAACCAGTCTAGATACAGAGTCTGGTGACCAGTTTAGACTTTAATCATGTTTCTGTGTTCAGGTATTGTGAAGCAACATGGCCCCAAAGAGGGGCAGGTTTGAGCTTTATTATTTCTTATGGGACAATTTTTCTCAGTTTTTTGCTACCCATGCCTTAAGAGCACCTTTCCATAATCAATACACTATCGTACAGGTCACTGATAGTGTGGTCCTGACTTGTGACAATGAAAACAGGAAGTGTTAGCCACAGCCTTAACGTCATTATTTCATACCCTTTGCTGGTTTTGAAGAGCAGGTAGTTTGTCTCAGAGGTTCTTTTGTGGAAGGACACACAGGTGTGCTCCGACACCATCGACAGAGCAGACAGGATGTCATATGTGCGTCTCGCTGGGAAAATACACAAAAACAGTGAAATGCAAATTCCCGTGAGCAGAGACGAGCGCTGTGATGTCAGACCGCTCACCTAACTCTGGACTGATGATGTACGGTATCTCCACCGTTGGCCAAATGGTCTCCACTGCGTTCCTGTCTCTCTGTGGGCTCAAACAGTCAACTTCCAGTGTGTTACAGAGAAAAAGACATTTGACACCAGAGAGCAGTGAGAGCAAACCACAACAGAATAGATTCACATATATTGTTTATTGTTCTGCAGCTGTCCTGTTCAAAGTTAGGTAACTGACGTCTTTTTTCACATATGAAAAGAAATGTTTAATGACAGCTTAAACTACTGTGGTTTTGCAAAATAGCTAAATAGATACTGTCCTGTTGAGGATAGGTGGGTGGAGTTTCCCAGCATACCTTGAGACAATGTGTTTAAGGCCATAAACCCAAGTAACCTGTGTTTAAATGTGCTCTGAATAATTATCAGTTGAGCAATAATTACTTCTTTAGAAATATTTCTATAGAATATGTTATACAACATCATGACATCATGAGTTAAGTGTCTCACACAGTTAGTGACGTCCTGCCTGGGTGATAAAATCAAGTATTGTGATGTGTTATAATAACAAACACTGCAGAGCAAAAAACTAACTAACTAAGTTCTCACAATAACAGTAAACAAGCTAATTAAAGTGTTACACACTCAAAATCTAAAGTTTACTGTATCTTAATTTATCTAAGGCGATGAGTTTGTATAATATTTTTAAGTAACTCAACTTATTAGATTTTACAGTGCAGGAACTAAAAGTCATGATCTCTTTGCTTCATTTCTGACCATCAGAACGAGTCACAACTCTCAACAACAAATTTTATCTTCCACAAAACAATTAGATAAATTGAATAGTGAGTTCATTTCACCCACAGGCAACACCACGTCTCCTTCCAACACTGCGTAATCATTGGTCGTCAGCTCTGTCATAAAAAAACAACATGATTGGTGATTTTCTGTTTCTTCTCAAATGTAAACACATTAAACACATGTTAGCAGGTGTGGCTTCACCTTCTAAAGTCTCTGGATTCAACTCCACATACTTCAACACCCGGGAGACCCAGTCCCCCTGAAGGTCTGTTAAAACATTTGGACTTTAAAGAAACACGAATGTCAACATACTGATTGATCCAGGCTTACATCAGACGGCGCTTTACCTGTCGCGTCTCCTCGTATCGGACTGGAGTCGACTGCAACACAACAGGATTAAGGTTTTGTTTTTCTTCAGAGAGTGAAATCAAGGGTCGATGAGTTCTTACCATCTTTAAGGGATTCAACCAACACAAGCAGAGTGAAGAGCAGGTGAAACATGTCTGAGGTGAAGACGGACTGGATCCTTCATCGTTAGTTGGCTTAAATGAAATCAGCTGTGGGCTGGTGCTCACAGGAGGAAACATTTAATTCAGAGGGAAAAAGGCCCTTTTTATTCCACGTATTTATTACCTTATTATGTTTTCTCCTGTCTGTGATTGGTTTGTACTTTATTGTTCAGCAGAAGTCCAACAAATACATATTTCGATCCTACATAACAGCAGAGCCGCCCTGATGCATAAGTGAACTAAGTGGCTGTTCAGGGGCCCCGTGGAAACCAGGGGCCCTCGAAGAGCACTTCATATGTCCTATGAGAACTTATTTCACCTTCAGCAAGGAGGATGTCGTCTCTTATGAAATATATCTATAATTTATTTCATTTATAATGGATAAAGAATATCTATATTAAATACATTGTAAGAACTGTATCAGATTACATCAAATCATTCTGTGTTAAAATGAATCATTGCTGAGTCGTATCGTAGGACATTTATCTAAATGTTTATCAGATGGTTTTATAATGGAGTTACACACCCCTACAAGTCTCATGACTTAAATATGGCGGTAATTGGTTACTGAATACATTTTTAAAGTAAGCCTCCCACCATGTTTTGTGGAAATCAATCAAGTAGTTTTCATGTAAACCTGCTAATCTGAGGTGAAAATGAAGTATGAGTGAATTAATTGATTGTTAATTAAGGAAGAGTTGAAAAAACAAACAACCAGCCTGTCAATTTACAAGCTTAGTTTGAAACACAAATTTCTCATATGACCAAACAATTATATTTCACCAGAATCCATCACCTCCCAAAGCTACATGCTAAAATCGGATTGTTTCTTCCAGCAGTTTATACATGCTAGTACTTGAATACAGATTCCTCTGTTTATTTTAGATTATTAATGATATGAAACGTTTATAGGAGGCCTATGTTTGATCAGTAATGAAAGTAAACAGTTTAGTAGAGAAAGGAATATAACACGTTTTGATTGCAAGTATATCAGTGATTTAATCACACTTTTTTTAAATTCTTCACCTAAGCAAGAATAAAACATGATGAAAAAAAGAAGAGAAAATACAGAAGTGTTGTCAAAGACCAATGTTGATTTGATCAAGTAAAATTATTCATGTTAAGTATTAAATTCATATTTTGTGTTGTTATGATATCAGATCCAAACAAGTATGGAGGTCGATGACACTGAACTGAAAATTAACAGACCAAACTCTTAACCAATGTTACTGTTAGAGCAAAATGTACAACTTCAGTTCAAAATCAAATTATGTAAAATGTCTATAAAAAACAGAATGAAATGATTTGCAAGTTCTTTTTAACATAACCTAATTGAATACAGGACAAAGACAAGATATTTAATGGCAAACACAATTCAATTCAATTTATTTGTATAGCATCAAAACACAACAAAAGTTAATAAAGATGAGACAAAACTAAAAAATAAAAGACAATAAAGATTATCTATCTATCTTACCTATCTAAGTTATATCACGGTCCTTTCCGAAGAAGAGGTCCTTTCTAGACCGACTCTTTATTCATAAGAGACCCAACAATCCACCATGAGCAGCACTTGGCAACAGTGGCGATGAAAACCTGCCTTCTAAAAGGCAGAAACCTCAAGCAGATCCAAGACTCAAGGTGGGCGGAGCCAAGGAACAGGGAAACAGACAAGCACAACAGCAATACTGCAATTGCACCATGTGAAAATTCACTTGGTGTTTGGTGTGACCACACTATTAAAGGGGAAGTCAGATGTGTGACAACCTAGAACAAGAAACAAAGAAATGGAGACACACTAGATGAGAAATAAACCTTCAAAGTATGATCGGAAACAAAAACCAAACCCAAAACCATGACAATAACAAGGCTAGAGGTCGGCACTGAAGTCTGGCTCCTGGGGTACTGAGCTGGAGGCCAGAACCAGAGGCTGGCAGGCTGAACTGTGGGCGGAAGACTTGGAGATATTGCTGTTGATCGGTGGAGCCAGGGAATCAGGAGCACTTGGAGACAGTGGCAAGGAAAAACTGTCTTTTAACAGACAGAAACCTCAAGCAGATCCAGACTCAATGTGTCTTCTGTTTGGACCAGTTGGGTTTAGAGAGAGAGAGATAATAATCAGATCCGTGGATATGCCCCCGAGATGGTTGTCCAGAGACAAACCAACACTAACTGCTCCCCACAACACTACAAAAAATAAAAGACACAAGCCAAAGGGGAAGTGTACTTACACTGTGAATGGGATTTTGAATGGCCTTTGCTTCCAAACCCAAAAACCATTACACTAACAAGGTTGGACACTAGAGGCACTAGAGTCTGGCTCCTAGGGTGCTGAGTTGGGGGTCAGAATGAGATGCCGGTGTGTTGAAATGGAGGCAGGTGACAGTGAGGCCAGGCTTGGGACCAGTGGAGTGAGGGAATAAGAAGTTTATTCATTACATTACTGGACGGAAAACACAAGAGGTCTTAAAAGGGAACACCCTGAATAAGTGGAAGAAAATAGTTGGATGGAATTTTTTTTAAATCGGGGTTGTATCTGGTGGGCTAACCGGAGTGCCCGGAGTAAACCAAGCAAGGGGAGGAAATGGAAACTTAAGACAGAAAGGATCCATTCATGACACCTAGAATTTAGCGTGTTTAGGCAACAGTGCTAACCACCTAGCTGCGATAAATATGACTAATGTTTTATGTTCATTGATGAAGAGTTTCGTAAGGGGGCACTAAGGGGTTCTGTTCTTAATTAAACCTGAAGCAACTGGTAATGTTGGTGCTTCAGGTTTACTGTGATATATTCATAGTCCTTTATGAAATTACATTAAAGGCATATTGGGATTTATAAGAAGTTGCAGTGTAATGTTGCGTAGAACCCCCTGATTCTATCAATGATCCAGATCTTACCCATCCTTGGAGCTGTGTAGACCTCACCTTTTATTTTACCTTGACTTACTACCTGTTGGTGATAAAACCACTGAGTTGTTCCACGGTTGCCTCTTATCTCTTTTCACAGGCCTTGTAGTAGATGTTTGCACCTGTTTTGATAATTGCTCTTTGTTTTGCATTTTTCGAGGCAGTTTTGTCTTCTTTTGAAGTTCTTTAACTTCCTTTTGTGGTGGTGATACTGGTTTGGGTGTAAAAGAGGTAGACGGCTCTTCACCGGTTACGTCATAGTCATTTTGACTGGGAATCTGATCTTCTCCACCTTCATTATATGTTGGGGATACTGGTTTGGGTGGAGTGGAGAGAGACGTCTCTTTGGCATTTGCATCTTTGTCATGTTGACTGGAAATTATAGTTTCTCCACCCTCATTATCTGTTGGGGATACTGGTTTGGGTGGAGTAGAGAGAGACGTCTCTTCAGTAGCTAAATGGTCGCTGTCATGTTGACTGGGAATCTGATCTTCTCCACCCTCATTATCTGTGGGGGATACTGGTTTGGGTGGAGTAGAAAGAAACGTCTCTTCAGTAGCTAAATGGTCGCTGTCATGTTGACTGGGAATCTGATCTTCTCTACCCTCATTATCTGTTGGGGATACTGGTTTGGGTGGAGTAGAAAGAGACGTCTCTTCAGTAGCTAAATGGTCGCTGTCATGTTGACTGGGAATTATAGTTTCTTCACCCTCATTATCTGTTGGGGATACTGGTTTGGGTGGAGTAGAAAGAGACGTCTCTTCAATAGCTAAATGGTCGCTGTCATGTTGACTGGGAATTATAGTTTCTTCACCCTCATTATCTGTTGGGGATACTGGTTTGGGTGGAGTAGAGAGAGACGTCTCTTCAGTAGCTAAATGGTCGCTGTCATGTTGACTGGGAATCTGATCTTCTCCACCCTCATTATCTGTGGGGGATACTGGTTTGGGTGGAGTAGAAAGAAACGTCTCTTCAGTAGCTAAATGGTCGCTGTCATGTTGACTGGGAATCTGATCTTCTCTACCCTCATTATCTGTTGGGGATACTGGTTTGGGTGGAGTAGAAAGAAACGTCTCTTCAGTAGCTAAATGGTCGCTGTCATGTTGACTGGGAATCTGATCTTCTCTACCCTCATTATCTGTTGGGGATACTGGTTTGGGTGGAGTAGAGAGAGACGTCTCTTCGGCGGTTGCGTCTTTGGAATGTTGACTGGGATTCCCGTGTGAAGACACGCGACATGTGGTTATCTCTGTTCCCTCATTATGTGGTGGTGATACTGGTACTGTCGTCTGTATCTTCGCACATCCAGGTGATGTCATACCTGATGCAGAGGATGTACTGGGGACGGTGGGTGACGGTGAACGAGATCTCTCTGGAGCTGCTGTTGCAGCCTCGAAGGGTACAAATCGAAAGCTGATCCGATGTTCCTCTGATAGATCGATACACATAGTTCCCATCTCATTCGCATATGTCAAGAGAAATTCAAAAAGTTCATCAGATGTTTTAGCATATGGTGATTGCTCAGCAGTCTCCTGCAATCTTCTTGCTTCATCATTTTGCTCCATCTTTAAATGATAAATAATATATACACAACTATAAAATCTTTGTCCAGTCCAACGGACCTCTGATTTGGGAAATTAGGAGGGTTATAAACCTTTTGCCTGAAAGATCAAAGGAACAAAGATCATAGTCCTATCATGTGGGTCAGACACACAAATCCCCAAACTCAGGACTTGTTTTTGATGTTGCACCCAAACACCCACTCACACGAACATGTTTTAATTAAACTTTAAATCGATGAAATGGCATTAGAATAAGCATTTTATCGCTATCCCCAGCACATGCTGCTTATTTCTAATGTGTTTAATGTAATATAGCAGTAATTTTCAAACTCAATCTACAATAGACAATAAACCTCTTTACAAAAATGACTGATTCTTGTATCTTCAGCAATTTCTTGAGAAAACTTGTTCCCATGACAACTCTATGTGTGGAGTGCAAAATTCGACTCAAAGGCCATCACTCCTGTGAAAATAGTTTTTCAGCTGTAGGTTCTTAACTCGATCTACAACAGTACATATTAAAGCTCTCACAAGCATTTTCCTGTCTTTAACATTTATTCAGTTTGAAATGTGATGCATATGTACTAATACACACACACACACACACACACACACACGGATGGATGGATGGATGGAACTCATATCTATACAGTTAGAGGGAAACTTATCCAATCCCCATTTTATATTATACAATTTATTAGCTGTTTGCAATAATCAGATTACACAAGAACAGTCATGCAAAAAAGCTAACAAACACTATATGTTAAGCATTATTGTGGCATAAAAATGCTTAGGGTTAGGGTTAAGGCTCATGCCGGCGTGACCTCAGACACCAAAAGGTTAAAAACAAAGGGGAGTTAAGTAATTTTTCTTCCAACTGTATCCCTCCCACACATTTCTATCTTCAAAATTGCCTGATCTAGATCCTGAAGACGTGAATTTAATGTGATTTAATGAATTTTGTCCATATTATCTGAAGAAATCGAGTTGATTTTTCTTCAGTGGATCTGGTCATTCTTCGACACTGCAGGGGGCGCTGTGCAGTGTTTCCGCTCTAAACCCAAAGAAGAAGATGACGACGAGGAGAGACCGTAGAAGAAGACTGATTACTTCCTGGAGAAATACAAACACATGGGTTGAAAACCACTCGAGGTAAAGTTGTTTGACATAACATCAGTATTTTAATCTATATATTATGTAGAAAAAGGCGACATTTAACCGCTAACCATCCCTTTGAATTGACTCGTGAAGAAAGTTCTGTTTCTTTTGACGAATAACGCTAATGCTATATGTTTTAGCTAGCTGCTAACCTTAAATGCTCGTCGGCGTTTTAGTGGAAAAACGTCAACAACGTTATTGTAGTTTTGTCGGAGAATAATTCATCCTACAAAAGTTTAAAATCTAGTTAGCTTGTTAAATTTGACAGTTTTAGTCAAATTGAGACAGTTTTGTTTTCTCTTAGTGCTACAAACTACAGTTAAACAAGGTGGTGGAGACGAATTATTTATATTTCTAAGCTAGTTTGCAGTAGCCACACATCATCCTCAGTAGCATGACATCATTTAAATATCACAATCCATATATTCTGATGCAGCAGTTTGGTTTCCCATGCTGCGCCAGCTGAGGTGGGATCCCAGCCACGCGGGGTTCGGCGTACAAATCGGTGGTCCGACCTGGGTATAGGGGCCAAAGACTAATGGAGCCATCTAGTAGCTGGTCTGACCTGGGTATAGGAGCCAAAGACTAATGGAGCCATGTAGTAGCTGGTCTGACCTGGGTATAGGAGCCAAAGACTAATGGAGCCATCTAGTAGCTGGTCTGACCTGGGTATAGGAGCCAAAGACTAATGGAGCCATCTAGTAGCTGGTTCCCTCTGATGTTTCCCTCAGGATAGCTGGAAAACTAGGTCTGAACAGACCCTTTGTTGTTGAAGTTACCACAAGCCTCCCAGAACAATTTTTAATTACTCATACAAATAAAAAGGCGCCCAATCTGGAAGCAACTGTGCTGCTGTCAGCACCAGTGTTGTAAAACTGGAGGAGCACTCGGGAGAATGTAAATCTCCGCCAAGACCCAACAAGCACTTAAAATAAAACTCCTGAATCCACTCCTTTATACAGATCCACCACAAGATTTAATGGGTTCTTCTTTGCTATTGGTCCAAACCTTCTACCATCAAAATCTGTAGTTTTTTATTGTAATCCCTCTAACAGACTAACAGACGCCACTATTAGTTGCCATATTGTCAAATGTTCAACCTGAAATATCCTTTTTTTTTAAAAGCTTTAATCGGGGGGTGCAGTCATGACGAGGTGGGCGCGAGCCAATAACATCCATAAACACAAGCCAGCGGAGGCCACTCCATGGAGTCGGCTGAGAACACGAGGAGGACGAGGGGAGGGAGGTCCCGGCAGCTCAGCTGGTCCCGCCGGTGCTAAACAAGAATCTCAGAAGGACCATCTGAGGAGGACTCAGCCTGGTGGATCAGCTGTGAAAAAACCCAACCATAAGAAGAAGGACTACGTCGATGAGGACGTGAATGGCTTCCTGGAGTATCTGCAGCAGACAGGACAGCCGCTGCCTGGAGGAGACAAGGGAGGGAGGAAGGCAGAACAGGAGCTCAGGGAGGAGGTGGAGACCGTCCTGATGAAAGACAGAAGAAGAGAGGACAGAAGGATGAAGAGGCAGAAAGACAAGAAGAACAACATGGTGAGAGAATTCACATCAAATGTTCCAGACACTGAAATATCCTTGTTTCCTTCCTCTCATCCCTCTCCTTGTTTCCTTCCTCTTATTCCTCTCCTTGTTTCCTTCCTCTTATTCCTCTCCTTGTTTCCTTCCTCTTATTCCTCTCCTTGTTTCCTTCCTCCCATCCCTCTTCTTGTTTCCTTCCGTCCTCCAGCTGTGTTTTAACTGCAGGAGACCCGGTCACGGTCTGGCCGACTGTCCGGAGGCGGACCGAGATGTGGAGATGGGTCGAGGCATCTGTTATCGCTGCGGCTCCACCGAACATGAGATCCAGAGGTGCAGAGCTAAAGTGGACCCCGCCCTGGGTGAGGATGACACAAAGGCTCACAGCGGGATGTCTGTGATGGATAAACATTAACGTAACACTGTTCCCCTCAGGTGACTACCCGTACGCTAAGTGCTTCGTCTGTGGTCAGACGGGACACTTGTCGCGGTCCTGTCCAGACAATCCTAAAGGACTTTATGCTCAAGGTACAAAAAGACTTTCACTGCAGTTTGATTAACTTTACAACGGTTTAAATGATGGTTTGTGCATCTGCAGGAGGTTCCTGCCGTGTTTGTGGCTCAGTGGAACATTTTCAGAAGGACTGTCCAGAGCATCAGGCTGCAAGTGAGTCAAGTTATTCCATTTTTATTAAATGCAAATCAGTTAAACTTCATGGAACCTGAGCGTTACTCAGCGACAGTCACGTGTTGATTGAGAGGCGACTGTTTAAACTGGTAACAACACTGAAACCGGTGATTGATAGATCCACTGGTTCTGCTGCTAATAATTATTTAATCACTGATTCCTCTGATCTCCCTTTTAATCACTTTATCTATAAGGAAGTGATGATTCCAAAGTGATGTCATCTGTTTTGAGGCTAACGCTAGTAAAAATCTTAAGTTTTCCCCAGTTATCTCCAACAACAACTTATCCATTAGATAATTAATAACATGATGATGTCATGAAGGTGTCGACACCTCACTTATCCCTTATCATTTGTCTTTCCATAAAGTCTTCACATATAAAGGTTTTGGTCTCGTATCCTTCTCCATGACAACAAACCTGGACTGACAGAAAACACTGATGTGAATAAAATCTGTTTCCTGTCCTTCCAGCAAACTCGCTGACAGTCGCCTGGTTGTCCAACAACATGAGCGCCGACTACGAAGACGTCCATGTCCCGGTGAAGAAAGTCCAAGCCAAACAGACTAAAGTGGTGAAGTTCTGATCTGCTGAGTCATCACTGGATCCAGTAGCTCCACCCTCTGGACCCTGATTAACAGACTCCTAAACATTCACACACTGAGCTGCTTCGTCACACTTTATCATTGTGTTTATTTGATAAAGATGTTTTTTAAATAAAGTGTGACTTCTCTATATTTATAGACTGACTGTAGTCTGGTGTTGATTTATTATCTCAGACACAAAGTTCCTACAGGTCCTTAGTTAAATATCCAGTAGAGCTGGAGAGACGTGAACACATCACCTTTCAGGTGTAAAAGTTCTGTATATTGAGGCACTGTAAGAAAAGCCTGTTTGTGTTTACGCTACGTATCTTCCTGTCTCACTTATGTTGGAGAAGAAGAGTCAAATAGCTGAAGATGGGTTACAACACTGAACCACAACCATAAATCTTTGAATGTAAACTCAGTTTAAAATCAGTTTCTGAGAATCGTTGGTGTCAATATTCACACCTCTAGTATCTGATAATCTGACTCTGAGGCCTTAAAATCTTTTAAGTACCGTTTTAACAAGACGTCAGAATTGCTTTTAAATGAGTTTGTAGGAAACAGTTTTAATGATGCTTTAAAACTAAAACAACAAAAACTGCAAATCCTACCTAGTGTGTCATGAAGTAGTCGAAGTAGAAAATTGAAATGTTTCCTGGTACCTTCATGTAGTTTGGTTGAGAAAATGAACTGTTTTTATTTAGTTTTTAGGTTGCTGTAAAAACATTAATTTCGAACTTTTGACCAACTAATTATTTCAGGCTCTCATTCAGTTAACAGTGATTCACTGAGGAACCTTTAAAATCAACGTTTGTACTAAGAGGCTTCTTCTCATGCAGTGAACATGAAAATCAGCAGCACCTCAGACCCCAACAGAGAGGGGGGGGGGGCAATTCCTGCAAGTGGAACCTTCCCTTCAGTGTAGCTGTAATGTGACGACTCCGCCACTGGGAGGCAGCAGCGGCTCAGGCTGCTGAGTGAAGGTCGTCCTGTTGGCATGGAGACGAAGGGGGCGTGTTTCTGCAAACCACAGAATAAATGATGGAATTAAACACGTCTGCAGTAGAAACTCCACTTTTAAAACAGAAAACATTTAAGGCTGCTGGACTGTTTGTTTCTACAGGTAATTAAAGTTCAGCTGTTTCATTGGAGGAGACCTCTGGGCTGAGGAGGAGACCTCTGAGGCGAGGAGGAGACCTCTGGGCTGAGGAGGAGAACTCTGGGGCAGGGAGGAGGAGACCTCTGGGCTGAGGAGGAGAACTCTGGGGCAGGGAGGAGGAGACCTCTGGGCTGAGGAGGAGACCTCTGGGCTGAGGAGGAGAACTCTGGGGCAGGGAGGAGGAGACCTCTGGGCTGAGGAGGAGAACTCTGGGGCAGGGAGGAGGAGACCTCTGGGCTGAGGAGGAGACCTCTGGGCTGAGGAGGAGAACTTTGGGGCAGGGAGGAGGAGGGCTTTTATATATTAGGAGTCGGCGTCACCTGCAGCTCTCACCTTTGCTTCCGTGGCTCACATTTGATTGTTAGGGAATAATTTATTCTTCAAACAGTAACTGGTGCTGTTTGTCTGCACCATCATGACTGTTTGTCACATCCTCTGAACACCTAAAGGGTTTTAACACTGAACCAACCAACGGCAGCATTCTGATGTTCTGCAAGCAAAACAAGGTGTGCTTTGATGTCTAGTGTGATGTCATCATTTCTGCATCCAGCAGCATTTTATAAACAATGACATAACAGTTTCACTGATCTCGTCCTCTGAGCGTACGGAGCTCCCAGACTTTACATTCTTAGATGTTTTCTTCTTTAAGTTAGCCGCTAACTGCTACTAGCTGCTTTTTAAACCGGTTGTTGGTTGCACAAAACACGTCATCAAGACTTCACATTGACAATTCGGCACTGTCACTACCTCTGCTGCTGGCTCAGAGGAGGAACAACAGTGACCCCCCCCCCCACTACGCCTTCGTAATGTTAAAGCACAATAAAGGGTCAACGGTCCCACCTTGAGCAGACTGACCAGGCTCAACTGTCCTAAAAGCCACCAACAGGCCAACGGTGCAAAAACCAGACGCTCACTGACGGCCTGACATGAGGCGACGGTTGTTTGAAAAAATTCAAACCTAAAATTAAACGTTATGTTTACGACTGTTGGCCTGATGCTTACTTACAGATGTTCACCTGATGTTTGTCGTCATCTTTAATCAAACCAATGTTACCTCTGGTTATTTTATGTTGAATTTCTTCCCATTTTCACCGCCACCTCTTAATAATGAAATTGTTCCGCCTCATTTTCTTAACAGAGGCTCGATTCATCCCTGCACCCCCCCCAAACTACACAGTTATGGTTTTCATCTCGTGTTCTGCACTGAGGCCTGATTGCAGCGGAAACACCAAACAGGTTTTGTTTGTTTCAGATGACTGTCCTCCTCATTGTTACTGCAGGGGAGAACAGCAGGACAGTCTGATGAGATGATTATTAACGTTATCAACAGTTCATGAGGGAAATGATCCTCGGACAGGAAGTGTCCCAGCTGAGGAGACGGAGGCATAGATACACACTGCTGCTCAAGGGAAAGATAAAGATAAAACTGCAGAGAACCAAAGAAGAGGAACTGCCAATTGAATGAATGAGAACATACTGAGACTGTCGGTTCTACTCTGACCTGTGATGTGGATCTACAGACGTTGGATGGTGTGACATGGATCAACCTCTTCTTTGTCCTTTCTCTTGCGTTGCTACGTCACGTCCCTCCTCTGTACAGAACCTTTACTGGAGTATGTGGTACTTAAAGGATCTGATTACTTCTTCCACCCCTAATCATTGAGTCTGTTATTTCTCTGCTCACCAGGATCTTATATGAAGTCGTGTTTTTGCTCTAAAGGCTCGCTTGTTGGTTAAAAGTGAAATCTTAAGTAAATAAGAAGGGGGGGGGGGCTTGGCTCCTGTAGATTATCCTCAGAAGACCCCCCTGTGCCTGATTTCCATGGAGTCTAATGCGTTCTCATGGAGGCGCAGAGAACTGCAGCCAGACGGCTTCGCGCTGCCAGCTCACTGAGGCTGATTACACAATTTAGCCATAAGTTTCATCCACGGGCAGGACTGTGTGTGTCTGTGTGCCTCATAACAAAAGCACAGAAGGTTCATTCACTCATGTCTCCTGGATCCAATTTAATAGAAGCTAAGAGGGGGGTGTCTCCTCCAACTATTGTGCTTCTGTCGTTGGATTGCCCAACATCTGTGAATTATCAAAAGCCCCTTTTACACAGCCTGTTGCAGGCTGAACGGTTGCACCTTTACTGAGCCTCACCATTCTGTAGGAATGTTAGCGGTGGAGGCGGTCACTGTCAAGCCTCTGAGCCGGCAGCAGCGGTCAGACCGAATCCACGTCTGTGTAAACAGAACGAGGCGGTAGGAAAAGACTGGGGTGAGACATTTTGACAATGTGCGACCTCTAGTGGGGAGATTCAAAAAGCAGCTTGTAGCAGTTAGCAGTTAACTCAGAGGAGTTTACACGACTACAGTTTCACCCTAAAACGACAAACTTTTGCTGCGTTTTGGTCGGCATTGTGTTACCTGAAAACGCAAACTTTTGAAAACACAACTGTACCGTCACAAAATGGTAAACAGGCAAAACACAAGTCCTCTGAAAACAATGACATCACAGCCCCGCTTCGCACATGACTACTACGGTTTCAGCCTTATTCACGTACAGAACAACAACAAAAAAACAATGTCAGACTGTCGGGTTTTGATTGGGTTTATTTACGTACTTCTAATGTAGCTTTCCTGCATAGCTACTGTGATCTTATTCTGTTGTGTTGATTTTGAAAGGTTACACCACCATCTACTGCCATTGCATGGATATTACAGTGTTTTCAACCGTTTTTGTGGATCCATGTGGACAGGGATCGTTTCCAAAACATTGTGGTGTGAATGCGAAGGAAAACCTTTTCTGTTTTCAGCTAAAACTTTGTTGTGAAAAAGGCCCCAAAGAAGTAGAAATCCAAGCAGAGGACGTGACCAATGGAATTTTCACCAAAGATGGACCCTAACATATCCTAGAGGTCATTAAAATTTTGTTGATGATCCAGAGCCAGAGATTAATGGAACCATCTAGTAGCTGGTCTGACCTGGGTATAGGGGCCAAAGTCTAATGGAACCATCTAGTATCTGGTTCCCTCTGAAGGTTCCTCAGGATATCTGGAGCTCAGAGTCTCACAGTTTTATCTGGTAAACCAATGATTAGAGGTTTTGGGGCTGAAACCATCTCAACCTATTGTCAAACTTTAAATGGGTAAGAAGTCCGGCTCGCTGGCTAGGAGGTGGGCGCGGTTCAAAATAAATCAGCCAATGAGAACATGTTCCAGGTCTGGATGTATTCCTTAAGGTGACATGCCGTAAATGTCCAAAATCTCTGCCATGTCTTCATGTCCTGAAAACCCCATCCAGGCCTCCTTTGGAGCTCGTACCTCCAACCATCATGAACTTCACAGCCTGTTTTTATGGATGGGCCGATGATGGGTGGAGAGGGAAGAGGAAGAGCAACAATTAAAAGGGACTTTTCTGCTTTCTTCTGCTAACATAGCAGAACCTCAGAGAAACATCAGAGGTTCATTGTCTTCAACCTGGTTTGTCTCTGGTGACGGACAGCAGGGAGGAGCTCCTTCAGTCAAAAAGTCATAAAAATATTAAATATAATTTACTGAAGGGAGAACTCAACGGCTGAGCCTTTCTTCTGCATCATTCTGTATCCTGTTTACACACAGATTCAAGAGCTCTCATTGGTTGGTACTTGAAAACCAAGAGTTGTGATTGGACATCCAAACCAAACAGGCTCATTAACGCCACAGAATTTCCTCTTGGGGTTTGCAGCCAGGTTGTGGTGAGGGTCCATGTCTCTTGTTAGCCTCCCCTCCCTGTGTGTCTTTACTCTGTATCTTCCCTTCATTCTTTCCCGGCTCGTTATCATCATGGACTGTATTTTCATATTTACCCTCACTATTTGTACGTTCCTCAGATTCATCATTAAATCCCTTTGTTGCCCCTGATTCGTCCCCCGTGTTCCTTGTTTCCTTCTCAAACCTGACAACTGGTGTGTTTTTGTCGATCAATAATGGCATCAAAAGCAAAAATGATAGATTGATCATCGGTCAATGTATCGTCAGAGGTTCCATCTATTTTCTTCCACTTATCCAGGGTGGGGTTGAGGTTGAGGCTAAGCAGTGTACTCCAACAGACGGATGAGTCCAGCGATGTTTCATGACTAAAGGAGGACGACACTGAGCCTCAGACTGCAGTTAGTCGGCCAGTGGTTTTCCTCAGGCAGCCACAAGTAGCAGGAAACACTCGTTACCTCGATTGAGCAGGAAGTCATTACTGTAGGATCTGGCCTGAAGTGTTTGACGCATGTCCACACGTATGAACATATGTCTGCTCGGGGCTATGAGGGAGAGGCGATGCTAAAAACAGGAGGCAGGAAGGATCCCTGAGTCGCACAGAGGAGATGAAAGTGAAGACTTTCAGTTAATGACAGAGGAGAGGGGATCAGAACCCGAAGGCCCACTGTGGTTCTGGTAGGAGTCTATCGGAGCTAATAAGGCTAACCGGACCCTCTGGTGACGCCACTGGAAACCTGTTTCCCATTGAGTTCGGCCCACTATGTAGTCAGATTGTCATTATGCAGCACTGTGGAGTCACTCAATGGTGGTTCCATAGATAATGAGTCATTTCAACAAACAGAAGAAATAAAAAGCAAAATTAAAGGGTAATTCTGTTTTGTTTTCAAGATTTTCTCACATCACTCCCCAATATATTCATATAAACATATCTGCAGGGAGTGATGAGTTCGGAGCCTAGACGCCAAACTCAATGTCTATACGTCCTGCTGCTATAATAATAAACATTTCAAACTCGTGAGTTGTCTGACTGAACTGACTTTTGGATGTTAGCAGGATGCTAGCACAAGACAAAACATGTTAGCATTCTGCCATTAAACTATACAGAGGAGTAACCCAGAGCTGAAATACTGCATGGAATGGACCTTTCCATGAAAACAACTTTATAAAATGGTCAGATTTTGTGTTATGTTCTTCATATTGGAGGTTAATGTCCATTTAGAGTTTGTCAACAAACCTCTAAGACAGTTATTTAGAATGAAATATATTTTAGGTGGACAAAAATCTTTAATTTTTCTCACTGTCCTCATTCTGGATCACCTCCAGTGTTTCTGACACTTTTACCTGATAAGTGTTTTCTTTCTGTCAGACCTCATTCATACAAACAGTCAGAGAAGTTCAGAAGCTACAGTCGTTTTAATTTGAGCAAGTCATTCATAGGGGTGGAGTAAATGTTAGAGATGTGGAAACACAGTCAGGTTTTAAACAAACCCTAACAACCTGGTTGATCCTCCAGTCCTCCAGACCTTCATCTGTAGCTCATAATTAAGATGCTTCTTATCTCACAGTTAGATCCTGATCTTTTCTCATTATTACAAGAAAAGGTGTCTAATTGTCTTTATGTAGAAACATGTTTTCCCAACTCCTCACCATCTATTCAGATGATGTGGTGAGAGTCACTGGGAATGGGCCTCTCTGCTCACTCCCATTCCCACACCGGGACCAGTATCACATCCTCCATGAGCCAGTCTAAATACATGACCCAAGTCTTGGAGTGGGTGTCGGTTTGCTGACCTTTTTTTAATCACTAAAGGTCTATCAGGACAAGCAGCCTCGATCTCAGTGAATAACTTTATTCTGAGCAGCTTTAGACTCTGTATCCACTCAGAAACAAACCAGATCCAGTCCTTTCCTTCGGTCCAGGACTCGTCTCAGTCGGTCCAGGACTCGTCTCCGTTGGTCGTATTCAGGTTGGCACTGATGGAAATCATTCAGCACAGTTTTAATGACAGCAGGAAACCACAGACATCAGATCGTGAGAAACTGAGGTTCTCTCAGCCAATATAAAGAACATTTCCAAGAGTTGCCAGAATGTGTTTGACCACAAATATCCGGCTACATTACCGGAGAGACAAAAGAGAATTGTTTCACAGATATTTAGCATATTACAGTTGGATGAATTAAAACTCTCTCCTTTGAGTCCCAGCAGCCTCCAACAGTCCAGGAAGGTTGATCTGGTCTCATTCAGTTACAGAGGTTACTCAACATGTTGGGCAGTAATAACATCAACAACCTGAATTAATGAAACAATAATGTCTTTACATGGATGTCTGGGAGCCAGTTTGGCTGATCGAGGCTGGATTACGGAGGCCTGTGGGCAGGATGGAGGAGGTGGTTCACTGTGTCCACGACAGAGACCAAAACTAACCATCGGTTTAATTATATACAGATACTGAACTGTTTAATTCTCTGTGTGGGAACAACGAGAACATCAGCGTCTCATGAAACTGTCAATGTATTTTTAATGGTGCAAAAATGTTAATGGAAAAAATAAAGATGAAAAATTTGGTGAAAGTTTTTTTTTTTTATACATCCAGCGAATTTACTTTAAAAGTAACACATGGCTGCTTCTGTGATTAGTAAGCTAGTTAGCAGGACATGCTAACATTAGATTAGACACCTTTTACCGCAACCAAGGAGCTGATGTTTTCACCTGTGTCCGTTTATCGTTGCTTTGTCTGCAGGTTTACCCAAAAACTACTAAACAAAGTTTTCATGACACTTGGTGGGACGATGGGTCTTGGGCCAGAATGGACCCCTTTAAATATTGATGCAGATCCAGATTAAGAGGTGTTGTTTTGTGTCTCTGTAGACATCCTGTTTCACATGAGGACAAATCCAAACACTGATGGATACGTCTCATTTTTTTCAGCTATGATTGGACAATCTCCATTTTGGGGAGGGATTTAGTGACATTCGATTGGCTGCTGTGCGATTATGGTCCTCTTTTTTTATAAACAAGTGAGACTTTACTCTGATTCACTGTTTCCCACCGTCCTACGCTCCTGCTATCACGCACTGAGAGGCCACCTGGGAGAGCAGCACAGGTTACTCTATGTGAACTCATGCATGCACAGACACACACACACAGACACACACACACACACACACACACACACACACACACACACACACACACACACACACACACACACACACACACACACACACACACACACACACACACAAATCCCTGCAGAATACCAGCTGATTGGGGCCTCCTTGTGTGTCTGTTTCCTTAATAGAGAGGCTCTAAAGCCTGAGCATCTTCTTAAAGCAATTATTCTTGGAGGGAACGTCTGTGTGCAGAACTCCGACTACAGTCGAGCAGTAATCCCTTCATTTCCCTCTCAACAACATGTGGCAACTGGCTTGTTGCCTTAGCCTCTGTGATGAGGAAACCAAAACAACATGGAGGGACGAGGAGAGAAAGAAGTTTATTAATATCCAACTATAACTTGCTTCCTGTCGTCAGTTGGAGTTTCATCAGCCTGAATGTAGATCATGTTGAGAAATGTAGGGGTGAAAAGGACAAGAGAAGATTACAGCTGAGTCCATCGTCTTTTACATGAACCATCTTTGACATGGGAATGATGGGAATGCTGCAGACAGCTACAGATGAACAGGAGACTCGATCTTAATCAGATATTCATAGAGTTCAGATTTTGTGTGTTCCAGGAAATATTCATTTAAAGGATAAATCCTGTGATATCCATAATATTTCTGATTTTATACAAATCTCCTGCAGATCCACCGATTTCCACAGATCCACCGGAAATCAGTGGATTGTTCCTAACCCTTGCCTCAACTGAAGGACTTTAAGTATCTGGGGGTCTTGTCCAGGAATGATGGGAAAATGGAGCGTGAGATAAAGAGATGTTTGGTTCAGGATCAGCAGTAATGATACATTGTATCTATCTGTCCTCCTCACAGATAGCTAATAAATAATAAACATGGTGGGGTTTTTTAAAATAAATTGAGGTTTGATGATGAGAACTCAGTGTGGTCTCTGCGGGCCACGCCTTCCAAGCATCTGAATGAAGACACAGCAAGTAACTGAATCAGTTTCAGCTCCAATCTGATCTCAGGTCAGTCTGGATCATAATTATTATTATTTATCTCACGGTAGTGAATTTCCTGTGAGACCTATAAATGTAACATTCTGGATCACCAGATCCAGAATGTATCACCAGAATTGTTCCTCAGACCGTGTCCTACCTCTATAAAACCCTTCATTAAGCTGTCTGTTTGTTTATTAGCGATCCTGCTAACAGACAAACAAACAAACAAACACCAGCAATAATAGCAGGTAAAAATGTTGTTTAGGCAATAAGGGCTCGTGCCCCAGCAGGCTTTATGTCTAGCTACGCCCGTGTTCAACTCAGCTGCGTCGCATGATGATGACGTAAGCTCAGCGCCCAGAGCAGCAGTGAGTCGTTAAAACTAAAGACGAGTTCGTTGGTCCGTGAAATAAATCGTCGGATGCGCACGAGGACCCTGACGGTAAAATATAAACTATCATATTACTGTTGGAAGAGTAATGGAGTATTTCTACGTTCGTTACATCACGTGTTCGTGTTTACAAACAGCGTCTGACCGCTAGCTGTCAAACAGGAAGAGGAGGTGAGGTTTAACTGGACAGACTGGACAAACCCCAGTACACATCTGAACAGATAGTACTGCAGTAGAAGTACTCAGATCAAGTAGAAGTTCTAATACACAAAATATTCTTAAGTTTAAATACATAGAAAATATCTAATTAGTCTAATGCAGTAAAATGTCTGTGGCTGATCTACTGTTACAGTTGGAGGCAAAAATTATTCAACCCTCATCATTTATCAGATTTATTGGCCAAAATCTACTATTGATCAGCTGTTTCCAACAACAAATCACACAGGAAATAGGTAAAAACAACAGATTTCACCAGTGTTTTTCCCAAATCTCTCACAGAATGCTGCTTTTACTGTTTACTGCATGTTTTAATGCAAAAAATCTTATTCTGTAAAATGTTGTGAAATAAAAAACAAAGCCAGATGACCACATAAAAAAACAGACCTTTGTTTCGTTTCTATTTTCTATTGATTTAATCTTTCCGTATTCAAAACAGAAGAAAGAAATCTGTTTATTTTTTTAAATTTCACTCCTCCCTCTTCAGCCACAAAAAGGAAAACGTCTTTATTTCATTTTTGGTTTTTGTATTTTAAAACGAAAAATCAATTAAGTTTTTTTTTCTTTTGTTTTTTGTTATCCGTTAAGTCAAGTTACCAAAAGAAACAAGGACCAATGAAATATAAGTAAGTATAGTCAATACTGTGTTTTTGAGAATATCACTAAACATAATTTCCTGACGTGTCATCAGGCGGATCTGGTGTCATCTGTGTCTGAGACGATTTCACATCCTGCTGCAAAAACTCATCTTTGATGACTCTGCAGTAGTAGTATCTGTAGCAGTATCTGTAGTAGTAGTAGTATCTGTAATAGTATCTGTAGTAGTATCTGTTGTAGTATCTGTCTAAAAACCACACCAATATTAACAAGAGTCTGGAAAGATTCATCAGATACAGAGAAAGTATCTTTAAAAAAATAATAAATCCATTTACACAATAAACATATCTATAAATGCTAACGCTGCTAACATTAGCTGCTAACGTTAGCGTAATCTCTTATCCAACAATCGGTCTTTAATCCTACAGAATAATGTAGTGAGCTAATAGTGTGCTAACCATTGATGCCAGACCACTACTGAAGGTAACTAGCAGGGCCTTTTGGTCTGTGATGGTTTGCAGATCCCCCCCCTAAAGGTTTTCTCTGTAGCTAGCTAAATGTTACCCCAGTGAAATGTTAGCACATTTGTATGATCGACTTATACAAATTGTTATAAACCGTTTGATAGCCTGAAAGCTAAGTCCCCTGCTAACGTTAGCATGTCTGCAGCCAGAACTGCTCTCATGTAGAGTTGAACCCTCCATGAAAACTAAAATTGAGGCGTCGACAACTTCATGACATCATCATGTAATGAATTAGCTTGTTGGACAAGTTGTTTCTGTAAATAACTGGGCTTTTGTCACTGTTTTGGATGATGTTAGCTTAGCATTTTTACTAGCGTTAGCCTCAACACTCAGCTAGCCACTGACTCCGTCTGAACTTCCTTAGCAACATGCTATTTAGCAGCTAAAACAGTCAGAGATTTTTAGTGTGTCTGAAACCTGAAGATAAAACCAGTAGTATATGAACTGTGTACTATTTACTGGAAATACTACAGTATTCAGTCACTGTGGTAGTGACAACAACAGAACAGACAGGTGTATGTTCCATCCACATCAGCACAAATACAGCTTCTCCAGTAGAAGGACCATCTGTGTCCTTGGACATGAATATTCCAGTGTATTGATCAACTATTGGTTGCAGCTTTAATGATTCTGACCAATTATAAAGAACATAGTTAAAATGTAAGTCACCTCTAACTTTGTGGTGTTTCACTCGTCGTTTGCAGGTATGTCCACATCGACGCGTCAGGTCCACATCTCATCTGAGCCTGACTCCTCCTACTTCCTGCGCGTGGACTGGAGTGGGCGGGGCTTAGCTTCAGGCTTCCAGTTGCTGCTGACTGATGGACAGGGAGCATGGAGAGGAGACGGTAAAAACCTCATCCAGAGTGACCTCATGACATCTAACATGTCACACCTGACAGATTTATGATCAGCTGATGGTTGGACCACCTCACCTGTCTGACCACACACACACACACACACACACACACACACACACACATAGACACAGACACACACACACACACACACACACAGACACACACACACAGACACACACACAGACACACAGACACACACACACACACACACACACACAGACACAGACACACACACAGACACACACACACACACACACACACAGACACACACACACACACAGACACACACAGACACACACACACAGACACACACACACACACAGACACACACAGACAGACACACACACACAGACACACACACAGACACACACAGACACACACACACAGACACACACAGACAGACACACACACAGACACACACACACACACACACAGACACACACACACAGACACACACACAGACACACACACACACACACAGACACACACACAGACACACAGACACACACACACACACACACAGACACAGACACACACACACAGACACAGACACACACACAGACACACACACACACAGACACAGACACACACACACAGACACAGACACACACACAGACACAGACACACACACAGACACACACACACAGACACAGACACACACACAGACACACAGACACACACACACACACACACACACACAGACACAGACACACACACACACACACACACACACACAGACACACACACACAGACACAGACACACACACAGACACAGACACACACACACACACACACACAGACACACACACACACACAGACACAGACACACACACACACACACACACACACACACACAGACACAGACACACACACACAGACACAGACACAGACACACACACACACACACACACACAGACACACACACACACACACAGACACAGACACACACACAGACACACACACACACACACACACACAGACACACACACAGACACACACACACACACACACACACAGACACACACAGACACACACACAGACACACACACACAGACACACACACACACACAGACACACACAGACAGACACACACACACACAGACACACACACACACACACACAGACACACACAGACACACACACACACACACACAGACAGACACACACACACACAGACACACACACAGACACACACACAGACAGACACACACACACACAGACACACACACACACACAGACAGACACACACACACACAGACACACACACACACAGACACACACACACACAGACAGACACACACACACACACACACACACACACACAGACACACACACACACACACACACACACACAGACAGACACACACAGACACACACACACACAGACACACACACAGACACACACACAGACACACACACAGACACACACACAGACAGACACACACACACACAGACACACACACACACACACACAGACAGACACACACACACACAGACACACACACAGACACACACACACACACAGACACACACACACACAGACACACACACACACAGACAGACACACACACACACAGACACACACACACACACACACACACACACACACAGACACACACAGACACACACACACACACACACACACACACACACACACACAGACAGACACACACAGACACACACACACACACACACACACACACACACACACAGACACACACAGACACACACACACACACACACACACACACACACACAGACAGACACACACACACACAGACACACACACACACAGACACACACACACACACACACACAGACAGACACACACACACACAGACACACACACACACACACACACACACACACACACACACACACACACAGACACACACACACACACAGACAGACACACACACACACACACACACACACACACACACAGACACACACACACACAGACACACACACACACACACACACAGACAGACACACACACAGACAGACACACACACACACAGACACACACACACACAGACACACACACACACAGACACACACACACACAGACACACACACACACAGACACACACACACACAGACAGACACACACACAGACAGACACACACACACACAGACACACACACACACAGACACACACACACACAGACACACACACACACAGACACACACACATCCATCATAGTACTACTGTTAGTATTACTCTGACTCTGCAGTGAGTGAGGCGTTGATAAGCGGTGAGGCAGAGGAGCTGGAGATGAAGATGGAGAGGTACGTCCAGGACCTCAAGGAGGCGCTGATGGAGGCGGAGTCCTCCACCACATACAGCTTCACCCTGAGACCGTCTCCGCCCGGCCGCGCCTCCTCCGTCACGCTGGCCTATGAGAAGGTTCAGAAGGAGCTGTCGGTGAGTGAAGCCTCCACAGTTTGATCCTGTATCCCAGAGTCAGGAGGTTAAATCCAAAAAGTCGTTCTTTATCTGTAAAATATTGATTGACATCAAAACCATCGTCAGCTGTTTGACATGACGTCATCGCTGCGGTGATAACAGTCGCCTCTACTCATCCGTGTTTAAAAGCTTTAAAAGCTGACTGTGATCTGAACCCAGGAAGTGATTGATGAGGGTTTAAATCCTCCTTTCTACACGTTATCATTACTTAGTAAAAGTATCCGACCTACGATTACGACTATAAATAATCACCTTATGATTCAGTCTGAGCCTCAGATCTGAGGACAGCCTTTAAACGGGTCTGACAGATGTTTTATTTTGTTTTCATGTGGTTCAAATCATCTGCAGATCACAGATCAGTGTAAACGTCACATGAAACTGTTCACAGATCAGCACTTTTATCTTCACTGATTCATCATGTATTATAGATCCGTAAAGCTACGACGTTATCTGCCACGAGATGTCGTACCGGAGCACCAACACCTCAGACAGAACAAATCCACACGTTGTTAATTCAATAAAGTCTAAAAACTCTGCTAATGATCCAAATGGAAAATGACCAAATAATCGATATTATGTTCCTGCAATGCCTGAAACATATTTTAATGACTGTTACACTGTAAACACAATTTATGATGACACCAACCACCTGTTTGTGTTTTCATGAAACTCAGACAAAGCTCTAAAATCAGGCAGTATAAATCAAATATGAACCAGGATTTTAGTTTTTGTGTTTCTTGCTTAAAATGTTACAGAAGATATTTTAGTGACTGTTTAGCTCTGAAACCAGAGTTGCTGCAGTTTCCTGTCCTGTGCAGATCAAAAATTAGCATTGCTAACTAAATATGAATAAAGATAATGATGCTGCTTTAATTATTCCTCACTTACACTCATGTCTGTTAGCGTTCCTGTCCCATGCCCCACCCATACACAAAATTTTGTGTAATTAAGGAAAATGTTTAAAAATCTTGTACTGGTTCTGCTCCTTTATTCTGATAATGAAATAGTTTCCTTAGCCACGCCCCAACCTTTTACTAGCTTTAGCGTTATCCTGCTAACAAGCAAACGTGCAAAAAGAAAATGTAATGAACGTAATAAATGATGGATTATAATGGATGAAAAAACGATGATAAAAAATCCTTTGAAGCATATTTGAGGGTCGACTAAAGTTCATGTTAGGATGAAACAAAGAACCAACAGACACATTAAAATAATTCATGTTCAGGGGTCAGCTGTGTGAACACTCATTCATGATGTAAACACACAACCTTTGTTGCTATGGTAGTTAAGACAGAAAGGAAGTCTGTACGCATCTGTTGCAGCGAACAGGAAATGACTCGATGGTTCTTTTTAAAAAAATGATGGATTTGCAGAAGTGTGCAGAGATGTGTCGTCAGACGGTTTCTCAAGGTAGAAATAAAAGACACTAATTCATCTGTCATAATGTTGTGAGTCATAATAAAAGGGCTCCGTCTAATGCCTGGTCATTCACCTCTAACGCAGCATACCAAACAAAACTCGTGTGTTACCTTAGCTGTTAGCATATCAAACACAACTCATGTGTTACCTTAGCTGTTAGCATACCAAACACTACTCTTGTGTTATCTTAGATGTTAGCATACCAAACACAAGTCATGTGTTACCTTAGCTGTTAGCATACCAAACACAACTCGTGTTACCTTAGCTGTTAGCATACCAAACACAACTCATGTGTTACCATAACTGTTAGCATACCAAACACAACTCATGTGTTACCTTAGCTGTTAGCATACCAAACACTACTCATGTGTTACCTTAGCTGTTAGCATACCAAACACTACTCGTGTTACTTTAGCTGTTAGCATACCAAACACAACTCATGTGTTACCTTAGCTGTTAGCATACCAAACACTACTCATGTGTTACCTTAGCTGTTAGCATACCAAACACTACTCATGTGTTACCTTAGCTGTTAGCATACCAAACACTACTCGTGTTACTTTAGCTGTTAGCATACCAAACACAACTCATGTGTTACCTTAGCTGTTAGCATACCAAACACTACTCATGTGTTACCTTAGCTGTTAGCATACCAAACACTACTCATGTGTTACCTTAGCTGTTAGCATACCAAACATAACTCATGTGTTACCTTAGCTGTTAGCATACCAAACACTACTCATGCAGCCTGTTGGGGTGACTTGAAGCTGTGTTCAGACTGTTGGTTTCAGTGTCAGTTTTTGTTCACAAATGTTTTCTATTATCAAACCGCTAAGTCATTGTAAATGCTCGTTCTCACACTGATCCTATATTTTGTCATAATCACCATCAGATGGTCACACTCACTGTGTCGACCCAGAACTATGCATGTTCAACAAGTCATTTCATCTGAATAGAAGAGAAAACATTTTTGTCTCCAGTGTGGGAAACTGTCTGTGCATCATCCATTCAAGTTTACTTCATCACCTTCAGAGACATTAGCCAGGGTATCATACTGTGAGCAGCTAGCTAACAACAGCTACAGCTAGACCTGCCACAACTTATCTGAGCTAACCACAGTTATTTATCGTACTGGTTAAAATGGTTTCCATTCATCTGTATAAAAGCAGCTGGATGAAACAGAAACGTCACATTTCTTTATTTATATTATAGTCTTTACTATATTCTATTTATGACCTCGTATGATTTCTGAGAAATGATTTATGTTCTACACCCCTTCCCTTTCTCAGACTAAACAGACGATGTCGGATTGTTGGGCTTTGATGGAGACGTTCTGGTTCATGCTGTGACTCCACTGTTGCTCTATATTGAAAGGTTTCCCTCTGTTACCACAGTCTGTTATATGAATGACTTTAACATCAGCCAACATTCAGCTCATGTAGAAGAGGTGGATCTGGACTCAGACGTCTCTCCTAATGAAAGTGTCCCCTGGTTGTGAATCAGCGAGTCAGAAACAGCTTTTGAAGTGTTTCTATGACAACATGAGTTTACCCACATCAACAGTGTTTGAGCCAACATGGTCCAGTCAACAACATCCACTGACCAGTAGCTGAACTCCGGTCCTTAATCTGAGCACTGAGATGACAAAAGCTTCTCTTTCTGCTAAAATGATAAATTTAATGCTGATTTATATGAACAACAACTGGAAGTGTTTGACCACAGAGCCGAGGTTTTTCCACTTTGAGCCTCATTTAACTGTTTCTAAGAGGTGCTAGATGGCAAATATTGACTCTTGTAAATAACCCCAGAGGACACAGAAGGTGGGAAGGCGTCTGATTGGATATCTCAGTTGTTAACAGAAATAATGTCTGTTCCTTTGGTTCAGACAGAATATTTTAAACTCTACTTTGTGGATGTAGACATACTGTTGTTTTGCGTCCTCATTCATTACAGGTGATCTGACTTTACCTCTACTATCAGAGCGTAGCATAAATAAACCAATCAGTGTTAATGAATGTTCTGTGTTCTTCAACACATTCTAAAGTTCCCAAACGGTCCAGGTTCACACAGTGAAACAGTTTGGATTAGAACAGACGTCCTCCTGATAAATCCTGAGGCACCTCTAAAGGTGACATCAAACGTCCAAATGTTAGGTTTACTTTCATAATTCATTAAACCCGTCCTAGAATTTATTAGCCCATATTTGTCTCTCCATGTTATCCAGAGGCTACAAATTAAACACATTTATTACATTAGATATATAATCTGGGAAAAGTTGCAGTGTGAAAATGTTTTACAGATATTGAATTAGCATTAGCAGCCATTCTAGCCTGTAGTTGAATGTTACATTTAAGTATGGAAGCTTCCTGTAATGGAGCTGTCTGATCTGTGGTAAATGTGTTTTTCTAGTCTGATGACCACTTAAAGAACCAACAGGCCTCAATCATTTTATCTGTCTTCTTATCTGCACAGATGCCTGCAGACACACAGCTGTGTCTCCCCCAGTGGAGGTCAGCTGTTCAGGGAGCTGATTGGTCCCAGAGGTCAGCGGTGATGTTCGCTGCTCGGCTCCTTATCGTTGTGTAAACATGGCAGCGGGGTGAAACTCGGGGGTCCTGGTCTGTCAGGGACCAGGTCAAAAAGAAAGTATCTGCTGTTTAATATGAGAGGAGCGATGAAGCAACTCGCTTTAACTCTCTGCTGTCTTATGTTGTTTATTTGACTTCATGGTTTATGGCTCCGCCCTCATTAACCTCGATTTTCCGTCATCGTCGGGTTTACGTTGAAAAAGTACCTGATCATCAGCAAAACAGCAGAGAGAGAGTCATTTAATTCATGGATGAATAATTTAGCTTGGTGTAAATTTCACAACGACTTTGTGTGTTAATATGAAGTCAGTTGTGCTTCAGATTCAACCATCAGAAGAACAGATGAACAGAAAAAAAAGGTTGTAACCTCTGGATGTTTCTGACTTTCGCTCTCAGTTCAGGTTGGGTTCGGTTTCTCTGGAGGCCGTCCCAGAGCCGGCGGAGGCTGTGAGGGAGTTACTGGTCCACTGTCTGCAGAGGGGAACCAGGCTGGAGAACCACAACCAGGAACTAGAGGAGGAGAACCAACGACTGAGACGAGAGCAGCAACGCATCACCTCAGAGTAAAAACACACACACAACACACAACACACAGAACAACCAGAGGTCCCACTGCTCCAACCAGAGCCAGACTGGGATGGAGGGTGGTTTCCTCCACGTTTAGTCACGACTTCCTTCCTCACTCTCTCATTCTCTCACTCCACCCTCCACAAAGTTCTCATTCCATCAATTTAATCCTGATAACAGTGAAACAGACACAACATAAACATGAGGAAACAGACTCTATTATTATTCTATTATTCTATTCATCATCAAACCTTTATTTCACCAGGGAACAGCCTCTTTTTTCAAGGTCAGATTATAACACATGTACATGTAAATATGATAATGTAATAAATGTACATATATATCAAACCTCTGAGAAGGATTAGAGTTAAATTTAGTCTCTTAGCCTGAATAGAACCAATAAAAACGATTAAATGATCAGAAGGTCATGCTGGTGCCTCGGACCGTTTGATTGGTGGTTAAAGTGACGTCAAGACATTTTTGGGGAACCTGCACAGAATTTTCTGACACAAGAAAGTTTCAGTTAAATCCATCACAGGTTTCCTGCTGAGTTATTACCGCCTCATGTAACAGAGGAGGGGCCGTCAGAGGGGAGGGGCTGTCAGAGGGGAGGGGCTGTCAGAGGGGCCGTCAGAGGGGAGGGGCCATCAGAGGGGCCGTCAGAGGGGAGGGGCCATCAGAGGGGCCCCTGTGAGTCACATGGCTCCACACAGTCCACCAGTTCATCATCCATCATGAACAGCAGAAGGCTGGTGATGTCGTCTGTTCTTAACACCAAAACACACAAACTTTGTTACTTTGGACGTTTGACAAAATCCTCAGACTTTGAGGCTTCAGAATTCAACAGCATCATTAATTTTCTTATTAAAGACAGGTGCCGCTCACCTTGTTTGATTCATGACTCCGTAATCCTTCACATTCGTGTATCATGACATCCAGGAGAAGATGTTGGACAGAAGCGTCAGTGACTTTCAGGTGTTTGGTGTTTCTCTGTGTTTAGACTGAGGCGTTATGCTGGAGGTAAAGAAGCCCTGGAGGCAGAGCTGTTCTCCCGGTTCGTCCTGGTCCTGAATGAGAAGAAGGCCAAGATCCGCAGTCTGCAGGAATCCATCACACACCTACAGGAGACCAGGTATCCAGACCTGTTAACCCTCCTGTTGTGTTTGTTTCCTGTTGATTAGTCTGGTGTTTACATCTATTATCACCTGATGTCGTGTTTCATCTTTCTATCAACTCAGGTTCTTATGAACATTTCAGGTTTTGAGCCTTCATCAGTTATTTATGGTCACAACAGAAGAGTTAACCTGTCAATCAAACCTTAGCATTAAAACGTAAAAATGGATAAATTGTGGATAAATTAATATTTTTACACATACATTGATATTATTATATCCCATTAATGTGAATCAGCCCTAAACTTGAAATAAATCTACTTTCAGCTGTTATTTCTGGTCCATAAAGACCTGGTTTGGTGAGGGCCAGGTGTCCCAATACTTTTGTCCATGTCCTTTATTTTAACTGCACATTTTCCTCACATGTAAATGAACTTTAGTTACTCAATAGTTTATGGTGATGTTCTCCTGGTGTCTGTTGTAGGAGCTCTGATGGACAGAAAAAGGAGGACCCTGTCAAATCAGACCCAACAGCAGGAGAGGAGGAGGAGGAGGATGAATATGGAGGTAGTACTGATGAAGAGCCAGAGGAGGTGCAGTCGGCTCCTGCCCCGACTTCATCATCCAGGGGTAAGAGCTTAGCTTTTCTCAGAGCTAAATGTAGCCTAACACGCTAAAGCTACACAGCTACGTTAGCAGAACAAGCTAACAGCTAACAGAGTCACAATTTGTCGCACGAAACATCCAGAAGCACCAATCAGCATTAGCGACATCATCGGACGTCAGCCAATCCCCACTGGACGGTCAAATAACGCAGATCTTAAGAAAAAGAGAGGTCAAGACTGAGGTTAACTGAGGCCAGAACACAGCAGCTGTTAGAGTTTAACGTTTTTTAAGATAGCATTTTACATGAATTGAAATGATGAATGTTGTCATCCACATAAACTAACGTAGGAAATTTAACTAAAATTGTTTCCTTGTTCTCTCAGCTTGTAGTAAAATGTTATGTAACAACTTCAGGAGATGATTTCCAATTTAAAAATGATTAGAAAGAGTCTATATTTGTCAGAATTGTTACAAAAGATAAAAACATGACAATAACTATGTATAAATGTTTATTCTGCTACTACCTTTATTAATTACTATATATAAAATAGTATTATGGTTGTTAGGCTGGGGTGTTTCTGTGTTGTCGTCGCCTATTAAACCACCTCCTGGGATAGTCGGGGTCGAACTCCTGGTCTAAGTTCTAGTGAGATCTGCATCCTGTCGGGACTTTAAATGAACATAATGACAGTTATGGAGCGAGTCCTCCGTCTGGAACAGGAACCTCAGCCTGACCCAGGAACGGATCCGGAGAACAGACTCCATCTGAACGGAGACGATGACGTTCATCACAGAACGTTTCAGTCGCAGATGAAGGCCCGAAACCAGCAGAGATGGTTAGAGATGAGAAAGGAGAAAATGTTTTCTCTGTGAAATATGACCATGAATACAAACACATTCAGCCGTTGTCATGGGAACTGAGTGTTGCATCATCTCATGCCCAGAAACGAACCATGACGTCACTGAGGGGTTATGTAATTCAGAGTCCTGGGCCTCCATCTACTGACATCCCAAAACACCTTTAAACACGAGCAGCTCCTCTCGTTCGTTCCTCTGGACCCCCAGACGGTCTGGATGTGATTAACTTCCACCAGCAGCAGCAAACATGTTCTCTGTGGAGGTGTGTGTTGTTATGTGTGTGTGTTGTTATATGTGTGTGTTGTTATATGTGTGTGTTGTTATGTGTGTGTGTTGTTATATGTGTGTGTTGTTATATGTGTGTGTTGTTATGTGTGTGTGTTGTTATGTGTGTGTTGTTATATGTGTGTGTTGTTATATGTGTGTGTTGTTATGTGTGTGTGTTGTTATATGTGTGTGTTGTTATGTGTGTGTGTTGTTATGTGTGTGTTGTTATATGTGTGTGTTGTTATATGTGTGTGTTGTTGTGTGTGTGTTGTTATATGTGTGTGTTGTTATATGTGTGTGTTGTTATGTGTGTGTTGTTATATGTGTGTGTTGTTATATGTGTGTGTTGTTATGTGTGTGTGTTGTTATATGTGTGTGTTGTTATATGTGTGTGTTGTTATGTGTGTGTGTTGTTATATGTGTGTGTTGTTATGTGTGTGGTGTTATGTGTGTGTGTTGTTATATGTGTGTGTTGTTATGTGTGTGTGTTGTCAGATGTGTGTGTGTGTTATGTGTGTGTGTTGTTATATGTGTGTGTTGTTATGTGTGTGTGTGTTATGTGTGTGGTGTTATGTGTGTGTGTTGTCAGATGTGTATGTGTGTGTGTGTGTTGTCAGATGTGTGTGTGTTGTTATGTGTGTGTGTGTTATGTGTGTGGTGTTATGTGTGTGTGTTGTCAGATGTGTATGTGTGTGTGTGTGTTGTCAGATGTGTGTGTGTTACACCAGGACGGAGCTGAACATTAGTAACCTATCCTGGGACGTTCTGTAGGGGAGTTTCTGCCCTCCTCTCAGCTGTTTACATCCATGATTTTTCCACTTTCTCACACATGTGGAACCATCCAGAGCCAGGTCGGGTTTTTCGGTGATGTAGGTGTCCCCCTCTCTGGGCCTTCCCCTCCGTCTGATGAGGAAAATCTTGCAAGATTTGTGTTGATTTCGTTGCTACGACAGTGACTCAGATGGCAGCGTGTTGCCAGTTAAGGCCGACAGATATAAGGAGGGATGTTTCAGGAAGTTTGTGGTTTCAGTGTGTGTGTTTTGTGTGTGTAGAGACTGCTGCTTAAGAACAGTTTCAGGTTTGACCCACACAACAAAATATTCTGTTGTCCATGTCCAGTCTGGTGACGCCAGTCTTTTAATCCCACCCAGTAAAAAGCACTGGAAACTTAATGTCTTTGCACTATTTGTACACCAGCAACAAAAATGTAACAGATTTATTTTTACCTCATCACACAGATTTCTGTTTACTATGAGTAGGTGAACCTGGAATTCAGTTTCCCAATGTTACCTTTTTTCTGTACTTTACTCTCTGTGAAATACTACTGTAATACTCTGGATACTTAGCTGCGGTGCTGGCTGCAGACGTGCTAACGTTAGCTGCGGTTCTGGCTGCAGACATGCTAACATTAGCCGCGGTGCTGGCTGCAGACGTGCTAACGTTAGCTGTGGTGCTGGCTGCAGACGTGCTAACGTTAGCCGCGGTGCTGGCTGCAGACGTGCTAACGTTAGCTGCGGTTCTGGCTGCAGACATGCTAACGTTAGCCGCGGTGCTGGCTGCAGACGTGTACATTACTCTCACACACTGAAATTTGATATTGATTGATTTAGCGTTGATCAGTACCCAGTAGTACTGATGTCATTGGGTCGGTACCCTTTAGAGTACAGATTTCTGTACCAACCCTACTGACCATCAAATGAACACATACATTTACGATGTGGTGGACTAAACGGCAGAGAAACCATAAAGGGGGGCAGAAACACCTGACACCTGTCTGCTTTGGTCTGACTTTGTGTCAATAGGTTCACTGAGTTTAACAGGCAGTTTAACAGACTGCTTCACAGTCAGTGTATTCAAACAAAACAGGCAAGACAATGTGGAAACCAGCCGCCGACTTCAGCTGACAGAAATATGTCAGGACCGTCATCCTGCCGCCGGCTCCGGTCCCAGCCGTCCTCGGCTCTGTAATCCCTGGAGAACCTGCTGATTTGCGGCCGGAGAGCTTTCTTCTTCTTCTGTGGTTACAGACACTTGTTCCTGGCATCGTCACATTTAAGGACAGAGGCAGAGATGAGAGGTGATGAGAGAAGAGTCACAAGCAGATGTTGGTGTGTTAAAGAAATGATTCCCCTCTTCGGGCTGCTGTGAGTTACGTGACCAGCTGTTCCTCCAAATGTTAGAGATTAAACACGCTGGTGTTAAAATTACACACCTGAAAGTGTATCATCCCATTTTAACCTTGACAAATTATCACATTTGTTCAACATTTGCACTCGACAACCTTACAGGTTCCACTGATTTTCAACAGGAAGACAGTTCAGTTGTCATGAGAATCACTGCTGATCATATGGAAACAGATGCATCATGACTTCTGACGCTCTGCTGGTTAAAGATGGATTAGCATGAGACAGTTAGTCCAGACATTCATGTTCCCCAGAGGATGAATCCAGTCAAAGTGTAGACTAACAGGGCACCTTGTTGAATTGGCGGTAGAGATGTCTAGAGACGGGACATTACTTCAAAAACACAAATGTCTCTTTCCAGAACTCATGACCCAGGTAATAAAAAGATAATCCACAGTATCCCAGGTCTGCAGATAAACATTTACCTTCCACCCAGTAACAAGGACGAGGTGTTGTCTGTGAGTCCCAATTCAGGAGGTGGCGTCCTTTGAAGGACCTGGTCTACGAAGTCCTGTCCTTCATGGACTGCAGTCGGTAAAGGCCAGGCTGCATTGAATAGAGACGGTCTGGTCTACGGAGAACCTCACCAGCTCTTCCTGTTTTTGTCCTGACCTTACGAGGCGCCGTGCCTGTTGCCTAGCAACATTATCAGCTGGAGTTGTTTAGTTGATTAGCACTCATTGTAGTAAGTAGCATCACTCAAATTAAGTTGAGGTTTTAGTATTCATATCACAAGCTATCACTTTGACCTGAAACCCAGTACTTATATTTGAAAGTTTACTCCTCATCCTCAGAGGTGTGTCCATTACTTCCTGTTCACTCACTCTTCCATGTTTGGAGGGACAAAATGTAAACACCTTGGGATAGTTAAAAGCAGGCTGCATTTGAAGGAGTCTCTGAATCGGGGCAAGTCTGGTCATGCCGCTGTGACGTATTCAGTCCTTTGGAGGTTTGCGTCCCCTGAATTGCGACACAGCTGATGTTTCATGGAGGAACTATTTTCTCTCTGTATCTCTACGCAGAAGGAAGCAAACATCTGCTCATGGATGAGAGTCTACATAACTCGGCTAACTGAACTAGCTGACGCTCCAGCTCAGCCAAGGATGTGTTTACATCCTGGCTTGTCATGACTAGGGAGTAGTTCCTGAATCACGGCGCAGAAGGAAAGGTGATACCTGGAACTACTCACAACGAGGTCTGCGCCTTATGTTTAGTAACCGGGTCGTGGTTTCTGCAGAGAGACTAGTTCCATTAAGTCCATTAACCTAGGTTTGACATCTCTAAAACTCTGCAGATGCATGTTTTATGATTTTGGGTGAACTCTCCCTTGAATGTAAGACTTTTCTTTTCTTGGCAGGAGGCAGGAAACACGGATTGGTTCTGGTGTCCCGTCATGAACTCTGTAAAGGTTATACTGTACATCTGTCTTGGAGTATTTTATGTAAGAACCTGACGGACTCATGTTCTCCTCAGAGTCCTCTGCTGCAAGCCCATTGGACGACAGCCTGAAGGACATCACCGACGTAGCCCCCTGTCGTAAGCGGCGCTTTCGTCACCTCAGGAATCCCGACCATGTGGTCAAACGACCGAGTCCTCAGAGCTCCCAGAGGAAGAGGTACAGGAACAGAACTCTGATGTCTTTCACAGCTGTCGTTGAGTTTTTGTGTCGCTGCCGTTTGTTCTGACGATGTGTGAAAAGTATTTTTATCGTCTCCTGCTCTGTGGTTTGTGGTTCATGTCTTCTCTTGGAGTGGTTCACTGGTTCACCAACAACACACATTTCATCGATTCAAATGAACTTTATGTTGAGGTTAAAAACACACAACAATAGACAAATAGAGATGATAATGCTCGTGTTCACTATTTTTTTCTTTTCCATCTCTGTTATCCCCTTCTCTCTCCTCACCCCCTTGAATGGGAAAGTCAAACATCAGAAACATTCCCTCAGCCATTTTCTTTATGTTGGGTAATTACACCCAATCTTCAGGCCTTCTCTTCAGACCTGAACGTTCAGATGGTTGTATGTGAAGTACACACAAGACTAAAGCGGCGTCGGAGGTAACCTCGTTCATATGGGCGTAAACACTGATTTACATCAAAACAATCAGTAAATATGTGGAGGAATGTGAGGAGCAACAAAGCAACACAAAGGATACAGAACAGAACAAATCCTCTAAACACCTCCGGTTGTCTCCTGAGTTCATGACGGAAGAAAAACGCTAAATATGAACTGAAGACTTGCTGTCCACAGTGAGAACAAACAAAACTAATCATTCTAAACAAAAAACATGACGATGTGCGTTAAATGTACTGTATATATACTGTTTAAATCATTCGTGAAGTTAAGCTGCTGTGCATTGTGGGTAAATGTCAGAGATGGCGGAGACACACTTCTGGTTTCTGCTGCAGGTGATGTCATCAATATTTTCCTCATTAATGATGGATTATTTCATCACCTGCATCCCATCAGCTGTTAATCAGATCATTGTTCTGATGGATCTGCAGACTGTGATCGGCTGCATCACTAGACCTGTTACACACAGGGAGGAGCAGCAGCCTTCATCCTCCTCCTCCTCCTCCTCCTCCTCCGTTAAATATGGCTGACTTTGCTCATATGCAGTCAGATAGTTGTTGATGGGACAGAGGATTGGGAGGCAGAAGGTCTTCTATCTTCTCCTGATTGCTAACACTCAGTGGATCTGCGGTGGTTGGAGGTGGACTCTGACACACTTATCCACATCACAGCAGTGTCCAGAGAGAACGTCCAGCTGTACACCTTCAGGGCGTCATCACCTTTACAACAAATTCAGTTCTCTGGGTTTCATTGGTGATAAAAGAGCAGCGTTGTCCTGCAGGTTTATGGTTTGTGCTGCTGGTCTTCACGATGTGTTTTATCTCTTTAAGAACACAAACACATGCTAGCTTGGCTTTAGGCAGAGCAGCTGGTGATGAGCTGCCCCAGGAGAAAAGACCTTTTCCACTGTGGACTTTATGTGAACACACAACTCCACTAATGAGAGTGTGGAAAACATCAGGAGGCTGCATCAGGTCTCATGTTTGGATCTGAGTCAACCAAACTGTTGAGAACACTAAAGGACGGTTCCACCAAGTTACAACTAAACACATATCTGAGATATCATCTCTGAATGTGGACGATGTGAAGAAAACAGGCCGTTGCAGGTTTAGTTCTCAAAGGAGCTCCTCTGGACTTTTTCTCTCTGTTCCCCAGAACTGTTTTCAACCTGAATTTATCTAAAGCTCCTGTAGAATCTGTTGACAGAATGAGAGAAAATGTGTAAGAAGACGAGCTACTTTATATTTACCTCCATCCACGAGTTTATGTTTCACTCTGGTTTGTTGGTTGGTTGTGTTGTTTGCAGGATTCCACAAAAACTGTTAAACGAATTCCCATGAAAATTGTTGGAAGGATGGGGCGTCGGGAAAGAACCAATGAAATTCTGGATAAAAGGACGGATCCAGAAAATTGTTTCCACTTTTCTTTAACATTGTTGAAAGGTGAGGTTTGTAGAAAAGGGGCGGGGCAGGTAAACAGACGTGTAGGATTGTTGGGCTTTCTCTCACAAACAAGTCTGACCTTTGACCTTTGACAAACCGGTTCAAACAGTTTAGATAACTCCTGTCTGTCATCCTGTTTACAGAGTCACTGTTTGCTGGTTCAGATCTCTTGATTCAGGCTGTTTAAAAACCTGGATTCCACCAGAGTTCAGTGAGAAACTGAAGCGACCCTTTAACATGTCATCATTCTCAGGTCTGTTGAACCGGAGAGTCAATGACTGGTTTTGAAGAAACGGTTACACAGCTTTTCTTCTCTCCTGCCTCTCCTCTGTCTGTAGCGTCAGGATCGACAGAGTCGGACTCTGACTGTGTTTGGATGTGACCAGTTAGAAAATATTCCAACGAAATGTCTCAGTTTTTCTGTAGCCTTCCAACAGAGGCTCATATGAGTGCCAGCCACGGTAAACTGTGCCACATGTAGATGTAGGCGGTGCCATCGATCCTGAGCTGCTGTCAGTCGCTGGTAGCGGCGCCCGTTTCCAGCTCTGACTGCTCCAGCAGCGTTGGGCTGATGAGCAGCTGGCTGGATGTCTGAGGCTGTAGAAGAGAGGCCTTTGTCTGAGAGGCGGCTGTTTACGAGGGGGGTTCAGAGCTGTTGGCAGGCCGACTCCCGGCTATTGTTTTTTCCATTTCCATCACTCCTCCATCCATTCACCGTCCTCTGTTGCCTCCATTCATCCACAGAAAGGAGGAAGTGAGGGAGCGAAACAGCCCGAAGAGAATTAAATGAAAGCCACATGAACGGATGATGAGGATGAATAATTAAAGGAATTGCTTAACATTTTGGGAAATGGGCTTATTACATCCGCTGGGGAGATCATGTTTGTGGTCGGTTTGTTTGTTTCTTCATCTGTTTGTCAACAGGATAAAGACAAACTACCAACCTAGTCTTCATGAAACATGGTGGAAGGGTGTAGCATGGGTGAAGATGAACCCATTAAATGTTGGAGCACAGCCCAATCACGTCTAATGAGCGGGATTCAGTCACAGCTTGTCTAGCTAGACAGTAGCTGCTTCTACGCCGCCTGTTTGAGGCGGGACTGCTGCACCTTTATCGCTTCTCGCTAGTCACAATCAAATTTACGAAAACAGAACTGGGGACATTTTGGTGTTGCATTTTGATAACGTGATGCAGTTAGCAGCTAGTAGCAGTTAGCAGCTAACTCAAAGAAGATCTTCAGATTGGGGAGCTCCTTACCCACCACCTAAAAGGGACCACAGATGACCTCTGACTGTTGTATAGAAAACATTGTGCAGCAGCTTCAGCACTGGAATGATTTATGAAAAATAGTGTGACCTCTTCATTCTCGTGTACTGATTCACTTTTAGCTGAACAACCAATCAACGAATCCTCTCACCGATGCTCAATTGGTTGAAAATCCGCAGACTGGTGCCAACGATTAGGAACACCCCTAAAACAAGGCTGACAGATGATCACAGCTGACCCAATGCTGGCCGAGCTAGCTGTTGCCCCTTCCTCCAGTCCTTATGCTAAGCTAAGCTAACCATGTCAGCTCCATTGGTTGATAGCCATCTTCTCATGTGACTCCCAGAATTAAAGCTCCTGAGCCTGTTTCCCCAGATGTTAAACCGTTCCTCAAACAGATCATGTCTCTGGGGTTCCTTCAGGTTGAACATTGACTTTCGGGTTCTATTAAACAGCTGCTTCTACTGATCTTCGTTTTTGACTCATTGTAGTTCCATTAACATGTCCTTGAGATGTAAGAGTTTGTGCATTCAGAGGCCTGTTTCCCATGAGAAGCCACGCTCTTCCTCCGTCACACGGACCGTTTCTGTAAACGATCAAACATCGCTCTCAGCCATCACAGATAATCACTACAAGACATGGACTGGTACCGTCCTGTTGTGTGTTCTACCAGCAGATTTGAGCTGTGTCCTCTGACATGATCAGACTCCATTTGTATTTGGTATGAATGGACCTCATGAATGATTCTGTCTATGAGTGTAGAAACAGTCCATTAAAACACTGTTTCCCAACCGGGGGAACCACCAGATGAATCAGAGACGTCACAGGAAGCTTTACATATACGTGTATCTGTAGGACCTGATTCAACAGCTCAGCCACTTGTTCTTCTTTTACAAAGTTTATATCAGTCAATTAAAAAAATTATTATGAGAGCTTTTAATTCAACTTTATCGACTGCTCAGATATTAGCTATAGCTAGCTGGAAACCTTCAAACCGACCAGTGTTTGTTTTTAATGTGGGCCACCTCAAAGTCAGTTATTTGCAGATGACTTCATTTTATTTTTGCCGTGGTAATGAAAGAGGTATTGAGTAGGTGTGTAACGTAATGTATCCGAACCAAATATTTTCGGCACGGGCCTTTTGGCTCGGTACGCACAGGTACCAAACGAATGCAGGGGACTCAAATTTGCGAGGGATAACTTTAGCGAAGGACCGGATGTTGCTACTTCAGTCAGTGCAGCAGGCTGGTGGTCATGGCGACCGCAGACAAACAGGAGTTTGAAGACCCTCCCTCATCATTTAAGTCTGCTGTGTGGGAACACTTGCACATCAAATATGCGAACTCATTTGAAATGGCATCACCTGAGTGTTAGCATTAGTGGGACAAGGAAAAAAACAAGTAATGTAATGAACCGTGACCTCAAAGCTGAGGTACGTACCAAACCCTGATTGTGTACCTTCAGACACATATTTGTTACCCAAACACGGCTGGAAAATCTCCCAAAATCTCATAAATATTCGTAACAAGGTCGCTAAAATCAAGTTTGTTGGTTGGTTGAAGTGGTCTCACACCCAGGTGTCACACCACCGCTGATACTGGGACGTCCTGATAAGAGAGTCGCCTCCTATACATGTAATGTAAATATGACATCATACGTAACGTAGACATGTTGATGTACTCCTTATGAAACGTACCAACGTATCTCCAAATGTTCCCGTGGTTTGCAGAAACAATCAGGGCCAATATTTTATTTTGGTAACTTGGTTTGCTCACCAGGAACTTCAGGTTTTTATTTTTCCCTTTTTTTTTTTTCCTTTTTCTCTCGTCTTTGTAATTTCATGAACTCAGGCAGCCTCAGGTTTCAGTGTAGATTTTTAAATCTCGGATTTATAGACGTTTGATTTAAATTTATGTCCACTTTTATCTTTGTATTGACTTGATAGTAAACCAGACCCTCTAAATTAGAATTATGTGCACAGAGATAACTTTAAACCTGAATGGACAAACCAGGAGAGATGAGTGAAAACATCATTTGTTGCACTGAACCTTTAAATTACAGACCTTTTGATTGAATTGCTTTTATTTAGACTGAACTAATCCGTCTGTTCCAAACTGAACCTCTGTTTAGTTTCTGAAGCTCCAGACTCGCTCATAATTGGTGTTCATGCTGCAGCTCTGGTATGTCACCAGACCAGCTCCGTGGGGGGGCTCCCGGGTGCCTGAGCTTAACCTCACCTCTCAGGGCTGAAGCCGCTCTTTTCACGTCCCCCTCCGACAAGTCTCCGGTGGTCCTCCGTGGCGGCGTAGAACCGCTCCCCCTCTCCAGAGAACATGTCTCTTGTTTCCTCTTAACTGGTTCCAGCAGTGCAGCGCTGTTTGTCATACAGTTGGTAATGATTTAACTGAGCTCAGGGCCTCCCTTCTCCTCTCCTCTCCTCTCCTCCCTCACTCCGCTCTTTTCTTCTCCTTTCTGCTAATCATCGCTGCAGCAGGAGTGGATAGGAGGGAGAAATCTTGTGTCCTTGTTTCCTGAATGACTTTAAGTTCTTCAAAAAGGAACTTAAAGCTCAGGATGCGTCTCAGGTTTGTTGGTGGTCCTCAGAACGACTTGGGTTTTGATTTCTGACTGATTCCCATGTGCAAAGAGGTGAGAGGTTCTCCGTGTTTTATGGTTTACAGCAGGCCAGAGGCACCAACATTATGTTAGTTCACCTTAATTCATTCCATATCTGCTGTTGTCTCTGAACTACGGGACGATAGTGAATACAAATCAAACGTCTCTGTCCTGATTGGTTCACAAAGCCATCTGATCTAGCTCTACCATACCCCCCAAAAAGATCTATGATTGCAAGAGCCACCTAAAGGGAACCTGGAGCACCCTAATGGATCGTTAGAACTGCCTAATCCTAGGACCGCCCAAAGGAACTGTAGAACCACCTAAAGAAATCCCAGAGCCTCCTGTCTGAACCAAACAAAAGGAACCATCATACATTTAAAATGATAGGTAGAACCACCTAAATCAACCAAGGAACCTCCTGAATGATTGCTAGAACCACTTAAAGGAACCATAGAACATTCTAAATGATCATTAGAACCATCTCAGGATCTTAAAGGCTAAGAACCCTAGAACTTCTTAAATGATTGATAGAACCACCAAAAAGAACCCTAGAACATCCTATCCCCTCCACAAAAATAATCCTAGAAAATCCTAAATGATCATTGATACAAACTGGAAGTCCTAAAGGATATCTAGAGCTACCTAAAGCAACCTTAGAACCTCCTAAATGAACCATACAACTCACTAAATAACCAGTAGATCCGGTTAAAAATTATAAATAATCCATAGAACCACTTAAAACAACCATAGAACCTCTTAAAGGATTGCTAGAACCACCAAAAAGAACCCTGGAACATCCTAAATGATCATTGGTACTAACTGGAATTTCTTAAGGATATCTTGAGCTACCTAAAGCAACCTTAGAACCTCCTCAATGAACCCTACAACTCACTAAATAACCATTAGAACCAGCTAAAACTCCTTTAAGATCTCTAGAACCACTTAAAACAACCATAGAACTTCTTAGATGATTGATGCAGCCACAAAGACAAACTATACACGTTCCTAAATGAACATTAGATCCACCAAAAAAAAAAGATTTCTAGAACCACACAAAGCAACCCTAGAACCTTCAAATGATTGATAGAACCATGAAAACTTAGAACCAAGTAAAAACCCTAAAGGATCTATAGAATTACCAAAAGCAACCCTAGAACCTCCTAAATGATCGATAGAACCATGGAAATAATCACAGAACTTCCTAAATGATCCTTAGAACCAAGTAAAAACCCTAAAGGATCCTTAGAACCACCTAAAGCAACCCTAGAACCTGAAAAAAGAAGTAATTTTATAATTTTGTTTGCAGACGACTTCATTTTATTTGTGTCGTTTTAATGAAAGAGGTATCGAATGTTATTTTATTTTTTAAACTAGTGTCTTAAATGTCTGATATTGTGACAGCCTTCGTGTTATTGTCGGCTGTCAGTCGCTGATGTTTAGCCTTTATGTCTGAAACTTTGACTCCTAAACGTCTCACATTCAAGTGAAGGCAGAATATAAGAGCCTCTACGTGGTAAAACTTAGGGAGCCACGTCCAGCATTTGATGTCGACCAGTTAAGGTGGGGGAGCTGCTGCAAACACACACACACACACACACACACACACACACACACACACACACACACACACACACACACACACACACACAGGTATAAAAGCTGCCCATGTGTTTCTAGTCTTGTTCCTTATGTGCCACATGATACACTTCCTGTCTCAACAGGAAGTCTCTCCTGTAAAGCGGCTTCATTAGCCCCCTGACCTGTTCTCTCCTCTCCTCTTCTGTGTGGTTCAGGACCGACCCCCCTCCAGGATCCAGTAAGCAGCAGACTCCCCAGCGCTCTGCAGACGCTGCAGCAGCGACTTCAGCAGCTGAGGACCTGTTTGAGGACTTTTGACCCGTCAAGATAAAAACTCTGGTTCTGTTGATAAAGGTGTCGTATTTTTATAATGAGTTTGTTGCCGTAACAACAGACGGATGAAAAATGAAGGGGAAAAAAGAGCAGAACGTGTTAACGAGGTGTTTTTCCATCACGAGGCTCCAGAACAGCATCAGTTCTCCTCATCAGATGTTCTCCAGGTCTGTGGAACTCGACTAGAGGGATCAAAAGCATCGGTGGTGTTAAGGCGTTGTAGGTGTTTATAGGCTCTAGAGTTATAGGTGTTTAACCACCTAAAGGATCCCTAGAATCATTAAAACCACTGGAGGATTTTTAACTAACGCTAGAATCCCTGTAACCTCCTAAATGATCACCAGAACCACTTAAAGATCCAAATGATTGTAAGAACCACTCAAGGACAGCTGATCTACCTAAGAGACCCAGAGAACGTCCTAATGGATCAGAGAGCTAACTAAAGATCTTAAAGGGGTGCTAAAGGAATCCTACAACAACCTAAAGAAACCCTCAAGGACTGCAAAACACAACAAAAGGAACCATTGAACATCTCAAATAATCACTAGAACCACCGATTTTAACCCTAGAACCTTCTGAAGGATTTCTAGAACCACCTAAAGTTACTCTAGAATGTCCTAAATTATTGTTAAAGCCTCCTAAAGCAACCACAGCGATTCCTTAAGGATTGAAAGAACCACTAAAAAACTCCCAGAACATCCTAAATGATCATTAGAACCAACTAAAAGTCCCAAAGGATCTCTTGAACAGCCTAAAGTTACCCTAGAACCACCTAAAACTTTCCTAGAACCCCTTCAAGAACTGTAGAACATCCTAGAGGATCTTTAGAACAGCCTAAAGTGACCCTAGAACTGACTAAACTCTAGAATGTATCAACGGATTGAGAAAACTACCTAAGGAACCCTAAATGAACTCTAAAACCTCCTGAGATCTGGTGGCCACAGTCAGACCTGATGAGGTTCTACAGGATCGTTCTGTATTTTAAACACTGGGATTTGTTTTTTATGAACTGATAATGAATTAGGATAAATAAAAACGTGTCATTTTTAATATCTGTACCAATAAACAGACGTGTTATTGTCATATAAATTCTACGGTTCTTCATGTGTTTGTTTTTTAGTACTGATTAGTGAAGGAACGTCTCTTTATTGATCTGGAACCTTTTCCCTCTCTAACTTTAACCTCTAAACACGTTCAGGTTTCATTTCTGTCCGTCTGGCTCTGATCACAGACGTGAACTAACTCACCTCCTCTGTTAGCGTTTAGCTTGCTAACATCTAGGGCTTATGGGAAATGGTGTTTGTTTAAAAAACAGAAACGATAATAGATTTTATTTCAGCTCTTTTCTAAAGGACTTAGTGTTGAAAATACGTCTGTTAACTTATCTTTGTTTCTGCTAAACGACTGAAAAAGATGGAGGCAGGAAAAAAAGCTGCCGAGTTGCATTATGGGAAATGTAGGATGTAGTGTAACCCACATAGGTGTGAAAAATGAGCCTCCCGTCCTGTCCTGCACAGATTTAGATGATTCGAACAGACTTTATGGAAGAGGAATAATAAATCTGTGGAGTCGCCCTTTAAACTCTCTCTCTCTCTCTCTCTCTCCTTCAGCCTGTCAGTGTCTCTCTCTCTCTCTCTCTCTCTCCTTCAGCCTGTCAGTGTCTCTCTCTCTCTCTCTCTCTCTCTCTCTCCTTCAGCCTGTCAGTGTCTCTCTCTCTCTCTCTCCTTCAGCCTGTCAGTGTCTCTCTCTCTCTCTCTCTCTCTCTCTCTCTCCTTCAGCCTGTCAGTGTCTCTCTCTCTCTCTCTCTCTCTCCTTCAGCCTGTCAGTGTCTCTCTCTCTCTCTCTCTCTCCTTCAGCCTGTCAGTGTCTCGCTCTCTCTCTCTCTCTCTCTCTCTCCTTCAGCCTGTCAGTGTCTCTCTCTCTCTCTCTCTCTCTCTCTCTCTCTCTCTCTCTCCCTCCTTCAGCCTGTCAGTGTCTCTCTCTCACTCTCTCTCCCTCCCTCCCTCCTTCAGCCTGTCAGTGTCTCTCTCTCTCTCTCTCTCTCTCTCTCTCTCTCCTTCAGCCTGTCAGTGTCTCTCTCTCTCTCTCTCTCTCTCTCTCTCCTTCAGCCTGTCAGTGTCTCTCTCTCACTCTCTCTCTCTCTCCTTCAGCCTGTCAGTGTCTCTCTCTCTCTCTCTCCTTCAGCCTGTCAGTGTCTCTCTCTCTCTCTCTCTCCCTCCTTCAGCCTGTCAGTGTCTCTTTCTCTCTCCTTCAGGCTTTCCTCATTCTCACTTCCTCCATCTCCCCCCTCTTCCTCTCCTCCTCCTCTCTCGTCACCCGGCCCCCCTCTCTCCCTCTCTGCCTCCCTCCTTCTCTGGGCGGTGTACTGTGGGGAGGTGTGTGGACATGTGCGCCCCTCCTCTCCTTAATGCCGGATAAACGCTGTGTAAAGTGGATTTGAACTTGCAGCCGGTGCTGAGAGGAGGAGGAGGAGGAGGTCCGACCAGCAGCTCACTGAAGCTTCAGACTTTCGGTTTGTTTGGGAATTTCTGCTGGAAAAGCCAAAAAAGTCGATTGGATTCTGGACTTTTCTCTTTCTTTAGGATTTAAAAGGTGAGATTTTACATTTTTACTGCTTTCTTGCTGATTTTCCTTCAGAGAATTGTCTTAAAGTTTCTTTAAATCTTTAATGTATGTGATTATTTTAGAGCAGGACTGTTTCTACACCGATCTGTTGGAATGTTCCCACCCTGATAAAACTATATGATAACAGACTCATTGATAGGAACCAATAGGTTCATTTACATCCTTTAAGCTGTGACACATCTGTCTGACTGGCATCTTTAAATTCACAGAAATAATCAGCAAATCAATAAAACTGAAACTTTTCTTGTTGGAGAGCTTAGAAGCACAAATATCTTTTTGTAAACTGTTTTAGGATCAGATATAATGTGAGTTAATTGATGTACATTTATTTAAAATATATATATATTTTTGTCAGTTAATGGAGGAAATGACTCAACAATGAAGGATAAAATCATCTTTCATTTGAACCACTGGCGGACTCAGGCTTTCTGAGGGGCAGGGGCAAAAAGATAAAAAGGGCACCAGTGTGCAGAAATGTGTGACGGTGAAACATGTAGAAACTGTTGATGTTGATTTAAACTGTTTTAATGTGACTCAGATCTTAAAACGAAACATCTGTAATAAAAACAATTATTTAATCATTTATTGGAACATGAAGGAATAACTGACCGTCGTAAATTTAAAAATGTTTAATATTTCTTCACTAAACTTTCTACAAACAACAACAAAGTATCAAAGTGATGCGTTTTGCTTTCTAGGAACTTTTATTGTTTGTATTTTTTTCGTTTCCATGGTTACAAGTTGAACTCAGTCTGAGTGGGATTCGTCTCAGATGACCGTTTCTTTTTTTCACAAAACTTTAAACATCTCCCATGTATTGGAGAGATGTCTTTATATATATATATATATATATGAATTTTTTTTATTTGGAAAATTGAATTTTATCTGAGATGTATAATAAAGAGGACACTTTAAATAAGGTCTTTCTGAAACGTATGTCTTCAATGAAATCCACCCTGTGGATCCTGAGTGTTTGTTGTCTTCCCTCCAGAGGGCGCTGCATCCAGCTGCTGGTCAACATGGAGTTAGTTTTACTTATGTCATAAGATCGTTTGTTTTTTTTAAATAACAGCTACTCTGATTATTCTCATTATCAATTAATCTGCATTTTATTTGGTTGATCAATCGCAAAGTTTTAAGTTGCATGAAAATACTTAAAAACTGTCTTTTTATTCATAAAACGATAATTTCAGATAATTATCAGTACAACAAACAATCAACAAATCAAATCTTCACATCTTAGAATGTGGAAAAGTCATTTATGTTCATCATTTAATCAACTTCAGGTCAGACAGATGGATACAATATAAAGCATGTCGTCTGATATGTTTATAACCCTATTATTATATCAGTTACATTCCTCCACTGTCTGCATGAGTCTCATCAGCTGTTATTTGTTTCTACAGATTGTGTTGAGATGTTTCCACACATCGTCACACTCCTGCTCTGCCTGGTGTGTGTCTGTTCAGGTCGATCAGGTGAGCAGCAGGAAAAAACCTCCATCACCGTCTTTTTCCTTCCTCCGTTTGTGACGTAGATCATATGAACAAGTCCAACAGTGACACAGTGGAAAGAACACGAGTCACACACAGACACACACAGACACACACAGACACACACAGACACACAGACAGACACACACACACACACAGACACACACACAGACACACACAGACACACACAGACACACACACAGACACACACAGACACACACAGACACACAGACAGACACACACACACACAGACACACACAGACACACACACACACACACACAGACACACACAGACACACACACAGACACACACAGACACACACACACACACAGACACACACACAGACACACACAGACACACAGACAGACACACACACACACAGACACACACAGACACACACAGACACACACACACACAGACACACACACACAGACACACACACACACAGACACACAGACAGACACACACACACACAGACACACACACACACAGACACACACACACACAGACACACAGACACACACACACACACACAGACACACACAGACACACACACACACAGACACACACACAGACACACACACACACACACACACACACACACACAGACACACACACACACACACACACACACAGACACACACACAGACACACACACACAGACACACACACACACACACAGACACACACACACACAGACACACACAAACACACACACACACAGACACACACAGACACACACACACAGACACACACAGACACACACACACACAGACACACACACAGACACACACACACAGACACACACACACACACACAGACACACACACACACACACACACACACAGACACACACACAGACACACACACACAGACACACACACACACACACAGACACACACACACACAGACACACACAAACACACACACACACAGACACACACAGACACACACCACTCATCCATGACCTGATTCCTCTTCTTCTTCTTCTCCTTCTTCTCCTTCAAACTGAAGCTGCTTCATGTGTGACTTCATGTGTTCACAGTCATCAGGACAACATTTATTCCATGTAGAAGAAACATGTTCATATTTAAGGAAAGCAGATTCAACCATCACCACCAAAAAATACTGATTTGAAGTTAAAGCATTCAAAAACCCTTCATGGTGACGGGACATGAGTTCATTCTAGCATGAATAGAAGCATCACATCGTTTCCTGTGTTTCCACCTAGAAGTTATGGAGGTTTATAAAGTGTTAAATGTGACTCCTCTCCACTCTGACGATGACATCATCCACTTTAACTCTGATTGTATGAAAAGTATGAATGAACATGAGACAGCTGAATGTTTGGTGAACATTTTAAAGTCTAGCTGAAGGTATGGATGAGTCGGGAAAATGAGGGACTTTTGAACATTCTGTCCATTCGTTTAACGGACAAAATGTCCAGGAAACAAAAAGTGAAAAATGTGGAAGGAGTTAAGTGTCAAACACAAAAATGGAACAATAATAACAATAATAATAATAATAACAAGAATAATAATAATAATAGCCATAATAATAATAATAACAATAATAATAATAATAATAACAATAATAATAAGAAGAATAGTAAGAATAAGAATAAATTGAATAATAATAAATAATAATAACATCGTTAGTCTGAATACCAGAAACTTGGCTCCACTCCAAACAAACTGAAGCCAGAAAAACCTCCATGATGTCATTATACCTAAAATCATCAGTCCCCTGATGGTCTGACCCTCATCATGTGATCCTGGACTATGAAAACCTGCCCCTAGAATCTGGATTACATTGGTATCATTATTATTAGTTTGATAGTTATTCTAGAAAAACTAGATTTCACTGATGGTGGTTTTCTTCAGGATCTAGATCAGGAACTGTTGAAGATAAATTTGACCCCTAACTGATCCAGATCAGACTCTTATGTGTTATAGATCTTATGGTGATGTCATTGTGTCATTTTGTCCAATCATAGTAGACATTATCCAGGAAGTTAAAAGATAAAATCTAGAATCCTTTGATTTTTAAAGAGCCTCATCCAGGATCCTGTTTTCCAGGATTGTCATCCTCGATAAAGATGGAGAAGAACCCTCCTGCCACCGGTTCTCTGGCGGACAGGGTGGTGCTGCCCTGTCACTTCTCCATGAATCCAGACTCTCCTGCCACACCTGGACCCCTCGTCCAAGGTGAGACTCCTCCCACCACCCCGGCTCCTGAGGAGGAGCTGAGGATCAAGTGGACCAAACTGGAGGGAGAGGGGGAGAAGGTGGTGCTGGTGGCCCAGGGAGGGGTGGTCAAGGTGGAGCAGGACTACAGGAACAGGGTGTCGGTACCCAGCCATCCGCTGTCGGTCTGGGATGCCTCTCTGTTGATAGTGCGGCTCAGGGCGAGCGATGCGGGGCTTTACCGCTGTGAGGTCATGCATGGGATGGAGGATACCCAGGACACCGTCAGCCTCAACGTCACTGGTGAGTAAAACAAACACACACCGCCAGTTCTGCACTTTAATTGGTCCCTCAGGAGGTGGTGGAGACCAAAAACAGAGTGAATACCTCAGCCAAGGTCTTCAGGAGGTGCCCAACCTTCACCGAGTGTTTCAGCCTTTATCCTCAACGCTCTCTGGTTGGCAGGCCGGCAGCGGTGGTCAGGTCACTGCCCCTCTTATCTGGGTCTGCAGGCTGTCCTTGCACTGCTCTGAAAATTAGAAAATTAAATCCATCGCACCTTTTCTCAGTTCACTCAGGGCGTGTTGCTGCTGCAGCCTCTTTTAGTCTGGATCACTAGCTTTGCGTTAGCTAACTTTAGCTACATGCTACCCTGTAAAACCTGCACTGATTTGCAGATTGATTTATTCAGCCACTTGGAGAACAGACTGAAAAACACTGAGGTATTACCATCTTTCAGGGTTGTTTATCATGAGTTTTTTCGCGTCCGCATCCGGCAGTAACAACGTTAACGTTCATTTAGAGTCACGTTTGTGTCCAATATGCTTTTTTTTAGCTCTGTTTTTGGTCTCCACCTCCTCCTGAGGGAAATCTATGGTTCATCAGCTGCTAAATGCTAACTTCCAATAAAAAGTAAGCGTGGAGTCCTGATCCCAAAGATCTTCATTTTACTGTCGAAGAACAGCAAATATTCACAATTTGGAAAATAAACCCAAAACATTTTTGGTAAATACAACTTAAAACATTAAAAATGTTCTCGTTTGGTGATCAGCTGGTTGATATTTAATCTTATCAGCTCTAGTTCTCTCTTTTTACGTGTCACAGTTTTAGAGGCGGTGATTTGACCGACTGTAGTTTGTGTACTTTGTGTACTGAATACAGTGAATGTCAAATACTTCTTGGGTTCGGCCATCAGAGTTGATCCTGTAGAACCCAGAGAGCCGACAGGGAGCCGACCGTCGGTCCAGGACATTTACACAGATTCCACATTAGAACTGAACAGGACTCTTTGTTGTCAGCTCCAGACAAAGATCCTCCCTATGAGCGACACACAACTCTCCATTTAACGGCTTCTATTCACGGCCTCCTGCGGCTCTGCCAGGACGTCTCAGACGGGAAGCCATCCTCCATCCAGCGGAGAATAAAGGCTGTAATGACACAAGACCACGTCTCACAGTCTGAGGATGACAGCTGAGATAACGGACCGGATCGAGTTTCTCTCGTAATGATCTGGTTCTCTATCGCTGCAAAGGAGACATCATCCTGGTCCACTAGGAGGACAGCATTTATAGCAGCCAATAAGATGCTGGCCTCCACGTCAGGCACGATGAGTCAAATTACATCATAATTTGCTAGCAGGTGTCATCGCTAGTGACCAACTGACATCAGTTTTACACTCATCAATTATTGTAAAACTGCTAATATTCAATATCTACAGTTGATTTCTCTCTGAGTCTGATCTGATCCAAAAGTTCCTCTCTGGTAGTTTGTCTGTCATCCTGTTGACAAACAAACAAATTTAGGTGGAGGTAAATATCTGTTTACCTAAAAATACTCCCCCAGTTTATTTATAGAAAGACATCCAATCACAGAGCTTAAAACTTAGCTGTGCTGCTAACGGCGCGCTAAAGCTAAAGATTGAGCTGTTGAGAAAACTAAAAACATGATCTGCAAAGCAACTTTTAAAAAGAAGAAATAATAGAGTTTTACTTTATAAATTTAAAGTTATATCAGCAGTAAACACTTTGTTGTTTATTTTATGGGTGGAGCTTCTACAGTTTTATTTGTTCTGCTACGAGGAGAAGCTTTTGTTGCTAATATTAGCAAATGTTAGCAAAATTTAGAAAAATATCTCTGTGTAAGGGACAAATGTCAGTTGTAATGTTCCTTCAACAGCGATATTACCGTAAAAAAAAAGGTACCGTTGAGAACCGGTAACGTATTCCAGGAACCGTTCTGGTATTCTAACGGTCCCCCCCCCCACTGAGGAAGAAGAGAAGCCTCTGGTCTCACTCTTCCTCCTGATGGTTTCTGTTCTCTGTCCAGGTGTGGTTTTCCACTACAGAGCTAACACTCGCCGCTACAATCTGGATTTTCCCGGAGCCGTGGAGGCGTGTCTCGCTGTGGGCGCCACCCTCGCCACGCCTGAACAGCTGACGGCTGCTTTCGAGGACGGCTTCAACCAATGTGACGCGGGCTGGCTCGCCGACCAGACAGTCAGGTGTGAAAATGTACATCCAGACATTGGTTTGTTTTCTTCAACCTGTTTCTAAAAAGAATCGACCGCCTGCTTCAGATGTTTGTTAGAAGCAGGTTATATTATATGTTATATTCTCATTACAGCGAGGCCTCAAAGAAAACACGACTTTCAGGACTAGATACTGAAGCGGAGGTCTGTAGTTTGATTCTGTGTTCCCCTCTTTCAGGTATCCAATCACAGAGCCTCGTCCCGGCTGTGCAGGTGACCTGATGAGCAAACCAGGAGTGAGAACGTACGGCGTCCGCGACCCAGCAGAGAAATACGACGTGTACTGCTACGTAGATAAAATACACGGTAAACACAGTTTCACAATAATCAGTGTGTGTGTGTGTGTGTGTGTGTGTGTGTGTGTGTGTGTGTGTGTGTGTGTGTGTGTGTGTGTGTACACCGGTTGAGTCAGATTGTTAGCTTAGCATTAAAGATACACCTTCCAGCAGCTTGATAGCTCATTACTTTGTAAACGTGTTTTATGCTACAGTTATCTTTGATGAACTAGAACAATATTAAATATGTCTGTTTATGTTTAAACGTCATATTAGCATCGTTCTGATGTGGCAGCACTTTATTTGTCCCCAAAGGGCAGCTGGTTGGGCAGCAAGACTTCAAAAAAACTAGACAAACAGATCCATAAGACTTAAAAGGGGGGCACTGGAGTCATGGGGTCCGGGACAGTTGCCGTGGTCACAAGCTGGCCTTTAAGTCATGCAAGCTATACGATGATAAAGTGCCGAATTTAGAGCATCAATGGTAAAACCATCATAAAATTCATAAATTAATTACATAAAATATTACAATGGATTTTTACTGCACAGTAAAAAAAGTCTACTTTTTTAAAATGGACTATTTCTATTAAATGTGATGTAATATGATGACAACATGTTTTCTTAAATGACCAAATCGTTTCCTGTAACCTGTAAAAAAAAAAGCTGCGTATTAAACCTTTACGTTTTCTGTCTGAAGGCGACGTCTTCTATCCTCCGTCCCTCAGCGATAAACTCACCTTCCAGCAGGCGAGGCAGGAGTGTCACAAGTACGACTCCGTGATGGCGTCACCTGGTCAGCTGTTCGCAGCCTGGAGGGCGGGGCTGAACCGCTGCGACTACAGCTGGCTGTCCGACGGCAGCGTCCGCTACCCCATCAACGTCCCCATGCCTCAGTGTGGAGGAGGTCTGCTGGGGGTCCGCACCCTCTACAAGTACGAAAACCAGACGGGATACCCGGACCCGGCGGACAGATACGGAGTTTTCTGCTTCAAGGGTGAGACTCCGCTAAATCTACTGCTGGCTACATCTGTCAGCTACATCTGTTAGCTACATCTGTCAGCTACATCTGTTAGCTACATCTGTTAGCGAGGAGACAAGGTATTTATAGTGAAGAAATAAAAAGGCAACTGGATGAGAGACAGAGGATGAGAGACGGAGTGAGAGACAGGATGAGAGACAGAGGATGAGAGACAGAGGGTGAGAGACAGAGGGTGAGAGACAGAGGGTGAGAGAGGACAGGAGAACCAATCGTTTCCAGGCTAACGCTTTTAGCTTAGAGGCAACAGTGAAGATTTCATCTTAGAGTGTTATTAAAGTCTTTTTGAATCAGTTTCTCTTGGATTACATCATACGAGGCAGTTATGTTGGTTTTTGGTCTCATCTTCTTCGGCTGTATTTGGGGGGTAATGAGCAGATAATGACTGGACCAAAGAAAACTGTCAGGACAGTCTGTTGATGCTTCCTGCTCTGAGTTGTGCAGATTTCCAGGTTCCCTCCCTTCCTTTCTCAGACTGACCCTCCTCAAAATCCCCGAATCAGAAATCATCCAACTTAAGATGCAACAAGCTGCATAAATGTGTGTCGCAAACACAAGCAGCAATCTGCAGCTGTTTAACAGCAGCGGAGTGTGAGGAGGCGACAACAGAGAGGGAACACAAAGAACAAACACTCCAACCCAACAACGAGGAGGATCAACTCCCACTGCCCTGTTTATGGTGTTGCACATAGTTTTATGAGGGGAAAACCCACCTCATGCACTCTAACATGGATACTGCAGAAGGGGGACAGGTCCCTAATGCTTCACAGCTGGACCCGGCCCATACAGACAGACAGACAGGAGGGAGGAGAGGGGGAGGAGAGGGGGAGGAGAGGGGGAGTACAGCTCTAGTTCTCCCATAAGCATCATCATCATTATAAAGAGGGGTCAGTTTAGTGTGTGCAGCGTGACGTAGGTTTGCAGCCAGGAACCGATTAAACTCTTCAGACCTGCTCACATGAAATCATTCGACGTCACGTGTTTGGCAGCGAAACGCTCTGAAGGCTGGATGTTTGTGCCAAGCAGCAGGAGAGACATGATGTAGGGTAAAGTGACAGTATGAGGACAGACCCCGGCCCGCCAAACACATGACATCATACCTGGGCGGGGCGGAACGTGCAGGCCGGGTTTCCTTCATGGTGTGAAATCCAGGCAATAAACACTTTTAGTTTGTGCAGTGGTGGAAGAACTGCGTTTAACAAGTAGAGGAAACCACTGTCTGTCTACCTGTCTGTCTGTCTACCTGTCTGTCTGTCTGTCTACCTGTCTGTCTGTCTACCTGTCTGTCTACCTGTCTGTCTGTCTGTCTACTTGTCTGTCCACCTAATGCTGACCCCTACAGGATCTTTTATGTCCCAAACAGTCAACCCAATCACCAGAGTAACTGTTGGGAATTCAAACCATTGATATGTTGAAGTTATTTTGAAGTTTCTTATTTTATGGTGTGACAACAGGATGTCAAAGTCTGGTTAGAATTAGGTACAAAAACACGAGGCTGGGGTCAGGAAAGGGATCATCGAACCTGGTTTTGTCGCCACAAACATGCCTGGAAACAACATTCCATTAAAAATACAAATTTATCAGCACAAATACGTCTCCAAATGATCCTGACGTCTGTTATAATACCTGGTTTTGTCGCCACAACCACAGATGGAAACCGTTGCGACGTCTCGATAAAAAACACCTTGACTTGTCCCCACAAACGTGGAGGAAATTGTGCCGACATCTCTTTAATAATACCCACTTTCATCGCCACAGATGGAAACTGTTCAGAAATCTTGTTAATCTTGTTGTGGTTTTGTCGCCACATCATGGATGGAAACTGTTGGTTTTATTTTACATGAAAACCTTCATGACATCTTGCTAAAAAATCCTGGTTTTGTCGCAATAAACACGGCTGGAAATTGTCCAGACATCCCATGAAAAAAAAAATTTCTTGCTAAAAGTTGCTGCAAAATTTGTTCGACATCCCTTAAAAGATTTGTGGTTTTTCGCTACAAACACAGCTGGAAAATGTCTTTTTATCGCACCAAAAGTATTATTTTGTCACCACACACTCGGGAGGAAGTTGTTCCTGTTTTGGACTGATCTGGTCACTTGTCAGTAGGTCTCACCACCGCCGACCCTCCTCTTCCTCAGCTCCAGCAGTTAAATGGCACCGACTGGAGATTTAGCTCCATCAGCTCAACTCGACAACTTGTTTTTGTGGGTCTTAATCAGAAAAGGTTTGAGAAACACTGGTTACACTGGTTTGTTCTTTAACAATACGTAGTCATCTATAAAAATATCAAATATTTTCATATAAAGTCTGAAAAGAAGCAAAAGCTGTCAAATAATCGTAGGGGGATAAAAAGTATAAGTATATACAGTATATTTATATCAGATTATAGTAAATGTATTATTAACATCACGGTAAAACCACGAGGAAGAGGAGGGTATAGAAGGAGGAGTGGAAAATGAAGAGGGAGAGAGAGGAACAGGGACATCCACCCTCCACGTCCGTCCATACGTTCCTCCGGTGGGACGGAGGGAAGTCGATTACGTTTATTAAAGCATTATGTCAGTGATGTTCAAAGTCTGCTGTTCCCAAAGCGCTAACAATATGAAGTCAGCACTAAAAACCACACAAAGGACAGTATTGTGTGTGTTTAGGAGACCTCGTTCCTGTCCATCCATATGGGATGTGTTCCATCATAACGAGATAGAAATCTTTGCTAGCATCTGTGGAACTAAAGCCTTCTGGTCTCTCAGAATTTAAATATGTTTATAGAAGACAGAAAAATAAGGAGTCCAGAAAACTGCTGGAGACCAAATGTTTGAACCCCGTTAGCAAGCTAGGACCTAAAAATAAGGCTGTTCTGGCCACATTCAGTCTTTCACTACTGACACCACAGGTTCAGCAGGATTTGGGTCTCATTCCATTTTATTTTTGACAGATGACTTCATGTTTAAGAAAAAAAAATCAAAGCTGCTACATTTCCTTTTATAGCCGGCGCTAGCTAAGGGCTGTTTGACAGCTGCTAGCATTTCCAGATACTGTTTTATTTTTTTAGTGATTCATTCTGTAAACATTTCCTCTCAGATATGAATGACGTTGGCGTGACTTGACTGGACACAGAACACGTCTACTGGTGCAGCCTTTTACAGCAGTTTTTAGGCTGATTTTCTGCATCCTTTTTTTTGGAACAGCATTAATAACATGAGTCATGACCCGACCTGATGCGTCCAGATTGAAGCAAAATGATTCAACCCCCATTGATTATTAGCTTTATTGGCACAATCTATTATTGATCAGCTATTTACAATAACCATATCAAAGAAGAACAGTTTAAATATTCAACACAGAATGCTGCATTTACTGACTGCTGGGTTCATAAATGGAATGATTACACCGTTGTCTACAGATGTTCATGCTCCTCTAACTTTGTTGCTCTGGTTTATTGCTAAATACTCGCAAAAGTAATGATGTCCCCATTAGCCTCAACTTTGGGCTAATTAGCAGATACTAGCATGCTAACACTAAACAAAGGGTGTCAATATGATAAATATAGAACCTGCTTAATCTTAAAAACTTTAAACCCCCTCCTCTCTGTTCCCGTCTCTTCCAGCTAAACTACCAGAGCCGACTACCACAAGCCCCACAGACGCTCCCCACACTCCAACTCCAGGACTACTCTTGGACCCTGAAAGAGCTGAGATTCAAGCAAGACCACCAGATCCTGTCGCATATTCACCAACAGACAGACCACACAGAGACACGAACGACACCACAGACTCCGAGACCCCCAGTCCCGTTCAAGATTTTAGTGAGTCACACAGAGTGGAGTCGATACCAGATAGAGGAGACATTCTGTTACCCATGGAGCTCCCTCCTTTACCCACCACCCGCCCGCAGCCCGCACACCTCGACATCTCCCACGGGGGAGAGGAGGGAGGCCAGTCAGGGTCAGGCCGAGGTGAGAGCAGCGGGGAGGGAGGCAGTAACAATGACAGGTCTAGTGGGGCTGAGGTGGGAGTCGTGGAGACCCCAATACAGGTGTGGATGGAAACCGCATCAAGACCAAGTTGGTCTCAAGAGGCCGTCAAAGGGTCGGAGCAGGAGGTGAGAGCAACTTCAAGACCATCACAGCTCCCAAAGATCCCTCCAGAGGTGGTCATTCCAGGAACTCCTGAACCAGGACTCACAGCCAGGACTGGAGAGGTGGGGCACCAACCCGCAGTTGTTTTTAAAGAGGATGTCACCCCTGGAACTAAAATTATCTTTGATATGGACCAATCACTGGACCTTCATGTAGAAAGGGATTCATCAGCCAAACCGCCTTTCCATCTCATCATTGTCAGTGTGCAAGACCAGAATCAGTCAGGTGAGTGAAGATGGTGTCAGACGTGACAAAGGTATCTGTTGATGAATCTGATCCAGCCTAATTTTGCAGATAGTTCTTTTTATCAACAAATACTGAGTTTAAAAATGCCAGCACAAGGTAGAGGACTTGCTCTGGCCCTCGTCCTGGATGAAGGGAAGGCTGGAGGACGTAGGGAGAGAGGATGGACCTGCAGGTTTATGTGGGTTCAGGAGATTTTGTGGTATTTGTCCCGCCCCTCCTCCACTGTGATTGGACGGCTGGATAAAAAGTTACAGTGAGGTGCAGCGTTTCACCCAAAGGTGAACATTTTTCATCTCTCGGCGACCAGAAGAAAACACCTAACATGCAGAAAAGACGGTCAGCGCCTCGTCAGGCTGCTGCCGTTTGTAGCGTAGTGTAAAGAGGCAGCGCTGCCATTGCTAATAATTAAAGAAATACGCTGACCTCAGGAAAAAATACTTTTTTGGACACAGGCTCTAACTGTGACTAAATCAACATGAAATATATTGTTGATTAAAAAAGACGAGGCTTGGATCCCGACACGAACCATCTAGTATCTGGTCTGACCTGGGTATAGGAGCCAAACACTAATGGAACCATCTAGTATCTGGTTCCCTCTGAAGGTTCCTCAGGATATCTGGAGCTCAGAGTCTCACAGTTTTATCTGTAAACCAATGATTAGAGGTTTTGGGGCTGAAACCATCTCAACCTATTGTCAGACTTTAAATGGGTAAGAAGCCCGACTCGCTGGCTTGGAGGTGGGCGTGGTTCAAAATGAATCATCCAATCAGAACATGTTCCAGGTCTGGATGTATTCCTTGTGACATCATCAGACCAGACACTTGGTGCAAAGCTGCATTCTGAATCCTTCAACCTGTTTTTATCAGATCATGATCAGATAAATCTGATGTGGAATCAGTGAAATCAGAGGAAAATGATAAAAAATATTGGTTTGGTCTGAAACGTTAATAATAACCTGATGTCTTAGAAAAGACTCAAATGTCAACACTTTTATTAAACTAGACTAAAATACGGACAGTTTATTTGATACAATCAGACTAAAATGTCCAGACTTTTAAACCTGGACTAAAAACAGGATCATGTGACTAAATATGATTAAAAACTAATTAGCAGTATCCAGTTCATCATCTATGACCTTAACTGAGCTCTAACTCATGTTTCCTGTTTGTTAATCTACGCCACCCCCACCCCCTCAGAACCTCTTGTGCTTTGGGACCAACAGTCTCACGTTTCACTGGAACTGTTCCGTCTTTCAGCGAGAACATTTATGTCTCAGAATGAGCTCATGTTTGTTTCGAGATGCTGTCACAGACTTCACAGCGATTGTTTGTTGTCTACACAGGAAACAACCAATGGTTTGTTACCTTTATATTTGATGCTGACAGATTGTCGCACACAAACACTGTTTGCAGAGCCAGATGTGGAACATTATGAAGGGTTGGAGCTTAACGTGTTGTAAACACATCACATGTCTGCGGTGGGAAGCAGCAGGACCATAGCAACAGTCTGATGCCTCTTTATCAGAGACACACTGGTGGTCTGACGGAGCATTAACACAACTCTGCAGCCAATCGTTGACAAGCCTTGATGTCTGTAACTTCTCTAACAACCTCGACACTCATCTTGACACACATATTGATCCCTCCAAATATAGCTTTTAACGTCCCAGATCCAGATTATGATCCGGATCTGGATCCAATTATGCCTAAAGGAATGACTTTAACAAACTAACCGTGGCCCAGCCTCCAGGTATCTTTAGTGCCTCACAGGTAAGTTTAGTCCTGTTGTCACTGTGAGGCTCAAACCCTTCTTTATGGGTCATATCTAAGTATTATATACAGATCCGAGTTGTTGGGGGGTCCAAAGCAGTTCACTGCCTCATTTAATGAATTGGTAAATATTCCTTTATATGCAGTAAATTTACTTCTTTCACTGTTGGAAAAGTGTAAAAAATAAAGACAACCAGAGAATGAGAGTTCGGCCGTTTGCCAAGGTTTGCCTTGGGCCCCAGAATCATTAACCGTGAGTGGGAGGGTCGGTGCAGGGGGCCTCTGACCCCCCCCCACCCCCCCATACCCTCACTCAAAATACAGCTCATGTGTTTATTTACCTCCAGCCCAGTGGTGCCATCTTCCAGAAGTTGTGTTTATTGTTGAATGATGGGGGCGTTTTCTTTTGCTCAGGTAATATATCATCACATCACAGGCTGTGTTAGTGAGACGACCTTCGACTCACCGTTTCCACGTCTTCAGGAAATTAGTAAAAATTTGTTTACATGAAAACTTTCTTCCTGTTTCATGCGGCGTCATGTCATGAGTCACTCAGAGGCTTTTTGACTTTGGGCAAGACGTAGTGGCTGACGGAGGCTAGGTAGATTTGTCCTGTTCAAAGAGCAGCGCCCAATCCGGTCACAGCGTGTGTCTCAGGTCTGTGTTTGCATCCCAGTTCTTAATCTGACTCCAACGATATAGCTTCCATGTGTACCATAAAGCCTTAATGAAGAGAAACAGACATGCATTGTTTGAGAGCAGCCCCTGGCATCAGCGGACCTGAATCATAAACTGACTGTTAACCATCCAGATCCACACACTGGCTTGTTTTAATAAACATTAGAAATGAGATCCTCACACAACACCCGAACCAAGGAGGAGGAGTTTATAAGGCTGGCCATCAAATCTCAATACGGTCTGGGGACTGAACATAATGTGGTTTTTTCACCTAATATTGAAAACTGTCCAACAAACCAAAGGTTGACCAGAGCATAACTGAGATGGTTTCCAACGTTTTTTATGTATTTTTTGTGAAGGGAGCGTGTTCCGGCTAAAACGGGTTGTTAAGTAGGGTTGGGTACCATACTTTTAAGGGTACTTACCGAGATTACATCTGTAAACCGAGTACTTATTTAGGTTATATCCATCTGGATGAGAGAGTAACTTCAGCTGTTTTTACAAAGATGACGACATAGCGCCATTCCAGTCTGTGATATGAGCTAGCATGGCAGCGTTCTGCCAGCAAAAGAGGTGTGATGTATAACACAGTATCATCTGCATCTAGAATGATGTTTTACATTCTCATCAAACAGCACTTTGTAAAAATCTCTTCAAAAGGTAAGGAGTTTCCGATCATGTCATGGATGACGTTAGCGTTAGCCAACACTCTAGCCACTGCCTGTGTCTGAAATTACTTACCAACATGCTAATCATACTGAAACAGTATCTGGTTTAGGATCTGCCTCAAAATCTAATGATCTCTCCCTGAGCCCACTGCTCCACAAAACTGAATCAAAATCTGGTGATAACTTTGTTGACATATCTCCATGTAACAGAAGTAACAAATTGCCATTTTTATTGCTTGACAGTCTGTATTTGTCTTGTCTCACGAACTTGGAATCTTATTTGTCCATTTCTTCTTTGTCTCTAGTTGATCGTATCGTGGACATCTTGAACCAGCCTGTGGAAGGCCTCACTGGTTCCCACTTCCCACAGATCACCGACCTTTCACAGTTTACCAGTGAAGCTGTCCAGTTCAGTGGAGACGTCAGTCCTCTGGAGCCCTCTCCTGTCAACATGCCTCCAACTGTCAGCTTTGTCAATGGAAAACACGAGGTACCGTCGGTTCAAACAATTCCACTGTTGTGGTTTCATCGATAGTCTCCCTCTGTTATGATGACGTCCTCTCCACAGTTAATAGTTGAGATATGTGAACACAGCAGCGGGTCAGGAAACACAAAGCAGTCAGACAAACGCTTCTTAAATCTAGTTTTTATTCCAAAACTCTGGCTCATCTTGTTGCTAAAATACTGCTGAATATCTCAGTTTAGCTTGAGATGAGTAGCGAAAACATCAGATAACATTAACACAGTGATACTCCTTAACATCTAAAGGAATATTTTACTGCCAATACTAATCCTGTACTCATTCCTAATGATAAGCCATTAGCCTAATATTAACGTTACATCCACAGCCCTTGAAAATGTTATGTTAGCATTTTGTTGTTCAGCATGTTCATCCCGATTATAAATTATATCAAACATCTTTGATATTGTAGACAAGACCCTGATGAGCAGATCCTGAGGTTTAAAACGGTATCTGAGCACACAAAGCACCAGATAAACTGGGGCAAACATTGGTACTAGCCAAGGTCCCAGACCAGATTCCTCTCTGTTTGTCAGAAGGGACGAATCAGGTTTAAATCTGCCTGAAACTCCTTTTTAGTTGTCATAAAGCTCGCTGATTCTCCTTTGTTTACTCATCTATCCATTCAGGTCACGTTTGATCTAGACGTGCCTGAAGAAGCCAGAGGAGATCAGTTTGAGACGGCCACTCCTGTTCTGGTAGGTGATGTGGAAGAGGAAGAAGAACACAGTGAGGAGGAGAATGTGACTCCGTTTGACTACGGTACCATAGTAATCCACACCGAGGAGACACCTACAGAGGAACCCAGGGATGCAGTCACTCATCATACAGATACCGAAGCAGTCACAGGTTCAGGTATCGAAGCCGAAACGATCCCTGGAACCAAAACTCAAGAACCGCGTCATCAGACAGCAACAACTATGACCCCATATACAGGCCCTTTCTCATCACCAGCATCAACCACACCATCAGCCCCAACACTCCCCAGTGTCTCCCAGCCTGTTACTGATGGAGCCTCCACCTACGAGGACATGGAAGTCTCTGGAAGCCGTGGGACAGATGAAGAGGTCCCTATGCAGGAGGGCTCAGCAGACAATGCTTTGCCTACCATGGCTTCCGGCAGCCAGTCCGGTGTGATGACCGATGAAACTGAAATCGGAGGAACGGAGCCTCCTACTCTTATCCCAGCCACACAGTCTCGAGAAACCACCACACAGACCCAGATGGAAGAGTTTGAAGGGTCTGCCTCTGGAGAAGACGAGACTTCAGGACAAGACGTTTACCCACCAGAGACTCCCAGGTTTACCAGCACGCTACCACCGATTGATTCTATGCTTCACACCCAGCAGCCTCATCCTGAAGCAGGTGCAAAAGTCACGGAGGTACCTGCAGATTCATCATCTGTTGGCACAGTCACAGAAAGAGGCTCAGGTGCAGAGCAGCTGTCAGGAGAGGGGGAGGTTTCTGGGGAACAGGGTGGTCTGGTTGACCTTCCTAGAGGGGTCACTGTTACTGTTTTACCAGATGTAGCAGCTGTGACTTTTGGAGACCAAACCACACTCACCACTGACACAAAGGACAAAACCTCAGAGCCTAGCACACCAAAATACTCCACACATCCCTCCCTCGCTGGCACAGATCCTAAGAAACCCGCTTTTACCACAGAGTTTGAACCTACAACCACTGAGGCCCACCCCCGACATGTCTCAGAGCTTCCCAGACTCCGGACTGAGCAGTCCACCACAGCTTCCACGCAATTTGTAAGCCAGACGATCCTTTCCACGACTTCGCCCTTGTACAGTTTCGACCACAGCCCCCACTCCGTCCCCCAGTGGGCCCTGATCCCTGACCCTGCTGCCACCCCACTACCGGAGATTGATTCAGTGGACTATGACAAAGAAATAGCCCCTCTGCTGGAGTCGCGCCCAGAAGAGACCTCGGCCACAGAGCTACCAGAAAACGGCACTGACTCACCTTCTGTGGAGTCCAGCACTGTGAACATCAGAGGTACATCAGCTGGTACATTATTAGTGGTTTGTTCCTACAGTGGCGTAAACATCACAGCAGCTTATTTTATTGGTGTTCCTTCACTCTTAAGTCCCGCCTCCTTCTGACCCTTACCTGAACCTCTCCTAACCTCTGGGGTCTGATTTTTACATCTCTCCTTAAATTCAGCTATTTAAAGTACTTGAGTACAACATAATAATCAAATGTATATATCAATATTTACAGCACAACCTCAGCTATCTGAGGATGAGGCTCACATTTGTCCTCAAACAATCTGTAAAGAGATAATTTGACCCAAATCCTGAAAAGTTGAATTCCAATTTTTGAAATTCTTCAACTTTACTCGTGTTGTTTTTTTAAACTGGTTTTAACAAAGTCTGAGGTTGACAGAAGCAGTGAAATATTTAAATAGAATAGTAGATAAATGTAGAATAAATTTCTAAAAGGACATTTTATACTTTAGTTTTTTTAGTAGAAGTGTTCACCAAATGTTAAAGATAAAATTGAATAACTGAATAATAACTTTAAGCTTCATTGTTTGTGTGCAAATGAAAAATTAGCATTAGCAACAGTCTTTTTTCAATCAATCAAATATTTATTATCATTAAATAAAAATCTCACAGACAAAACACAAGAATCTCCCATTTATTCACAGTGAGGTAGATGAGCGTGTTGAGCTCTCTTCTCGTCGTCCTATTGGTCGCTGTGAGTCACATGCTATCAAAGATGGTATTTAAGGATGAGGAAGAGGAGAGTTTACAGATTCCAGCAACATTTAAACCACATTTCTATGACATTTTTTCACAAACGTATTATAAAAATACTATGAAAACATGACCTCAGCTGTTTAAAGATATAATATGTAGCATTTCCATATTAAAAACAAGTAGACTTTATGTATTTTGTTGACTTTGATTTCTTGATGATCTGATGGCTACATGCCCAATAAGCTAACAGTGTGATGCTAAAGCTATTAGCATTCTTGATCTATGCAGAAGACATGAAATAAAGGAGCCGCTTGTTCTTGTCTTTCAGGGTAAACCTAATGAGAATGATGAGTCTTTCTCTTAAACTCATCATTCAGGCATGATTTCAATGCATTTCCATTTGTGCAGATCTGATGCTCTGCTCATCCAGTGTGTGTCAGAATGGAGGCTCCTGCTATCAGAGAGGAGCACAAGCTATCTGCCTGTGTGCCCCTGGGTTCACCGGACAGCTGTGTGAAACAGGTAGGCGTCTATACCCACAGTGGTCTCCTGAACACACCCCGCTGACCCCATGGTGACCGATGACTGATGTGGAATAAGGCAGGTCTGTGTTGTCTCTGCAGATGTTGATGACTGCCAGTCTAACCCGTGTCTGAATGGAGCCACCTGTCTGGATGGAGTCGCCTCCTTCACCTGCCTCTGCCTGCCCAGCTACGCCGGAGATCTCTGTGAACAAGGTCAGCTGGTAAAAATGTCCCAAATCACTCAGTGCTGCAGTCTGAGGCAGATAAACCGACAGGAAGGATGATGACTGTGGTTTTGACCAGTGGTCAAAAGTAAATACTTTTACTCAAGTAATCATTTCAGGTGCTTGTACATTACTTGAGTACCATGATGATATGCTAACAGCAGCCGTCAGCTCTGAGTAGACAGGTGGCGTTTGATTGGAGAAATGTGACATTCTTCATTGTCTCCACCAATCAGGTCATGTTTTCATCAGGTTTTTTTGCATGTTGACAGGAAATGAGACGTTACATTTTGGAGTGGATCTGGATAAAGGGGCGGAGCCAGGATTTTATTATTTTTTTTAGCACTTTTATTAGGTTTATACTAGATTATACCAGATTAGATGAAACTGAGTTAAAGTGGGGGGCATGAACCAAAAATGCAACTGTTGAATTTTGTAGTAGATTTTGGATAAAACAGCAGATCCATGACTTTCTGTCACATTTTTTATGTGAAACATGGAACCAATGAAATTTAGAGCAGATCCAGAACAAAGAAGGACCCATTTTTTTGTCTTGTTTGAAATCAGATTAGTGTTAAATTTAATTCAAACTTTTGGACCTTCGTAGAGGAATGAGACAGATCGTTATCTCGTTACATCAGAAAAACAAAAGTTTTTACGAAAAAATAAAATTCTCTGTTTTTTTGAATTTTTGAGATAATTATGACATTAATTCAGAAAAACACAGCAGAATTTTTTTCTCTTATGTGAAAGTAATACGTTTCTGTACTCAGTGAGGTAATAATGTTCAAAGCTCCAAAAACAAGACTCCAGTAAATAATATGACTGAGTTTATATGAAAGTTATCCTCAGGTATATATTCTTTAGACATGACAGTGTTTGAACCCAGCTGTCCTCCAGATCCGGCTGTTGTCTCGTCACCAGACCAGTTCCAGCTTCTCGGCCAACATTTCCACCATTAGTCCAGGTCCAGGTCCAGGTTCAGCCACAAAAACACTCCAGGGACGAATGTTTTCCATCAGCATTTAGGATCTTTCACAGAGTTTCAGACGCCTGCCAGTGATCACTGAGCAGAGTAAGAAGTTATTACATTTAAAACTGAATCAGTCACAGTTGGGTTTATTGTAGGTCTGAACTAACGGCTGGTTTAGCTGGGAATCTGCTGTGCATCAGTTATTTTACTGACACATTTAATCATCTGACTTGTAAAAAATAAACAGTTAAAGTTTTGTTGGATTTTTTCAGGGAACTTTTTGAGATTATTAAAATGTGGGAGAACAGATTAATAAAGTAAACAGGGAATCATTTTATATACGTAGACACAGAATCCACACATATGTATTTATATCATTCAGACGATTTATTTCCTGTAACAGCTGGTGGAGGAAGAAGTCAAATGTATGACAAGTCAAATATTGTACTGTAGTTTAAATACAAATAGCAAAAGGTGTTATATATGATACTACATACATCATCACCTCCACCAATGAGGTCATGTTTTCACCTGTGTCCATTTGTGTTTGTTTGTTTGTTAGTTTTTCATTAAAATCATCATTTAATAAGAATCTGTGATAAATGTAGAGGTCTAAAAAGTACAATATCTTTATTCTTAAATGTGTAAATTAGTGTAAAATACAAATACTCAGAAATGTACAAGCACCTTTAGAATTCTACTAAGTAAAGTAAATGTATTTAGTTACTTTCACCAGTTTAAAATGCATGAGAAGAACAGAAATAGAGGGAAAATGATTGTTTCTTCTTTTCTTGTCTTTATCAATTCTTGCTAGAAGGTTTGACAGAATAGAAAGAGGAAATCCTCAGACCATCGTTCCCAGTCTGAGGGATGCAGAGACCTGGATGTGAATCAGTGACTGGAGCTCTGGGTGTTTCATCCATCCTGATACATGCAGCAGCAGATAGATCCTCAGACGCAGCTGTCCTCTCGTCTCTTTCTGCCAGTGGAAAGAAGGAGAAAACAGATAATTATTCTCTTATTTTGCCAGAAGGTTTTTGCAGCTGTGTGGCATTCAATGTACCATAAATACTGCCTCAGACTGAAACTCCCCTTCATCGTCTGGCTGGTCTTCTGCACTCAAATGAGTCTGTTCTTGCCAGAAGGACTCATGAATTGGAGTTCTGCATTCATAAGTGGGCCTGGAGACCTCACCTGACCCTCCAGGTGGCTGCACAGTGGACTTATTAAGACAAGACGGGCTGATGGTGGCCAACAGCCCAAAGCCTCCACAGCAACTTTCCATCACGGCTTTATTGGCACAAACATGATTCTGCAGCCACTGATACAAAACATCCATTGTTTACTGAGTCTGACAAAGCAGAGAACTGATTACATGGCTTGAAGGTCTGTGTGCATCACCCTGAATGTGTGTTACAGCAGAGCAGAGTTGTGACGCTTAATGAAGACCAACTGTGTGTTACTGAGCTCATTCAGTGAGGGGCCTTTATTCTCCAGCTGGACCTCAACTCTAAACCGTCTAAAGCGCATGGAAGTCTATGAGGGAAAGTCTTTAAGGTGTGTCCAACCTGTGGTTCAATCATGTGGAATCTGGTCAAGAAGTAAAGGCAAAGGTGAAAAGGATTTGTGTTTAGTGTCGTCGTTATTCATTGGCGTGTCTCACCTGCAGCATCGCTATTTAAAGAGCATCACTGGTCTCCACTGAGGGACAGGTATGTGGTCCTGGTGGACCCTCTGCCTCCACCGTCTCCCAGTCCTCTGTCCCATCAACAGGGGCGGCTGTGGCTCAGAAGGTAGAGGGTCATTCACAGAACTAAAGGTCGTTGGTTCGATGCCCAGCCCCTGCAAGTCTACAAGTCGTAGTATCCTCGAGCAAAGATACTGAACCCCAGTTTGCTCTCCGGTACAGAGATAAAGTATCTCTCTCAAAAAGGCGTCATTGGTGGTCACTGTAGTTCCTCCTTTAGTACAGGTAGTAACACTCCTGTGTAAAAGGAGCGAGTCGGCAAGACGTTATGACATATTGTTTGTGACCCAAAACTACGAGATTTGAAAAGCAGCTAGCAGCAGCGAGCAGCAGTTAGCAACTAACGCGAAGAAGAAATTCAAACAAAAATGTCTTTGTCCATTTCCGTCAGAGCGGAGGACGAGATCAAACACCGTGTAACGGACGCTAGATGATTGTTGTTGCCATGTTAGTTTGTTGTTTCCAAAGTGCCTTTGACTCTGCTGTGTCATAGGTCACGCCTCTTTTGCTGGAGGAACATTAGCATGCATCTAAAATCACACACTGGGGCGGAGTTATGTCAGTGTTCTTTTGTTCAGTGTAAACAAACAAAGATGGCGTAAAGAAGGGTCTTCACTGCAGCACAAGAGTGATGAAGAAATAAACAAATCAGTTGTGCAGCTTCTTCAACATGACATGAATCCAGATCAGCTGGCTGTGGTTATCATTGTGTCTTTAATCCCGTCAAAGGTCTACAGAACAGCTGCTGAGATGCATTCCACATCTTTAACCCTTTATTTTCCCCTCTTTGCAGACACAGAGGTTTGTGGATTCGGCTGGCAGAAGTTTCAGTCTCACTGCTATAAGTACTTCACGCATCGTCGGACCTGGGACGCCGCAGAGAGGGAGTGTCGGCTGCACGGCGCCCACCTGGCCAGCATCCTGTCGCAGGAGGAACAGATGTTTGTCAATCGTAAGTCTGCGATGTAGCGTCTGAATCATACTCAGCTATCAGTAACTGGTCCTCTTAAAAAACTGTGCTCTACGGTCCCCCTAGTGGTTGAGTCTCAGCTGGTTCATTCTAAAGGCCCATTTATGCTCCCTCTACGTACATAAATGGATACGGTCGTACATAAAACGGTCTATCCGTCGATCTGTACAGACTTCTGTACGTCCTCTACGTCGACATCGATACAACCACAGGAGGGCAGTGAAGTTTCAAAAGTTACGACAACAACAAATATGGTGACGACTGTAGGAGGTTGTGATGATGTACCTGGTAAATACAAAGCGTTACAAGCGGAGGTAACGATTTACTCTGTGGTCTTTGAGGTCATTAAATAAATACATCAAGAGTTGAGGACAGAGAGTTTTTACACTTTATCGCTTCAGTTTTTTCTTCTTCGTTGTTTCTGTACATATTTATCATGCCCTGCTTGAACTGTAGCTACAGCGCCATCATCCATATCTGGTGGTATTGCTCCGTTTCGTCCGTCCCGTCCGTTTCCGTAAGCTCTCCAAAAATGTGTCCGATTACGTACAGAATGAACGCAGAAGACGTACGGAGGACGAGTCCGTCTCCGTCTTTAACGTAGAGCATAAATGGGCCTTTATGATCATTTAGGTAGTTCTGAGGATTCTTTAGCATTTTTAGTCATTTCCCAGGGTTCTTGGCGGTTCTAGCAGTCGTTCAGGAGGCTCTGGGCTGTAGATAGCGTTACCCATCATTCCTACAGGTTCTGACAACACTTTTCTTGCTAGCTTTGTTTCGTGCTACCTGTCCAAAACTCCCAATCTAAGTCCGATAAACTGTTTTTTTTGAAAATGTCTGTGTCTTTCTTGCGTTCCGGCTGTGAAGCTCCACCAGAGAGTGTCTCTTGCTGCTGTTTTATAGGTCAGTGGTCTTAAATAAAACCGTGTGTCTGGAAGGAGGCCTTTCTAATCTAATCCAATGAGGACTGTGAGTGAGATCAAATGAGGTCGTTTAGACAGTTTCCACAAACGTTCAGAGCTGACAGCATTTCAGACGGTCTCAGTTTACTTCTGACAGGATTTATCAAAGCAGCTCAGCCTCCATGTTTCTTCTTTTGTTATCCCAAACTCCTCCTCCTCCTGCTGCTGCCACACATGTTCAGACCACAAACTTGTAAATCAGCGCATCGACACTCCGTCTCCCTCCTCCTGTGTCTCAGATCCCTCCACCCATTAACCAGCTGTTTCCTCCTGCATTGTGCTGCGTGTTGTATGACATTAGCATGAACATGACATGTTCTGCTCTGCAGGTCTGGGCAGTGACTACCAGTGGCTCGGCCTGAACGACAGGATGTTTGAGAGAGACTTCAGGTGGACCGACGGCAAGACGATGGTAATGACTTGAACTGGAACAGTTGTGAAGGAGCTGTGAGTGTGTCTGATCCTTGGTGTGTGTTTCTGTACTGAGACCAGTACTAAGTATTAATACTAGTATCAGCGTTCATAGACTACATGTTTTGTGTGTGATTATCCTCTTTGAAAGAAAGACTAAAAACAGATGAAAAACAGTTCAATGACAGATGTAGCAGTACAGAGAAGTACTTATATACTTACTATTTAATAAATCCTGTGGTAGTACTATAAGACTTCGTAGTAGCAGATGTAGTAGTACTAGTTCAGTTTCCTGTCGAGTCTCGACTGCCAAAAATATGTGAACATGAATGGACCAATCAGAGCAGAGGAGTAAGCTGATTGGAGGTTTAATCAGCCAATCAGCATCAGCTGTGTGTAACTGTATCTGGTCCTGAAAATGCCGACTCATTGAGGTGGACAGAGAGAAAACCCCTAAAGCAGAACTGGAACCAGAGCCTGATCCAAACCCTGTAGCTGGTAAATAAAAATATATCGGCAATGAAAATGTTTTTGTCACCTTCCACAGAATATCAGTCATTTCTGAGGCTAGTTGGAAACCGTCAAAGAAAGGCAAACACATTAGCCTCTGGCCCCGCCCCTCACATTGACATAACCTCATTCTTTATATTCTTAAATTCAGGGATGTTATTTAGGAGCCACTGTTTTGCAGATAGGAGCCTTTGTCATCTTTTTTACTAAAGTAGGCACCAGAATAAACTGAAGTCACTTGGTTGTTCATCACCTCCTCATTGCTGCTGTTGATGCAGCTCCTGCAGCCTCCTGACTGAATGAACATCTGTGTTTCTCAGCTGTGATGACACACACTCACACACATTGTGCGTCTGCTGGGAACGATCAGCTGTTGCAGCATGTGAGCAGAGTTATGCAGTTATCATTCAGCAGAGGCACGCCCTCACTGGGGTGAACGTTACCTCATGTTTGGTTCATCTTCATTTCTAAAGCAGCTTGTAGTGGACGTCCTGCATGGAGGTGAGAGCTGCAGGTTAGTTCAGGCCTGCAGTGTCCCAGCAGCACCACTGTCTGCTCTGTCTGTGAATTACACCCTGCAGCATGAGGTGGTGGTTTTATAGCTGATACACACAACAGTATGTCTGAGCAGCAACCCTCCAAATATTCAGTATTATTTATCCAGAGTATATCTACTGTATGTAAATACTAGCTTCACTTAAACACACATGAACCATATTACGTATTACTGTTGATATTTTTGAATTTTAGGCTCATTTTATTTTGTGTTATAAAGTTTTGTGAAAAAAATGTTAAACAGTTTTTGATTTATGCTCAAAACTAATAAACAAATGAACAAACAAACAAACAAACAAAATATGACAGATGTACGGGACCATTCCTACATCTCATCCACACCTTTATAATGATAATAATAACAATGTTAATAATAATAATGTTAATAATAATAATGTTAATAATAATAATAATAATAATAGTAATGATAATAATAATAATAGTAATAATAATAATGTTAATAATAATGATAATAGTAATAATAGTAATAATAATAATAATGTTAATACTGTTAATAATAATAATAATAATGTTAATACTGTTAATAATAATAATAATAATAATAATGTTAATACTGTTAATAATAATAATGTTAATACTGTTAATAATAATAATAATAATAATGTTAATACTGTTAATAATAATAATAATAATGTTTATACTGTTAATAATAATAATAATAATAATAATAATAATAATAATAATAATAATGTTTATACTGTTAATAATAATAATAATAATAATAATAATAATAATAATAATAATAGTGTGTGTTCTGACAGCAATATGACTTCTGGAGGCCGAACCAGCCGGACAGCTTCTTCCAGTCGGGGGAGGACTGTGTGGTGATGATCTGGCATGAAGGAGGACAGTGGAACGACGTGCCCTGCAACTATCACCTGACTTTCACCTGCAAAAAAGGAACAGGTACACACACAGACACACAGACACACAGAAACACACACAGACACACAGAAACACACACAGACACAGAAACAGAGAAACACACACAGACACACAGACACACAGAAACAGACACACAGACACACAGAAACACACACAGACACACAGACACACAGAAACACACACAGAAACACACAGACACACACACAGAAACACACACAGACACACACAGACACACACACAGACACACAGAAACACACACAGACACACAGACACACAGAAACACACACAGAAACACACAGACACACACACAGAAACACACACAGACACACACAGACACACACACAGACACAGAAACAGAGAAACACACACAGAAACACACACAGAAACACACAGACACACACACAGAAACACACACAGACACACACACAGACACAGAAACAGAGAAACACACACAGAAACACACAAAGACACACACAGACACACAGACACACAGACACACACAGACACACAGACACACACACAGACACACAGACACACAGAAACACACACAGACACACAGACACACACACAGACACACAGACACACAGAAACACACACAGACACACAGAAACACACACAGACACACAGACACACAGACACAGAAACAGAGAAACACACACAGAAACACACAAAGACACACACAGACACACAGACACACAGACACACAGACACACAGAAACACACACAGACACACACAGACACAGAAACAGAGAAACACACACAGAAACACACAAAGACACAGAAACAGAGAAACACACACAGACACACAGAAACACACACAGACACACAGACACACACAGACACAAAGACACACACACACACAGAAACAGAGAAACACACAGACACACACCTGCACAAAGATAGAAGCATCATCTGGTCTGAGAAAATAACACATCATCATCTGAGGGATGTTCTGGGGCAGAGAGACAATTAAACTGCTAAAAGATATAATATCCTGTTGCATTATGGGATTACTGAACTGGTGCCAGTACATCTTTCAGTACTTTACTCTCTATAATAATATCAGTTGCAGCTGGATTTTACTCGGAACTCTTTACTCAACCTGATAACTGATGAATATCAGCTCAATAAAGGATCAATAATAACAACCAGCAGAGGGCAGCAGTTCACCACTGTAGCATCTAGTCTGTTTTATCCAGAGAAGAAGAAACAGCGCCATCAGCTGTCTGTTATGTTGTTGTTGTCACTACCACAGTGATTGAATACTGTAGTATTTACTGTAAATAGTACACAGTTCATGTACTATTGGTTTCATCCTCAGGTTTCAGACACATTGAAAATTTAACAGACTGTTTTAGCTACTAAATAGCATGTTGCTAAGGAAGTTTAGACGGAGTCAGTGGCTGGCTGTGTGTTGAGGCAAACACTAGTAAAAATGCTAAGCTAACATCATCCAAGATAGTGAAAAAAGCCCAGTTATCTCCAACAACAACTTATCCCACAGGCTAATTAATAACATGATGATGTCATGAAGTTGTCGATGCCTCATTTAAAAGTTTTCATGGAGGGTTCAACTCTACATGCTCTGGCTGCTGGCTGCAGACGTGCTAACGTTAGCTGCAGCTGCTGACTGCAGACGTGCTAACGTTAGCTGCAGCTGCTGACTGCAGACGTGCTAACGTTAGCTGCAGCTGCTGGCTGCAGACGTGCTAACTTTAGCTGCAGCTGCTGACTGCAGACGTGCTAACGTTAGCTGCAGCGCTGCCTGCAGACGTGCTAACGTTAGCTGCAGCGCTGACTGCAGACGTGCTAACGTTAGCTGCAGCTGCTGCAGGATTCTCAGTTTATCCAAATACATAGCTGCATGTATGGTAACAGAATTGAAATGGTGCTACTCTGGTTATCCTTCTCCAGTGATAACCAGAATGTTTAATGTGTGATCTTCCCTGATCTCTGCCAGTTGCTCCTTTACCAGCAGTGGAACGTCTTTTCAGCTTTCCAGTCTATGAATTTAAAGGGTCACAGATCAGTCAAACTGATTAAAAAAGTGATTAAATCTCTCGAGAATTTTCAGATGCTGAGAGATGAGGTCAGAAGGTGTGCTACTGTTTGAATGTTCGCTGCTGATCTCAATGTCATACCAGGGAGAGGGTGATGATGGATCCCAGTAAAGATGAAACCATAGGAGTAGTAGCTGTCATCGTCTTTGTCTCGTTGCTAAGCTACCTCTGGATGATGAAGCTGAGGTCTCAGACTCAGTTATCTCATTCTAGAGCCTTTCTTTTAAAAACCGCTGCATGTTAAACCCATTTCTGCTCAACGTTAAAGATACGGACGGAGCCTTCTGTACCTACTCTGCCTTCACTTCGTATGTACATTTTCAGAGCTTACAGATACGGACGAGACGGAGCAGAACCACTGGAAGTGGGGGGGGGGGGGGGGGCGGCAGGCAGTGTAGCTACAGTTAAAGCAAGGCATGTCGGAAACAACAAAGAAGAAAAATGTGAAGCGAAAAAGTGTAAAATCTCTCCGTCCTCATGTCTTGATGTACTTAATGACACCCCCCCCACCCCACCCCACCCCCACCGCCGAGTACATCGTTACCTTTGCTGCTTCTTAATTACGAGCTCCATCATCACAACCTCCTCCGACCGTCGCCATATTTGTTGATGTCAAAACGTTTGACTCCTCACTGCCCTCTTGTTGATGTATCGATGCCAACGTAAAACACACATGGAAGTATGTGGGCATATTTTTGTATAAATTGTAAATTTATGAATATAAATATATAAATTTTGTAATGCATTGCATATAAAGTTGAAAGTTGTCCTTGGCTTCTTACGTCATCATATCCAGACCAATCATACACTGAGTCACACGCTGAGTCATACACTGAGTCACACGCTGAGTCATACACTGAGTCATACACTGAGTCACACGCTGAGTCATACACTGAGTCATACGCTGAGTCATACACTGAGTCATACGCTGAGTCATACACTGAGTCATACACTGAGTCACAGGCTGAGTCTTACACTGAGTCATACGCTGAGTCATACACTGAGTCATACACTGAGTCACACGCTGAGTCATACACTGAGTCATACGCTGAGTCATACACTGAGTCACACGCTGAGTCATACACTGAGTCATACACTGAGTCACACGCTGAGTCATACACTGAGTCATACGCTGAGTCATACACTGAGTCATACGCTGAGTCATACACTGAGTCATACACTGAGTCATACACTGAGTCATACGCTGAGTCATACACTGAGTCATACGCTGAGTCATACATTGACTTTGAGACAAACTTTGCTGATGTATGAGGCTGATAATGATCATTTTTATTATAAGTTGTGTACAGTTTTTATTTAATTTGTTGATGAACCCCAGACTGTCGTGGCCCCGGTTGAGAAAGGCGGCTCTTAATTCCTCTCTCTCTCAGATGAGCACTCAGGTTTCATATTCAAACAACTGCTCGATATTGCAAAACCTTTTCAACAACCTTGCCTAGCAGTGAGATGTCAGATTGTCCTTGAACACACCACCAAGCACCGGACAATCCTGGCTTTGTTGTCATTTAGCAGCGACAGGTGTGAGCATGACCTGGTGAACTCTTTGTGTTTCCCACCATCAGTCTCATGCTTGCAGCCCCCTGTGGTGAAGGATGCTCGCGTGTTTGGGGCCACGAAGCCTCGCTATGAGATCAATGCCCTGCTCCGCTATCACTGTAAACAGGGCTTCATCCAGAGACACACCCCCACTATACGCTGCCGGGCCAACGGCCAATGGGACACCCCCAAAGTCACCTGCACGAACCGTGAGTACTCAATGAGGAGCTTTGGTTCAGAATCATCCGACTGTTAAATGTGTTCACTTCAAAAACTCTTTCCATCTGTGTCCTCAGCTGCAACCTATCACAAGTCATTAACTCTTCGGCGCCGCAACAACCAAAACAATGAGCAACACAACCGGCACTATGACAAGCACATCCATCACACCAAGAGTCCTCAGAACCACAATGAGGAGCAAAGTAACAGCATCTTCCAGAACCTCTGGACGACTTTCCAGAGTCGAATGGAGCTTCTGCAGAGGGAGAAGAGGCATCAGGAGGTCCAGACACACCCTGAGGATCAGATCAGACACTGATCGGCCTTTCATAGATCAGCCAAACACAACCGGTCCAGAGCCATCGGTAGACAGAGACACTGACCTGTCTACCGATGGCTCCCAACAGGACGAGGGGCACGTTTGTTCAAAAACGCTCCAGAATCTGAACATTAGTGAGTTTAGTTTCATTTTTAGTCTCAACTCACTGATTTTATCACGTCTCAGTGCTCGAAACAGAAAGTCTGGATGTCCTCACTGATAGTCTAAAGGTACCCTGAGGTGTTGTTTCCCATCCGAACCTGTTGTTTTCTGTCCTTCTGTCACATCAGGAAACATTTATGAAGCTAATTGTTTGCTGGCGACTCTCAAGGGACCATCATGAGATGAGGAGATGAGGAGATGAGGGTCACATGACTAACAGGGTTAACAATGTGGTTAGAGCCGCCCCACATACCGAGGCAATAGGGCCGGCACGGGTTCGATTCCAACCTGTGGCCATTTGCCACATGTCTTCCCCCCCACCTTCTCTCCCACATTTCCTGTCACCTCTTTGGCTGTCCTGCAAAATAAAGGCAAAAGGTCCAAAAAATATAACTTAAAAAAAAGATGTTTGCAGCATTTTATAGGGGAAAAAAAGGAAAATAAAAAAACGTGGACTGGAAAGACTGGACTGTTTATGAACCTGGACCTGGACTGTGTGGGACCTTAAGGATGTGTAGAAGAACACTGAACATTCAGGTCGGTTTTCCTTTTTCTCACCTTCTAACAGAATATTTACAGCTGCTCCTGTCGTCGGTTAGTGTTTCCGCGAGAGTCTCCAGTTTGCTAGCTAGAAGTCTCATGTTTGTTAGCATCGTTACATCGACACAAAACAATCTGTGAATAGCAGGACTTTATGTCACATGACCTGCTTCCTTCTGCTTTTTTAGAAATGTTGCTCCTTAGCGCCACCAGTGTCCTAAACTCCACAGGGTACCTTTAATTTTAAATACATATATTTATCGTCTCACCACCAAAACACAAACTTCACTGTGGTTTATTTTCTCAGCTCAGCTGGTAGTTTTGAGAATTAAGTTAATTTTATTGATGGACTATAAAGTACAGAAACCTTGAGAGGAAAGTGAGGAACAAAATGTGACCAGTTTAAAATTATTTCATGTTTTTTTCCTCTTGGTGAAAAAAAAAGTTTTGTCAGGATCACTTTTTAATTTTTTTTCCCAGCTGTGTTCTGGCAGCTTTATTACCTCCACTAATGACGTTATGTGTCTGTTAGCTGGTTGGTTTGTCAGTAGGATCACACAAACGGACAGATCCAGGATTTCTTTTCCACTTTCTTTAATATTTCTCGACGGGGCATTGAACAGCTGTATGGAGGGGCGGGTCATGGGTCAGGGTCCGGGAAGCTCAACAGACGTGTTGGATTGTGTTGTTCTATTTTATTTCTATTTTCTTAGTTTGTGAGGATATTTCTTTTATCATATTCAGCCAAAAGAGGTTGCACTGCACCGCTCTATATGTTCTCCACCAAGGCTACCAAAACATTTCCTGGATCTTCATCTTGATCCGGATCCGGCTAAAAATCTACGCTCAACATCTCTACAAAATTTCACTGAACTTAAGAGCTTAAATATTACAACTGTAAAGATTAACAAACAATGTAAATATATGTAATATTTAACAGTTTAAATGCAACATTTTTGCTAATATTTAACCGAAAATCTAATGTGAACAAATTATTTTATGAGCTGAGAAGTGTTGAAGAAAGTGAAAAAAATGTCGTCCTACGGATCCAGATCCAAATCCTGTTGTCTGATCCGAGGTCTGACAAACAGACTGATGACAACATGACCTCCATGGCCGAGGTAATAATGACTGAAAGGATTCATGTTCGTTTCATGTTTTCATTTCACCATATATTCTAAATATAACTTGCTAACATAGAATATATTTATTTTGTGCTGAAATTAGTTTTACAAAAGTGATCCTGTTTTAAAAAAAACTTAAAACATTTTTTTGTCTCGTCACGGTTTCCGTACAAATATCATGAATGGATTTAAAGTATCTCAGAACATCCGTCCCGTTTTGTTTGTGCTGTTTGTCATTGGCTGATTTCTCGTGTAGATTTTTGTATAAAGCTGACAAAAGGTTTTTAAAGGGGGCGGAGACACAGAGCTGAAGAGGATTTTATTATGAATGTGTGTGTTTATTCATCATAGATATGAAGCCATATGAATTTAACTTATTGTATACTTTAAAAACTATGAATGGACTGTGATATTAGATAAAGGTCATTGGAACTGAAGTGATTCTGTTAATGATGACTTCCTGTTTACAGAATCTGTCGCGAAAACATCTGATGTCATCATTTACGTAGCATTTGACCAACAATAGCTTCTCTTTTATTGCGCTGTGACTCAGAATTCGTCAGTAAAACACTTCTGATTGGTGACTTATCAAAGCTGGAGGTACGTCTTTCCTACAGATCTGGAATCTGTGTTTTTAATCCAACCAGTAAGGGAATGTGAAACTCCACCAGATGTTTTGATGTCATCTTAATGCATCTGACCTTTTCCTCGTCGTGTTCTTTATAGATTTTCCTTTTTATATATTGTTTGTCGATGAATCTGCATTTTTAAAGATGTTTTCTACTCCATGTGGGTTCACTGTATCTGTGGCACAAGCTTGTTTCTGTGTAATCATTGTTTTCTGTTTGAGTGACTGTAAAAATGTATTGTTTTTAATGCTGCGTGTGCAATAATAAGAACTAAAATAACACGGCGTGAGTAGTTTTATTTTATGCCGCTTTAAGTTTTAAGTGTTGAGTTATTCTATATTAACCGAACAGGTTGTCTTCATGGTTAACCAGAAGCTACGCTATGTCTGCATTCATACAGTTAGCCCTAGCTCTTTTAATTAGCAGGTCGGGTTCTGTATAATTTAATTATCCTAATTGTGTTTACTTAATAAAACCTGCTGCACCGGCTTATTTGAGACATTCTTAGTAAAAACAAAAAACTAAATATAAAACACATAGAGCCGTGGGTGGAGGGTCAATTTAATTCACATGAGAAAAACAATCCAATCACATGAAAATGTCATAATTTATGTGACATTATTTTATTCTATGTGAAAATAGCCTGCATCACATGTAGATTGTGATTTTCACATTTTCACAAGAGAATCCGAGGAAAACAAAGAAAAAATTCTCAGATATTAAAGACAAATTTACAAGAATAAATTTAATTCACTGCAACATCTTTTTAAAATCAAGACTGATGATAAAATGGTGATTGTGGGTAAAATTCACAAATATTTTCTTATTGATAAATCTGTGATGTATAATTTGTTTGCGTCGTCCGCTGCAGGCAGTCTGTGGTGTTAATTCTGTATTTCAGAATGTTTCGTACATTTCAGATCATAATGTCAGAGAATATTTGAGTTTTGTCCTTTTAAATTTGTGATTTACGACTTTAATTATTCTGAATTAAAACTGCTCTCCTCAGGAGATTGCCCTTTGACACCGTTATATCTTAGGTCTCAATCATATACAAATAAGAGACCAAAAGATGAAATAGAAAACGTACGACTCTGATCGCTAACAACAATCCTCCCCGTCTTTATTGGCCTCCATGGTTTTTGTTTTTTTCCGCTAAAGTTTCTTTAAACTCATATTCTGACATCATCATCGTTCATTCTTCTGGGAAAATACGGAGCACAAGTCATTATGAAAATTTAAAAATAATCAATTTGCTAAGCTAACGGTAGCTAATGTTAACCTGCTAAAACCATAATATAGCAATATGTTTGTTTGCAGTAATGATAGCTATGATTTTGGACTTTGTGTTTTACTCAGTTTTCTCGTGAGTGGCAGACACTTCTAAGCTAACGTTAGCTAACGTTAAATGAGGGAGGTCTCATTTTTAAATTTTCATGTCATTAGATCAGTGCAGCAAAGTGAGGGAAAATAAAAACAAGATTTTTGTGGGATGATGATACATTGTTGGGAACTATTTTCTCCTGAATAAAAAAGAGGTTTGAAAAAAATAGATGCATTTCATACAACAAAGAATAGTTGCATGAAAAAAGATAAACTTTAATTTTCAGATTTGAGATATTGAATCATAATTTACATTCTGCATGTTTAAGTATATTTATTGTCATATTTTGCATTCAGAGTAAACCTGGAACTTGTGTTAAGAGCCTCCTAGAAACCAGCCAGAGAATCAACACAAACGTCACCAACATATCTTCACTATTAGCTCCGATGTGCTTTCCTGCTGCTGTAATTTAGTTACAAAATCAACTGAAAGCAGCGCCATGAATGACCTTGTGTTTCTGTGAGGAAAACATTTGTACAGGCGGCGCCCCTCCCTTAGAAAACACACATTACTGCATCACCCAGGAACTTCATCCCAGCTCCAGACGACTTTCTGCGGTGTGATGTGGAGTCTGATCCTGGTGTAAAGAGACAGAGGCCGAGGCAGAGGCGTGGTTTATGAACTGTTTTATTGTCCTTTGGTTCCAGAAGCTTCCCACGTAGCTGCAGGTATTAACGAGGTTACTAATGAGCACATTCAGTCAGATTATACACAAAATAAAAGCAAAGAGATTTTTGAAATCTTTACAGGAATAACGACATTTAGGGAAATATGATTAATTGTTTTGAGAGGGAAATCGGAAACTCTATATCTCTCAGGTGTTTGTTAAATATGAAGTTTGAGCAGCAGGTGATTAGCTTTGGTTAGCATAAAGACTGGAAGCAGGAGGAAACAGCAAGCCAAGCTTCAGCTTGAAAATCTGCCTAAGATAACTAATCAACATCTTATATCTCATTAGTTTAAACTGCCAAATGATGAAATTAAATATTGGTCTGGTATCTGGATTTTAGGATAGCTGTTTACCAATTTTCAGTGAGTGTGCTAAGCTAAGCTATGTGGCCGCTGGTTATAGCAGCCAATATAGCAGCCAGAGCCCTGTGAGTCTAGTATTTTTCTTTGGTAGCTAGCTAGCAATTTGTCCCGTTGGCAAGTAAGCTGATGTCAGCAAGGGTTAGGGTTAGGTAGCAGTAGCGTTAGCAGTGACTTTCGACTTTATATTCCGTGTATTGGTTGAGCTGGTTTGATGTCAGCAGACTCTATTTCTAAGCTAACATTAGCTTATATAGTTTATATAGTTTACATGCTTTGCAGTAATGTTAGCTGTGATGTGGGCAGTGGTCATTTGTTAAGTTTTGAGGACTCCACTTCTAAGCTAACGTTAGCTAGTAGTTGTAGCCATGGCGTTCAGGAGCAAACATAAATGTCACATCCTTGGGTTTTTATGAAAACATATTCCCAAATCCTTAGAAATCAGTCCACATAGGCAACGGAGAAAGGTCTAATGTTTTAGGTTATTACCATCTGTTCACACATTAACAAAGAAAACCAGATGAATAAATGTAAATTTCTGAACATTTTGTATTAGTCTATAAATCTAAGTTTCATTAATCCTCAGAAATCTACAAACAGTAAGTTGTGATTTGATGGGGAGTTATGAGCTGTAACTATTAACATTGTTTGCAATAACTTAAAGTAAGGTTTAAAATAACGTAAAATAACGATGTCATTCCCAACAGTAACCATGATTACTTATTACAGAATCTTATTTTTAGAAGTTGTTTGGCGTACAGATCGTTCAGCAGCTTGTCGAAGGTTAGACTATCCTGTACCAGCCTCAGGTGGATGAGGGCTGGCCGTATACTGGCTCAGCCAGTATACGGTCCAGTTGTACTGAAGGACGATGAGCTAACGCTTCATCAACGGCACCGTTTACGCTCCGATATCCCGACATGGGAGAAGCCCTTCGGGTCTCAATGCAGTAATTATTTTATTTTGGATGTTTTGTATTTCTGTCTCTTTAAAGAAGGCTGGTGCAGGTTGGCTGAAGGCCCGCTTGGGTTCGATCTGTGCCTGAGAGGCAGGTCAGCCGTTGCAGAGCTTAGAGAGCAATCAGGGACTTGAGCGCTGCCAGAAAAACCGGCTCAGTCAGGTCCTGGCTCAGGCCCATTGTCAGCTCAGCGTTCTGTGGGTTCCTTAAAGGTTTTCTACATAAACCTGACCTCCAACCGGTGTCTACGTCAGATGTTAAACTTAGAACAGGATTTTAGACATTTCAGTCTAGTTTTCAACAGTTTGCAACAATTTGTATTTGAACTGTTTCAACTTCAGTGTGTTTTATGAATACATGAGTTTCTGACTTAATTCAGAAAATCAGCTGAACACAAACACAGAGGAACACTCCCAGACAGTTCATGTCTGTCTCTAGCTAGCTTAAAGCTAAAGTCTTTACAATTCATACATTGGAAGTTTATGGCAAAAAAAATCCAAACAGTCCAGTGACCAAATTAAAAATTGTGTTTAGCTTTCAGTCTGAGCATACAGATATCAATACCATTGATATGTAGATACCATGGTTATAACTGTTGTTGTCATCTTCTGCCATCTTTTTACTTGAATGTGTTGCGGTCAGAGACATTCTATTTAAACACTTATAGAGAAATAACTTAGTACCAGTAGCCTGAGGGACTGTGGATGGTTTGGTCCAGTATTCTGGGACTTTCCTCCTCCTAAGACTGGCTAATGTTAGCTAACGTTGTTGTTTGAGACGTAATGTTTCTAAAAAGGAAGATAACGCTTTTAGGGAAACAGATCAATCAGTTAAATAACATCTGAATTTGGGTACCGGAAACTACAAATGTCCACCATTAAGACTAATTTGTCTCATTTTCATTTTTTGTCATTGCTTTTTATTCTCTTTAGTTTCCTGTTATGGAAAATAATTAATAATAACACAAATATTTTGGACGTTGTGTTGTACTCTGTGTCGTGGTGTGTGACGGTCATTTAAGTTACATTAAAATCCGTTCACAAATTGGGGTGAAAAATCCATTATTAAATTAATTTAATAAAATTCTCACATTTTCCAATTTTAACAGACAGTTCAGAGATTTATCAACGTTTTACGAATCAACACTTGACATGGATTAAATGTTTGAAAGATTAACTTTTACATCCAAAATTTCCTCACAATGCACCAGCTAAACGATAGCTTACATGGCTAGCACTGCTAGCACAAGAGTAGAGAAGCAGAACGTGTAAATATAAGACAGCAGACATCTGTTGGATCACAAAAACACAAGGTTTCCCTAAAGGTTTGCGTAGTGAACCGTTGGCTATTTAACAAATTCATTACATACAGAGGAGCTGAGGTCACAGACGAGGCTAATCTTGGTTCTGTTTGTTCACTAAGAATCTACAGCATTGGTATCAAAAATAGCAGTTCATCAAGGCGCTAGCTGGATTAGAAGCTACGTCATGCTCTGGAGCCAAACAGAGAGAAGCAGCCATAAAGCTTCAGCATCAAACGGAGCTTTTAGAGCGACTCTGCAGCTCAGTGCTGTTTCTATTCATGCCAGACGTTTTTACTGCTGCATAGGACGAGCTACTTCACATCCTGTCCTCCTCAAACCGGGCTCAGACTACAGGACTTCACAGATTATCTTCTCTCTAATCTCAAACATGTACACATTATAAAATGTTAAAGTCACGGTGCATCAAACACTATTAAGATTATCATCCCAGAGGGAGCGATGGAGACGTGGCCAACACCAGTACTGCATCTGGTACCAAACCCAGTAGTACTTTAAAGTCGATGTTGTGGGAAACATTTTATAACATATAAAAATATAAATAACAATCAACTGGATCATTAATAACAACCAGCAGAGGGCAGCAGTACACCACTGTAGCATCTAGTCTGTTTTATCCAGAGAAGAAGAAACAGCTCCATCACCTGTCTGTTATGTTGTTGATGTCTCTACCACAGTGATTGAATACTGTAATATTTCCTGTAAATAGTACACAGTTCATGTACTATTGGTTTCATCCTCAGGTTTCAGACACACTACAAATCTCACAGACTGTTTTAGCTACTAAATAGCATGTTGCTAAGGAAGTTCAGACAGAGTCAGTGGCTGGCTAAGCTAACGTAAACAAACACAGAGAAAAAACAACTTATCCAACAAGCTAATTAGTTATATGATGATGTCATGAAGTTGTCTATGCTTCAATTAAAGTTTTCATGGAGGGTTCAACTCTCAATGAACAAGCGCAGTGCTAGCTGCAGACGTGCTAGTTTCTTCTTTTTCATCTTTTAGATATATTTAGTGTTTGACCAGGTGTTTCCTCAGGTGAGACATGCTAACATTACCTAGTGTTTGACCAGGTGTTTCCTCAGGTGAGACATGCTAACATTACCTAGTGTTTGACCAGGTGTTTCCTCAAGTGAGACATGCTAACATTAGCTACAGTACTTGACCAGGTGTTTCTTCAGGTGAGACATGCTAACATTAGCTACAGTGTTTGACCAGGTGTTTCCTCAGGTGAGACATGCTAACATTAGCTACAGTACTTGACCAGGTGTTTCCTCAGGTGAGATGTGTTTCCTGGACAGATTAGATAACAGATATTACAGCGACTGTTGTCTGCAGACAGTTTTGAAAAGTGTAGCCACATTTACAGGAGTGACATAGACTCTCTTCACACGGGCTAGCATGTTTACTGTTGTTAGGCAGTACCATCAGCTGTTCTGGGATGTCTCTCTCATTGGTGGTCCCGTTCAGTAAGTTCTGATGTAATCATACTGATTTTGAACCCTGCATATTAAACATGTTGGATATTATCAGGGCGATAATGACCAAAGACTCCTGTAGTCTGAGCCCGGCTTTAGGTATCTTCTACGTGTTAGTGCAAAATTCATAACTTTTCATTTTAATGCTCTGGAGTTTGTAGTTTTTCCATTGTTGTGTTTTATGTAAACCAAAGAGATTTTGGCCAAAATGACAAAAAAATTAATGGAAATATTTCTACAATATATGAAAAAAATAGTAAAAACAGAAATACATTTCTAGATAATAACATTCTACATAGTTAGAAATCATAAACAGTTGGATGTGACTGATGTTTGGTCCGAGACACTTCTATAAAAACACTCAATCTGGATGATGTACCTGTCGTAGCACCTTGTTAGGTATGGACAGCGAAGGTCACCTCTGTTGTGCTGACGGATATGGGGTCGCGTCTCATGGTGGTGTTGTTGCTCCAGGTCTTGAAGAAAAAAAGATAAGTGCCCAAAGTATCCGTCCAACCGCGGGTCGTTCCTTATGAAACATGACTAGTATGTTCTTGATTGACAGTATGGCTGTAGCTGTGACATCATCCAACCCTCACCCCCGACAACAACCCACCCACCCCCCTCAAAGGTATTGATTAAATAATGCCACCCTTACAGATGCATAAAGTACCCCTCAGTGAGTATCAGGTCCCAGGTTACAAAGCAACAACATGACGGTAACGTCTCCATGACACAAAGCATCACAGTTTGTTCACGAATCCCTCTGGTCTCTGGTGTGTTCACTCGTGTGTTCACTAGTGTGTGAATGTGTGTGACTGTGTGTGAATGTGTGTTAGCAGGTTGTCTGTCTGCTCAGTTTTGGCCCTTGAAGCAGTACACTCCGTACAGCTTGTGCTTTTTGTCGGGAAATCCGTTGAACCTCACGGCGGCCTCTGTGGGGCTGCAGCGCTGACGGGGGCGGGAGATGGGATAACGGACACTGCCGTCGGCCAACCAGCCAGCGTCGCAGCGGTCATAGCCCAGCAGCTTCCAGGCGGCGAACATCTGACCGACTTTGGCGATTTGAGCGCCGTCTTTTTGACACGCCCTGACCGCCTCGTCGTAGGTTAACTTAGAGGGATGGATCAAGTAGTAGAAGCGGCCTGGAAAACAAAGAGACACAGATGGAGAAGAACAGAAGAATTTACAAATGAAGGACCAACAGCAACGCCTGAAGGCTGCCAGAAACTCAAAGATCCTATTGGACTACTGTCTTCAGGATCGACCTGGTTAAATAAAGGTTCACCGTTATAAAGTCCTTCACCTTTGTAGTAGGAGGTGAAGCAGTACACATCGTAGTGGTTCTTCTCCTTGTCTCTCAGGCCGTAGGTTCGAACCCCCGGCACCGTATTCTTGCCTCCGCAGGGGTCTCTGGGGTTGGTTATGGGATACTGAACGGTGCCGTCACTTAGCCAGCCGGCGTTGCACCAGTCCAACTTCCCTTGCCACGCATCATACAGCTGATCGAAGGACGCTACGACGGCATCCTGGTCCCGACACGCCCGCTCAGCGTCATAGAAATTGAGGTTGTAGCGTCCCAGACGAGGGAAGTAGGGGAAGACAACACCTGCATGGAGAAGGAGGTGATGAATCACCAGCTGTATCCGTCCTCGTGTTATTTAATCTAATAAACGTTAAAACTGGTCTCGCTGTGTAAGCACAGCTGTTTCCCTGTCAGCTGCTGCCAGCGCTTCTGGCTCCAGGCAGTAATGGCTGACGTCTCTGGCTACTCTCAAACATAATGACACTAATGTACGCCATGCTTACACTGGCTGCTGAATCTCCGCCAAACCATCTTTAAACATGCTGCTAAATTTAGACTGCAGCCTGTTACAGCACAATAACATTGAATAGAATTTATTTTTAGATAAAAAAGTCTTTTAGCCATTAGCCTAACTATCATACCTTCTAGGTCGAGGGCCACCACCACTGTTGCGTCCTCCAGTCCATCAATAACTTCACATTTATATCTCCCATAATCCTCCAAGGTGACTTCTGTGATAACCAGAGAGGCATCCATCGGAGAGGAGCCCTGTAGGTGGACGCGTCCGTGAAAACTGCCGTAACTCCTTTTGTGATAATCCATGGCGACGAAAACATCCACCTAGAAAAAAGAGGTGGAAGAAATTCTGTCAACATGTTGTGAAATAAAGTTCAAATTTAAGATGGTAGACAGGTGAACCTGTAATGAATAAAATACCTCTCTCAGGTAGTCCAAGGTCAGCTTGGTCCACTTGATCCTCATCTTACGGTTCGGTACCATTGATTGGTCCCTTTGGATCCGGCAGGGTAAGGTGGCGTTCCCCCCTCTCCTCGACACCACCTTCGATTGTTCTGCCACCACTGAGAGTCGAGGGCCGTTTTCTGCAACACAGTGACACCGTTATACTCCGGAAAAATGACACGATGAGCTTAAAAACTCTGTCTGGACCAGTTTTCTAACATTGATATGCTGATGACACGTGTCACTATCTTATTGGCTGATTAAATCAATATCTGTTTTCAGAATACAAACATTTCAACATGTTAGCAAATTCACTTGTTTTTTGTCTTTACAGAGTGACCTCAGTGATCTGGTTGTTGCTTATTTGCTTATTTACATTAGTTTGTTTTGAGGTTTTACTTTGCTATTGGTTGTTAGTTTTTGGTTGGATAGTATTCAGTGTATTGTCATTTATCAGTTATTCTTAAATTTTCATTATATATATATATATATATATATATATATATATATATATATATATAATGTTACAACTGAATGTGAAAGTTGATCATAAGGGCTATTGATATGTTGATTGACCGCTATACCTATACCTTGGAATGGGGAATAGCTGATTAGATTCTGAGACGGATCCAGATCAACGTATGGATCCAGGAAAGTTTTCACCCTATTTTTGCGGAGGTAAAATGACTGTCAGGTTTTCACTTGGTTTGTTTGTTTTTTTAGTTTACACAGAAACTACTGGATGGATTTCCAGGGACCTTGGTGGACAGATGGGACATAGGTCAAGAAAGATTACCCAAAATCTACAGAACCGATTTCCACTGAACTAAACTCGTCTGACAGTGTTTAAAATCTTTCATCTGGACGTCCTGATGAGATAACTCTGTCTCACTGAGCTAATGATCCCCACATAGCAGCGCTATCACCGTGCCACAGCGGCTGGACACACTGATAAGACGAGGAAACAGATGACACTGCAGAGAGAGTGTCGAGAACGAACCTCAGAGAAAGATCCTGGAGGAGGATTCTGAGGATTCTGAGGAACTCAGAGCATCAAACACATAAATACTCACCTGTGACATAGATGGTTCTGGAATGCTCCAGGTCAGGATACAGAATGTCTAAGTCTGCTACGCTCACAGCGATCAGAGCACAGATCAGCACAGGAATCATCTTCTCTCACCAGACTGGAGGTCTGATCACTGCAGAGACACAACAGGGGGGACAGGGGTGTTACCTTCGAGCAGGTACAGATCCCAGAGGAGGACCAACATCTGGAAAACATGAACTAAATCATTTCAAAATGAATTATGTAGCTGAAAATGTGTATTTAATAGAAACTCAACTTTTACAAAAACTTTATGTCGCCCCTCTGTATCCTATAGAGGTCTGAACCATTGAAGAGCAGCTATACGTCACCAAATTTTTAAAAAAGTCTGTTGCTTTTTGCACCTCAAACAATAAAAAAAACGGTTTCCTCAATGAGTGATGAACAGTAGAAGAAGAGACGTGGCGTCAGGCCATGTCTCTGACAGTGGTAAACAGTGGCCATGTATGTCTGTATGTATGGAATACTGGAGGCGGAGCTAAATCCTTGCAATATTGTAAACAGTATAAAATGACTTAGGAGGCAGAGCTAAAACTGTTTTCTCTCAGCTCGTCGTTAAAAGTCATGTAATAAACACAAATAGCCTTTCCACTTCGCCACAGTGATGTCATCATTTTACAGCAATTTCATTGGAGAGATGAGCAAAACAATAATGACAGAAATGTATGACCTGGAGATTAACGAGGAAACTCAGTCTGTCAGGTTCTGATGTAAAGACAACCTTTGGTCCAGTTTCCCTAAAAGCCGTCCCTCCTGCTGCAGACATGGAGAGGAAAGTTTGTCCTTAAACGCTCTGCATTTCTATCTGCAGTGCTGTTTCTCCTCATCAGGATCTGAGACCACTAGAGCACAGAACAATGTTCCTCCTGGTTAGTCAGCACATCTGTAGACAAACACTAAATACATCAAACCTCAGTCCAAAGTTCTGAATCCTGTCAAAATACAAAAACTCAGCGTGATTCAAACGTCCTGATGGACGAACGTCCTCATGCAGGAGAAGGACAACGGCACCGGAACAAGATAGGATCAAACATACATGTCAGTATTTAGTCAGTGTTCAGTCAGTATTTAGTCAGTATTCAGTCAGTATTTAGTCAGTATTTAGTCAGTATTCAGTCAGTATTTAGTCAGTATTTAGTGTTCTGTCAGTATTTAGTCAAGTATTTAGTCGGTATTCAGTCAGTATTTAGTCAGTATTTAGTCAGTATTTAGTGTTCAGTCAGTATTTAGTCAGTGTTCTGTCAGTATTTAGTCAAGTATTTAGTCGGTATTCAGTCAGTATTCAGTCAGTATTCAGTCAGTATTCAGTCAGTATTCAGTCAGTATTCAGTCAGTATTCAGTCAGTATTTAGTCAGTATTCAGTCAGTATTCAGTCAGTATTCAGTCAGTATTCAGTCAGTACTCAGTCAGTACTCAGTCAGTATTCAGTCAGTACTCAGTCAGTACTCAGTCAGTACTCAGTCAGTACTCAGTACATACTGTGAGGTGAATCCAGCAGCATTTCCCACTGACTGTCCCAAACTTCAGAAGGAGTCTCTCCCTCAGTGCAGCATCACCCCCATACAACACACCACTCTCTTAAGGCAAGTGTAGTATGGAAGCCCAGAGCTGCCAATATTACATCGGCACAAGTTGAAATTTGCCTTCATAAAATGTTGGGAAAAAACATTTAAATTCAACAAGAAGGACACTGTAGAGTGAGTACCTCTGCCAACTTAATTAAATTAAACCCTAATCCTAATTCTAACTATTAACGTAAGCTAATACTGTAAAGCTAATGAAGCTATTAATACCATCACATCACAAATGCATGTGGAGGAAAACAGGTTGGTGAAGCTAGAATGATGATGGATGTAAGGACAGACGGACATATTGATGACTAAGCCCCGCCCCCTGCCATTTTTATATTAGTTGGATAAGTTTTTTACTTTACATGATTTACAGGCGTTACTTTAACAAACTTCTCTTACAGATGGACCTGATCAACTTGAAACGGAGGACGAAAAATTATCAAAAGTTTTCTCACAACTTCCAAACGTGTCTCCATGGCGGTGCCACAAATTTTCATGTTTCGCCATGACACAGGAAGTTGTTATAAGTTCACTGTCCATGGTCCCATCTGGCACAAAGTTCACCTGTTGGATAAGAGTCTCAGCCTGAAGACATTCATGTGACTATATTCAGTTACAGTGACGGCGCCACCTGCTGGCAACAGGAAGTAAACTCTCTGAGACAAACACTCTTTGATATACGTGAAAGTATTTGTGAAAGTTTTCTCGAACATGAGTACAGACTGTACTTTATTATACTTAAACTCATTAAGCCACATCGAGTCGTTCATGAAAACAAGTTTAGGTGAAATTTTTGCGAAAAAAAGAAGCGCTTTAATAGTGGCAGCCCTGGGCTTCCATAAAACACAGCCCTCAGTGTGTGTGTTTGTTTGAGGGGTTCGTCATTTGGATTGATCCGTCTTCACCCCCCACCCCCACCCTTATCTTCAGGGTTGCTGATTCGCTGGCCTCCTCTGCCAGGTGGAGCTCCTGCCGTCAGCAGAATAACTGCAGCACACACACTTATTACCCCCCCCTGGTCTGAGGATCACTGCGTATGCAGGACGAGGGGGCAGCGCTGGGGGGGCAAACGTCCTTTTAAAAACTTTGAGTCTCTGCAGGAGACAAGGAGAGCAGATGATGTGTGAAATGAGAATAGAGGAGATGGAGCTGAGGGGAGGTGGAGGAGGAGGGGAGGAGGAGGAGGCTGCAGCAGAAATGACGCAGGAGGCTGAAGATTTAACGGTTTACTCAGAGAAACTGAAGGAAACGTTTAAAATATCAGATATCTGCTAACATTTTTTTCTCCTCTACATTCGTCTGATAGCTGGAGTTACTTCACAAACAAAGGTTTTAGTGAGAAAGTCGTACTGTAAAAAAACAAAAAAACAAACATGTATGTAAAACTTCCTCCTCTGTGGGACTTCAGCCCGTTTCTGACCCGTAGTTCAGCTTCGTCGTTTGTCGTGTAAAGACAGGAACAGAACCATCATTTACTGATGTGTAAAACATTTGTTTGGTTCTCGTCACTAAAGTGACCTGAAACAACTCGTCTGCTGTCACATCAACACAAATATCACGTCACCAAACGTTTTCCTGAGTCTCATTTTCAGCCTCCAGCTCTAGAGAAAATGAAAACATCTGCAGTGTGACCTCAGAGCCTCTGATTGGTTCACAGATTTGTTGAAGTTGGATCTGAAGTAATCTTTTGTCCCACAGCAGGACTCCTCCCAGTCCCTGATCACTGGGAGTCACTGCAGGACACCAGGAGACTGGAACAAACCAACGCACTCAACATTCACTCAAACACACAAACACATTGTTCAGTCCACCCGTTTCTTCATCGTCAGCTCATCATCCTCCTCTGAAGAAACGCTGATGATGATTGTTTTACATGCAGAATGACAGCTGTTCTACATCCAGCCTGTCCACTTCCTGTTAACTCCATCAGCTGCAGTTCACCTAGAGGGTGCTCTAGAAGGAGTCAATGAATGGGAGTGAATGGAGCTAAACGGCTAAAATCATTATTGTGTAAATATATTATTGATTATATATCAGAAGTCAAATGAAAACACACCAATGTTCTTTAGTTTTTCTTACCAGCAAAGCGATTTTGCCCACAAACCGCTAGCATTCTGCTAATGAATGCTGATTGGTCAGTTAAGGATTCATGACTCCACACCAAAACTTATTGTTCTCTTCCCTGACCTGTGACTCCACAAGGTTTCTGTCCAACAGTTTTTGTGTAATCCTACAGACAAATTAACCAACAAACCAACAAACAAACCGACCAATTGGGGGAGACTGAAAACAACCTCCTTGGTGGAGGTGAAAAAAGCTCCTCTGGTTCCTCACAGTTTCCATTCCTTCTTTGGTCATTTTGTGTTGATGGTAGAAAAGCAGGTCTGAACAGTGATGAGCTCCATTAGAGGTTGAAACGACCTCTGATCTCCTCATTAAAACTCATCCAAACATTAGTTCAACTTTTTAACATGAGGTTCTGGAGGAGCCGCCTCCTCCTCTGCTTAACGGCGTCATGGAAACCATGACATCATTTCATGAGCAGCCGACATTAGTTTAGTTTTGTTAGTTTAAAATCTTCATCATTAGTGTTCTTGGCGGTGTGTTGGAGTCCGATCTGGACCCAGCTGGATCTCAGCGCTGGATGGAACCCAGTACTTCAGAAATCCAGTTTTCCAGTTTTCTCTTCCCTCAGAGTTTCAGGTGTATGTTGGATTTTTGGATGAGATTTTCCACCAGTTGTCTCAGGTGTTTGGATGTTTTATTCAGAAGTCAAATAAGATGGAGCAGAGAAGTTGGTGATCAAATGAGACATTCATGTTCCCCTCAGGATGAACAGTAGTAACTCTTCATCTTCTTCAGGGTAAAATATTCATGCATCCATTCCTTTGCTTTATGACTTCATGCCTGCAAAACTAAACCTTGTGTTGGTTGCTAATTAACAAATGTTTGCATGTTAACACGATCAGCTAAAACGGTGAATATGTTAAACATTTTAGTCGCTAAAACAAAAGCATGTTAGCATGACTGTGAGCGTATTAGCATTAGCCCAAAACACCACTGTGTCGGAGTACCAGCCTGACATTACTGGTTTAAAACCGGTAGCCTAGCACAGTGGTTTTCAGACTGGGGTCCAATGACTCCCAGGGCTCCTTGATGAGGTGTCAGGGGGTCCTGGAATGACTTTATGACTATAATTTGTCACCGGATTTTACCTGGGAAGAAGTCTTATCAAAGGGGGTCCTATTGTCTAAAACCAGTTTTGGGGCCTCGAAGTGAAAACCTTTGGCGTGGCATGTGATTGGTGGACTCTTTTCCTTGGACAGTTTCATGCATGACCTGCTGATTACCCAACCACAGCTGCTCCTCTTTCTGTTCCAGCTTGTCTACAAGGTGTTCTATCATGGCTGCTTGGACCTAATAAGTGTTTGTGATGTGAACCTGCTGGCAGGTCTCCTTTGAAAGTCCATCAACACCTCCTCACTGTATCGTTAGTCATGATGTGGGCCAAGGAAACACCTGAACCAGCCTGGTTTCAGACCTCCTTCCAAATCTCTGATCTGTTCTAACAGATTTAATGTCGGATCAGGACCAGTCAGTCCTCTGAGGTCTGAGGACAAGGTCTGGATCCTTTCATTAAACCCACCTTTTTAAGTGGCTTTAAATTGACAGAACAGCCTCAGCTTTAAGAGGATGAGGCTCATCTGATGAGGTCATGTGTGAAGAAATCATTTGACCCCAAAACCTGAAAACATTCTTCAAATCTCTTGTGAAAACTCACCTTTACTCCTGAGGACCAATAGATCTGGTTCTTAAATGGGTTTAAAGTCTGAGGTTGGCAGAAGGAATATTAGAATAAAACAGGAGATAAATGTAGAAGAAATGTCTAAAATGACATTTTTTAATATTGTTTTTTGAGTATAAATGTTGTTTGTCTCTACTGTCACAGAACATTATAATATATTATATAAATATTATGATATTTAGATTATAATTAATGTTAGAGATAGTAATTTCCTGCAAAGGATCAATAATCATTGATCTATGTAATAGATAATATTTGGTTGACATTATGGTTGAGACTTGAATATTTATGCTAAATAATATTTGTAGTTTTTAAAAAAAAAAGATAAAATATATATAAAATTATAAAAGAAATATACTTATTAAGTACTACTAATCATATAGGAGAATTAAAAATGCATTTGAAATCAAAGCTCTGCATTCAGGAGACAATGCGACAGGTGAGCGAACAGCTGGTTTTTACAGTGAGATCTGCTCCGATTGGACAGTTTCATGGTGTAAACAACAGATCACATATCGACATATGTTGTTGTTCTTCGGTCCGCGGCTCCATCTTGTTTTTATGCCACATGATTCCATAAAGCTTACATCCAGGATCAGCTGATTTCTTGTGACCTTTCACCCGCAGCCCAAAGCAGAAGGACGGAGTTTAAGGAGACTCTGAAGGTTGTTCATCGTCTCCATATCATATGTCCTAAACCGTATTAACTGTAGACTCACCAGAGGATGAATCTGTTGTAAATGTCTTCATGGGGTCGATGTTCTATAAGCAGTGACAGAAAATGAATGAATCTGTAGTTTCCTTTAATAAACATCTTTCTTTTCTCCACATCCATAAACTCAGCAGCAGCCGTCAACCACTACAGAATTATTACACCTTAAGGAGCAGATTTACTCCACCGTCACCTCCTCACACCTCTCACCTCTGTCCTCACCCATCCACCCCCACTGGGACAGGCTAATTTACGGCTTGTCTCTGTTAGCTGGCTGCCTTGACCCTGAGGAGAACCAGTGAAAAGTGAATCTGCTCTTCATCCCAGCATGGCTCTGGTTAAAAGAGGGGTGTATATGGGGGTATCTTTATAGCCCCATCTGAGGGTGACGGGGGTGAGAACTAAAGGTCAGACTTCAGCTCTGGTCACAGCCACATACTCAGGGGTTACATCTCATCACTTCTCTGTTTTGGGTAAACAGTTACATCAGAATGAAACTCATTCAAGATGTTTTCACTTCCTTTAAATGAAACTTTATCTGATGTGAGCTGATGAGGAAACTACAAATAACCTGATAAGATGTAGTTTTTCTTCAGAAAAAGTGTATTTAGCTGTAAAAGATTTTTAAAAATATAAGAGGTGACGCTTAATAGCCTGGAAGACAAGACAAGCTAATGTTAGCATGTCTGCAACCAGTGCTGCAGCTAATGTTAGCATGTCTGCAACCAGTGCTGCAGCTAATGTTAGCACGTCTGCAACCAGCGTGGCAGCTAATGTTAGCACGTCTGTAACCAGCACTGCAGCTAATATTAGCACATCTGCAACCAGCGCTGCAGCTAGTGTTAGCACGTCTGCAACCAATGCAACAGCTAGTGTTAGCACATCTGCAGCCAGCGCTTTGCTTCGCATTATGTAGAGTTGAACCCTCCATGAAAACTTTAAGTGAGGTGTCGACAAATTCATGACATCATCATGTTATTAACTAGTTGTAATTTGTTGTTGGAGATAACCGGGCCTTTTTCACTGTCTTGAATGACGTACAATCACTGTGGTACTAACAACAACAACATAACAGGTGATGGCGCTGTTTCTTCTTCTTCTATGGAAAAGACAGACTAGATGCTACAATGGTGTACTGCTGGTTGTTTTTGATGATCCTTTATTTAGCTGATATTCATCAGTTATCAGGTGGAGTAAAGAGTAAACACCTTATTGAACACTTTGTTGTGATGGAGCGTTTCCAACATGGAGGACAGTCTGGTGTTTTCACTAATAATAACACAATAATGATGGTGTTGTTCCCTCTGCTGCTAGAATACACAGCAGATCTTTGAAGGTGAGATATTCAAATTATTCTTGTTGATCTTGTCAACGTGTTCAAGCTTGTGTAACTTCCTCAGTTGGGGTACAAGCTAACGCTTTTAGCTTAGAGGCTAAAGAGATGATTTCAGCTTAAAAAGGTGTAAATAACGTCGACCTGCTGTACAATCTGTATGGAATCCTTTTGTGTTTGTTTATTTACAACTAGTCCCCATCTTCTTCAGTTGATTAGAGGAATGCTGTATTTTTTTGGTGAACTGTCCCTTTAAGAGGTTTGATGTCTGGTTTGAGGTGACTGAGCAGTCACGTTTTGATGTCTTCACTCACTTACAAACATCTCGACACATCCTGAAGCTCATCTGAATCTGGTTTGTGTTGCATCTATTCATGTTTTCACCTTGAATAAAAGTTCTTGTTCCATTCATATTTGTGCTAAAAGTGCATAAAACGTCCTGAAGGTGTTTTCTAAAACGTTTACACACAGAACATTTCCTGCAGCCAGTCGACGACACACATCACTCGACCGACACAAACGTCCATTCATGAGGAGAATAAACCTCTTCTTAATTAACACATAAAACAACACACATGTTCTCCGTCATTCAACCGTTGTTTCAAATTGAAGTTGACTGTTGGTGTGTGTCTGCAGAGGAAACACCCCCCCCGCTTCAGTTGGGGGGTTGACACTGCAGGCCTCAGTCTATACGTGTGTGTTAAGGCTAATGGTTGGGGGTCAGGGTGGAGCCGCTGAGTCTAAGCCAGCACACAGAGAGGGGTTGTTGGGCTGAAAGTGGTCACAGCCCCTCCATGTGAAATCAGCTGCTGCCCAGTCTGATCGACCACAACGATGAACGAAACCTCAGTTTATGACGCAGCTTCAGTCTCCAGTTGCCCCGGTGACGGACGGATGAGGCAAGTCGCTTCAACAAGTACCTCCAACAAGTGAATTTACAAGTCCTACTATGGCGACGCCATGACCCACTCTGCTCTGCCTCTGATTGGCTTGGCCAGACGATGTCGTTTCTCGCTTGAAGAACTTCAACAACATGAGAATCGTCATACCCAGCCAATCAGAGGCAGAGTAGGCGGGTCATGGTGTCGCCACAGCAGGATTCGTTCAAAAAATCCTGGATCCATACCATCATCTTTTATCTTTCCACAAAATTCAACTGAAATCCGTTCAAATCTTTTTAGTTATCCTGCTTCCAGACACACAAAAAGCAGCGATGATGTAACCTCTTCCAATATGTATCAGTATATCAAAAAGCACTGCTCACGTACATCTGAGATGTTTACATAAAGTTTGTGGAAAAATCCAAACTGAACAGTTTGAGTTAAGCTCCAGAAACTCTCATCTGAGATAAATCCATCTCACAGACTCAAGTTCAACTTGTAACCATGGAAACGATAGAAATACAAGCAATAAAAGTTCACAAATACTAAAAGGCTCCACTTCAGTATTTGGTTTTTCTGTGTAGAAAGTTTTGTGAGAAAATAGTAAACAGTTTTTTGAGTTATGCTCCGGAAACAAACCAGAACGGAAGCTGTCCTTATATCGGCCTGATTAAAGCTGCGAGCAGTTTAAACTGGTTCCTGCAGCCTGTCGTCGTCCTATGCTAAGGCTAATTTATGCTCAACATTAAATGCAGATGGAACATGTTTTATGCTAACGGTAACTGTGCAAGAAGCTACAATTTTAATGCTACAAAGATAAATTGCTTTGTTCGTTAACTGGTTAGAAGTTATTGTTATAAAATGTTATGCAAACACAGATGTAGTGGAGTGTAAATATGAAATACTCGAGTAAAAGTTGTATTACATCCTCACCATTGAACCCTGGAATCAACCTGAGGTCTGCTGACGCCTGAGCGACGTTTCTATAAAAATCTTAATGATAAAACTTCGTAGAAATGTGATTTAAATGTTGCTGGAATCTGTAGACTCTCCTCTTCCTCATCCTTCCTCCCATGGCATCATATGTAACTCAAAACAACCTATAGGACCTATAGCTCAACACACTCCATATCTGCCTCCTTGGATTGGGGGGTTTATGTCTGTTTCTGTGGATTTTTATACATGATAAATATCTGATTGAAAACTTTCTTTAAACCTCTTTTTCATTTGCACATAAACCATGAAGCTTCATATGTGGTTTGAAATCACTATTCAGATTAATTTATTCACAATTTGGTGACAGAATCAGACACTTGTACTAACTTTTTCATTTATTCTACATTTATCTATTATTTTATTCAAATATTCAGACTGCTTCTGTCAACCTCAGACTTTAATAAACCCGTTTAAAGAACAGAAACTACTGATCTATAGGAAAGGTGTGTTTTGGAGCCTCATCCTACAGAAAGCTGAGACCGTGATGTAAATGTTGATATAAAATACTTTAGTCTGATGTTTTATGTAAGAACCTTAAAAAGACCTCAGTTCTGTCCTTTCTTTTGAGTTTATCTCTGTTAACTGTTCTGTCATTAAATCTCTTTGTATCACAGAGTAAACTCTATAAATAAAGTTTATTTTCTAATAGTCCTACGTCACTATTTCATCCACTAATTAATCACTGCGGATAAAACCAACTGATTTTTCTTTCTGTCAGATTCTTTTCTCTCCTCCAGGTTCTCTGTTTGCGTTTGACGTCGTTATATAATTACAACTAAAGCGCCTTTAAAGTGTTTTTTACGCGCGTGTTAATAATAAAATAACGGTACCTTGCTCGGTGCGCTGTTTTGCGGTTGGAGCCTGAACTCTCCGGAGGTCCAGATGCGGAATGAAGCGCAAAAACGACTCCGCGCGTCAAAGTAGGAGGAGGGGGGGGTGACTTCACGTTGGCTCGTGAACTCGCTCTAGTGTTGCAGAGAGCACGCGCACTCCTCCACACACAGAGTGTTTGTGTGCGCGTGTCCTGAGAGGATGAGGTTGCATTCAGGTGAAGGTGACGTCAGGTTTATTTCCAGATCTGCTGAAAAGTCTTCACCGGACAGTAAAACCAGGATCCTGAGTGTTTTTGGAGGCGGAAGACTCTGATCTGGGGTCAGTGGGTTGTTGTTTCCGGTATCAGCCCCTGTTGATCAACGATGATAAAGTTAATTTGTTCCCGCTGCTCTTCCTCTCAGTCCCATAAAACTGTTTACAGTCTAAAAACCAATAAAATCCTTTCTTTTAGGGATTTAAAAACGTTTCTCAGGCGGTCGATAAAAATAACCTTTATTTTGTTCTTTATTAACTTTTAATCATTAACTTTATTTAATCAGGAACAAAAACATCATACATTTCTCAGGTGACATAATCCTCCCCCTCATGAACTGACACAACCTCTGGATGATGTCATCCTGTGCGATGATGTCATCCTATTTGTGCTTGTTTTTCTGTAAAGCTGCTGACAAATATTTGTTGTCGACGGTTCCATATTTTTTTGGCTTGTTTATTTGGGTTCATATCTCCTGTCTGTCTCCACTCGACCAATCACGACACCACATTTCACGTCGACATCACCAAACTAAAATAATACTGATCCATCCTCGACACTGTGTGTCAGGCTTCACTCCGGCTCAGTTAACTGCTCCATCGCCACGGTCACTGAGCTTCACAGCTAAAGGTTAAAGCAGTAAAGAGTTGAAGAGGTCGTCAATCAGCCGGTCGGCCGTAACGGACCAATCAGAGCCTGAGAGTAAATCTAGTTGTGAACTTAATGAGTCAGTGCCTGAAAGTATGTGGTCAGTGTGACAGCTGATCGCCTCCTCCTGCTGGAAACTGACTGCAGGGATTTACTCTACTGTACTCCAAGTACTTAAATACTGAAGTACATTTGTCTGACAGCTTTAGTTACTTTTCATATTAGTAATGAAATTAGAAATGAGAAATGTGGTTTGAATGTTGGTGGACTCTGTAGACTCTCCTCTTCTATGTCCTCACAGCGACCAATAGGAAGCAGGGAAGAGAGAAAGTATTGTTAGTATTTTTATTGAAGTAACTGATCTGAAAACGTCTTACTTGTTCCGACTTGCGAGCTTGTTAGCAGTTAGCTCACAGCTACAGCCACCCACTAATTAGAGCTCTATCTTGTAGAGGAGTGAGGTGTGGTCAGATGTTAAAAGAGGTGTGGTCAGGTGTTAAAAGAGGTGTGGTCAGGTGTTAAAAGAGGTGTGGTTCGGTGTTAATGAGGTGTGGTCAGGTGTTAAAAGAGGTGTGGTCAGGTGTTAAAAGAGGTGTGGTTCGGTGTTAATGAGGTGTGGTCAGGTGTTAAATGAGGTGTGGTCAGGTTTTAATTGGGGTGTGGTCAGGTGTTAAAAGAGGTGTGGTCAGGTGTTAAAAGAGGTGTGGTCAGGTGTTAATGAGGTGTGGTCGGGTGTTAAAAGAGGTGTGGTCAGGTGTTAAAAGAGGTGTGGTCAGGTGTTAAATGAGGTGTGGTCAGGTGTTAAATGAGGTGTGGTCAGGTGTTAAATGAGGTGTGGTCAGGTGTTAAATGAGGTGTGGTCAGGTGTTAAATGAGGTGTGGTCAGGTGTTAATGAGGTGTGGTCAGGTGTTAAATGAGGTGTGGTCAGGTGTTAAAAGAGGTGTGGTCAGGTGTTAAATGAGGTGTGGTCAGGTGTTAAAAGAGGTGTGGTCAGGTGTTAAATGAGGTGTGGTCAGGTGTTAATGAGGTGTGGTCAGGTGTTAAAAGAGGTGTGGTCAGGTGTTAAATGAGGTGTGGTCAGGTGTTAAAAGAGGTGTGGTCAGGTGTTAATGAGGTGTGGTCAGGTGTTAAAAGAGGTGTGGTCAGGTGTTAAATGAGGTGTGGTCAGGTGTTAATGAGGTGTGGTCAGGTGTTAAAAGAGGTGTGGTCAGGTGTTAAATGAGGTGTGGTCAGGTGTTAAAAGAGGTGTGGTCAGGTGTTAAATGAGGTGTGGTCAGGTGTTAAAAGAGCTGTGGTCAGGTGTTAAAAGAGGTGTGGTCAGATGTTAATGAGGTGTGGTCAGGTGTTAAATGAGGTGTGGTCAGGTGTTAAATGAGGTGTGGTCAGCAGCATTGATTTGAACCAATGACCAACAAAAACCCCTGAAGTCCAAGCTGCAGTATTTTTACTGCTATTTAAAGGACAAATCATCACATTTTCATTTACCCACCTGAACCAATGATTGTCTCTGATTTAGAGACTCCACCCTCATGGACATTTGAACCTGGACTGTTTCACTGTGTGAACCTGGACTGTGTGGAACCTTTAGGATGTGTAGAAGAACACAGAACATTCATTAACATTAGATCCTGTTGTAGATTTAAATCATTTATAAAGTTATGCTGCTGTGCATTGTGGGTAAATGTCCCAGACGGCAAAGACACACTTCTGGTTTCTGCTGCAGGTGATGTCATCAATATTTTCCTTATTAATGATGGATTATTTCATCACCTGCATCCATCAGCTGTTAATCAGAATGATCATTGTTCATGACATCACTTGTCATGTTCAAATTGTTTTCTGTAAACTGGTTTTTAACTTTTTAACAACAAAGGTTTTCCTTCTCACACAAGCAGTAAAATCTGTGTGAATCAGTTTTTTTTTGGGGGGGGGGGGGGCGTGTCCACAGCCGTGTGCAGAGCGTGTGGACAGGAGGTCTGTGTATTGGTTCAGGGTGGAGTTCAGTGTTTAATGACATGAACACACACATACCAAACACTGAGACTTAAACATGCTGCGCCCCCCCCACAGCAGCCTGAATGACTTGTAGTGAGAACCATTCACAATTCATGGTGTATCAATGGAAACACTGGATCTTTACCTTCACCAAGGAGCCTCTGTTTTCATCCATGTTTGTTTGTTTGTTTGCTGCAGGATTACACAAAAACTACCGAACACATTACCATGAAATTTGTTGGAATCAGACGTTGTTCAAGAAAGAAACCATTAAATCTGGGGGTGGATCCAGATGAAGGAGCAGACCAGGAATTTTCTTTTTCACTTTTTTAACTGAGCGTTTTTCTACAAACAAAACAAACAAACAAACAAACAAGATAATAAATGGTGTTATCCTTCCACCCACAGTCCAAAACCACACAGTATAGGTGTAGGGTGTCCCCCGCCTCACACCCAGTGTCAGGTGAGACAGGCTCCAGGTGACCCTACAAAAGATAATTGGTGATGGTTGGATACAGTTCTGGCCTTCAGAGAAGTTTTAATGTGTAAAAACACCCGATCCAACAATGTTAAAGAAAGTTATTAAAACTTCCTGGATCCACCCTTAAACCAGATCTGCACCAACATTTAATGGATTCTTTCCTGGTCTGTGTCCTGGCCGTAATCCTGCTGACCAACCAACCAACCAACCAACAAACCAAGAACCAACAAACCAACAAACCAACAAACCAACCAACACGGGTGAAAACATAACCTCCTTAGTGGAGGTGAAAGATCAAACTAACACACAGAACATACCTGATGCAGGACCCTGATTGGACCTTTAATAACCTCCTCTAAGAGGACTTGAGCCTGTGAAAAACCTGAATGAATCTCTGTCAGGGTCCAAACAGAAGCTGCTTTCTGAGACCTTCCCCACCCCGGTCCCCTCCGGCTCCGACAGCCCACACCAAAACACATGTACTCTGGGCGGCGCGCTCACATGTGGCTTCTTTAGAAAGCTGCCTCTGTGCTGCTGCGGATTCTGGATGAGGTAAATACTCTCTTCGGTCATTATGCCCCCCCTCATGTCTGAGGGTTCAAGGTTACCCTATCCGGAGAGAGAGAGGAGGCGGGACACACAACCTCTGTCTGAGAGCTCAGGGTTCAAACACAGGACAGCAGTTAGTCCAATAGTTAGTTCACTAACCTTAGATGGACTCTTACTGTCCAGGAGCTCATGTTCAACCAGCTACACTGAAAGATGACATGTAGCCACACATGGTCAGTCAGGTCCACCACTTTAATCCAGACTGAAATCTAAGGAAGTACAATGTAGCTTTGCACAAAGTGTCTGGTCTGATGATGTCACTTTAAGGAATACATCCAGACATGGAACATGTTACTAGATGGTTCCTTTAGTCTTTGGCCCCTATACCCAGGTCGGACCAGCTACTAGATGCTTCCATTAGTCTTTGGCCCCTATACCCAGGTTGGACCAGCTACTAGATGGTTCCATTGGTCTTTGGCCCCTATACCCAGGTCAGACCACCAACTTGTACCAGAGTTAATAGGGAGAGAACAGGCTGTATGTAGAAGAGTCTAGACGTGTCCATCCTTCCACAATCAACTTTTGGTGTGTTTTGAGTTTGCCAACTTGGAACTAGTAGTACTAGTATACTACATGACATACTTAGTGTGAATGTACTTATACACTCAAACTGGCCAGGTTACGTAGGGAGGTACGTGATTTGGGACTTATCACTGATGTTTTCTTTCTTTAGACATGTTGTCCTGAACCAGCTCTGCCTTCCTTACAGAAACCAACATTTTGGCACAGATTGATTTAAAGTGAATCTCTGCTCTGTGGAATTCAGTCCCAACCCTAATTCTGTGTAAGAAATCGTTATGTCTGATATCTGAAACCTCAGAGTTTCGTGACCTTTGAAAGTATTTCAGGTCATTTTATCCTCCATATTTGTGTAAAATCACTCGTTACACCTTCGTCTTCTTCAGCAGTAATCTTCAGTACACTGGAGGAAGATCATCCTCCACAGCTGGGTGTGACTACATGTCATTTATTATTGGATTTAATGGAGGGAGCAGAAAACGTTCTCAGGCACGTAGACATACTGAGTTTATTGAGCCGATGTATTGATCTCCTGTCTTTACTGATGGTGATAGAAAACGAGTGAAGAGTTGAGTCTTTCTGTGCTGAGACACGACTTTCCTCTCAGCCTCTATCTGGACACACACATGTTGAAACAGGAGACTCAGAGATAAGCAGAGACCCGGCGGCTCCTACTTTAAACAGGACCGTCACCGCTGGTGAGACGTCTCTGTGGAAAATACGTGATAGTGGTGAAAAAGACGCCAGGGGTCAACGAGGGAGGAAAGGGGCGGGGTCAGCTGACGGCTCTGGAAAACGGTTTTCAGGAAAGTCTTCTGAAAACGAGCCGATGTACAAAATTCATAACGTGCACACATTTTGTTAAAGTTAAGATTATTTGTGATGAATTTCTACACCAGGATTCAAACAAAAACTGATCTAATATGTGTTTATTCATATGTAAGGATGCAACTAACAATTATCTTTGTTATTGATTCTTATTTTCTATATTCATTGATCAATTTGTTTGGCTGAAGGAGCCAAAGGAACACATTGGACACGATGACCCATAACCCAGAGGCTGGAATTAAAAGTCGTGTAAACGCAGTGATCTTATGTCTTCATGGGTAGAGAATGCTAACAACACTTAAGACCAAATAAATATTTCACAGCAGATGAGAGGAAGAAAGTGAGGGCTGATTTATTTGAATGTAGCCTATAATTTATAATCAGGGAAACCAAACAGATGATAACAAGGAGCTCAAATGAAAATGTTTCTAAAGTCGTAAATGTGGCAGAAAAATCACTTCAGTAAACAGAACGAGTCGTTCACTATTAAAGGATCCTTAATAAACAGCTTCAGGCTCAGTCGACCTAAGAACAAACAAACAAACAATGACTTCCTCCTGGACACACAGATCAACACTCGGTGATCTGTGGCCGAGAACATGGAAGGACTTAAAAGAGAGGAAGAAATAAAACAGGATGAAGCTGCTGGTTTGGGTTTAGATTTGTCATTGTGATGTTAATACTCAGCTTTATCCAGCAGATGTCAGTCACTCCACAGAGTCCAGCTCCCTTCTGCTGTTAAAGCTGCATGATCTGGTCCAGAGGGATTGTATTTAGTCTTAAAATGATTCACAGGTGTGTTTTAATGTGAATTAAACCAATCAAACAAAATAAAAATGATGAAAGGAGTTCAACATATCTCGTTTACAGAGACCAACATTGCAACATTTATTCTGGAGGTTGGGTTAGAAAACATCTTCAGTCTGATTTTAAGTCATCAAGACACGATAATCTATGTTTGGAGGAGATTTATGTTGATCCTGACAAGTTTTCTCACTCAGCTGTGAGTCAAATACTTATAATAACCCTAATATATTTATTAAAAAAGTTTGAGTCTCTGATGCTCGGTGCTTATCCTGATACTAATACTGTACATACACATCAGCCTCATTGGATGCTCACCTGTAAGACTTTAAAGTATAGAAAATCCTTCAGATTCTCCCTAAATCTGTAAGAAAAAAATAACAGAGGCAGAAATATTTTAATTAAACCCTAAAAGTAGGAAGAAATTGTCAAATGATGAGCACAAACCACAAGACTGAACACAGGTTGTCTGCATTGGAGTCAGCCGTCTTAAAAATTAATTGACTTTATTTAACAGCTGTCTAAAAAAGATAAAAAGCAGCCACTCCAAAAAGGCCGGTATAATAGTTAGACATAATTTGCTAGAATCCCCTTTAGGCCTGATTATTGTCTGTTTTTTTTCTTATTATTAATTTTGTTTATTTTGGTATGTAATTTATTTATTGTCATTCTTCTATTCAAACCATGACGGTAATTCGTAGACATATGTAAATAGTGGTCCATAGGAAGTGGGATTCTGCGTTTAGATTCTCTCATACACAAGGAAAGTTTGTCAATGTTTTCATTTTTAAATAAAGTTTAAAAGAGAAGAAAAAGACAGAAGGAATGGCGGTGACGTCTCCCAATCAGAGAACACTTAACTGCCGCATGGTAACCAGCGACCAATGGGAGTCTCCTGTATGAAAGCGGAGTAGCGGGTTTGTTGTGGTGCCGTGAATGTTAACTGTGTAACTTTAGCATCTTAAAATCCCAACGATGAGTCTTTCTCTCAGGTAAATCAGTCTCACGTTTCATTTATTCGATCATTTTAACGCAGCAAAACGCAGAGCCACAGCTAGCTCGTTAGCGTTAGCATCTTTGTCATTTAGCTTATCAATGCTCTGTAATTAAATTGTCGGCTAATCTGTTTCTGTTCACTTCATTTCAATTTAGCATGAATTGGTAGCATTTTATGCTAACCACGGATTAATTAGCGAACTGTACTTGCTGTAAATCATACATGAGTTGTCGTAACTCTTATTTCTCGTAGATACCCTGTGCTACATGAATGAATTAATGCTAATTCGTGTAGCCTCAAGTCACCATAAAGTGTTAACATTATGGTGACATAAACATCAATTTAAAGCCATCTGTTACGGCTGAATTTTGCCAATTTGCTAAGGCTTCAAATTGAACGACAATGACGCTGCGTTCAGACGACGGTAAACCCAATTTGGGAATTTCCGGTCTCTGTAAAACGTGTTCACATGATCAACACGGACATGATCAACACTATATGGATGACTTGGCTGTATCAATAGCCAATCATGCTCTGATCAATAAAGCCGGGATAGACTAGGCTTACAGATATTGGCATTTCCACTAATATATCAAGAATGAAAACACATCACATACAACAGTAAGTTACATGTTAAAATCAATTAAATAGTGATTACTGTCAGCAGTCACGATGGAGGTTCGGCTTGGATTTTCTGGACACCTCTGTCAGACAGTCATTGGGGATACTGACCTACCTGTGCCAAATGTTCTGGATGGATTCAGGTTCTAGGGGTGTTTTCTAGGGGTGAATCTAAATACAGGTGTTGCATATAAATAGGAATGTAACTTGTGTGTAGATGGGACCCTCTGATGGGAATGATCAGCCTTGGTTAAGGTTAGCGATGTTTGAATGATCTCCTCTTGTTTTGACGCTGTGACCAAACTTCTTCCTCTATAATCTCTGAGCCATGGTCACAAATTTTGAAAGCCACGGTTACCTTTTATGGAAAAGATGAAAGTGTTGACCAAAATACTGACCGGTAAAGCATCAGTGGTCTACAGACAGACTGATCGACTAGAGTTTGAGCTGTCAGACCTTTCATAAATTTGTCACCATATCTAACAGAGGTTCCAGTTTCTTTAGCAGCTGCTATAAGTATGTGATAACGTATGAAAAAATGTGTGCAGCGTCAGTATAGTTAAAAAGAAAAAAATACCCTGATTGTCTCACGTCATTTGTGTCTTTCCAGAACTGAACCTGCAGCAGACAAAGCCAAGCGTAAGAAGAGGAGAGAGCTCACCGAGGATCAGAAACATGAAATCAAAGAAGCTTTCGAGTTGTTTGACACTGACAAAGATAAAGAGATCGACTACCACGAGCTGAAGGTGAGAAATGATGGAAGTTAACGAGGTTGTTTTACAGTTGGGTACTACTGAGAACCTAGTATTCAGTGTTCCCCTACCAGTCATTTGGGGGGGGGGCTCCCCAGTGCGACAGTAAATTGATCCTTTGTATTATCAATGCGAGATTTCTTCTTTTATGAAGCATCAGTTTATTTATAGTAAATTTCCCCACTGTGGGACTAATAAAGGGATATCTTATCTTATCTTATCTTTATTATTAATCAGTGTGATTTTGGCTTTATTGACCAACTAGGACTCCGGTTGGTAAATGTGTTTTAAAAAAATTCCATCAGGCCGACAATTTAAAAATCCCAACAGGTGGCGATGCGCGCGCTCGGCTTCGAGGTGAAGAAAGTCGACGTTTTGAAGATTCTTAAAGACTACGGCAGAGAGGGAAACGGCAAAATAACATTTGAGGATTTCAGTGAAGTTGGTAAGTTTCCCTTTAGTTCTCGCTGAAGATGGTTCTTGTAATGACAGAAGGGGGAGGGATCAGTCATGATGGTGAATAAATCTCTGGACTCGGTCCTTTGTAAATCCCACATATGCTCTTATACGTCCGCAGTGACTGATCGCATCCTTGAGCGAGACCCGAAGGAGGAGATCCTGAAGGCCTTCAAGCTGTTTGACGATGACGAATCAGGAAAGATCAGTCTGAGGAACCTGAGACGGGTGGCTCGAGAACTCGGGGAGAACGTCAGCGACGAGGAGCTGCGCAGCATGATCGACGAGTTTGACAACGATGGAGACGGTGAGAGTAAGTGATCGAGCTCTCATGTCAGTCATGGAAGAGGCTTCTCAAACCTGCTCCGTAGAAAGAGCCAAAAACCTGATACTGAACTGGACCGTCTTCTACAGAAGAACTGAAGGAAGTTTCTAGTTCAGCTGTATTTGTTCTGACTGAGAAGAAGACAGACACAGTCCTGTAATACCAGCAGAAATGATCCAGGACCACCAGTATCTGACAGTGATGTCATGCACCTGTCAGCCTCTAGAGGGAGACAGACTGTAACTTTGATTGAGTTAAAACCAGGTGATGCTTTTACATATTAAAGAAATATGATAACATATATTACGTAGTAGTCTTTTAAAGTAATTCAGCATGTATTTAGTAGTAGTATGAGGAGACATGTACTGACATCTCTTTACTCCAGAAGGTATTTTGACATCCTAGCTGGAAAAGCACTTTGTTGGATGAAGTACAAAGAACTTAAAAGTAGTAGTACACATATTTTACTCATTTATTTTTACTGCATTTTCCTCTGATTTCACTAATTCCACATCAGATTGATCTGATCATGATCTCATAGAAACAGGTTGAATGGTTCAGAATGCAGCTTTGTAGTAGCTGGGGTTTCCTCCAGTGTAAACCTGGAGGTCTGCTGGAACCTGGACCCTTAACGTCGGTAATTTTTAGGAAAATCTGTTTTCTAAATGTTTGCTGATGATGGAAAGAAAAAGGTGGATTTCAATGTCAGGCCTGGACAGAGTTCAAGCTGGATTGAACTCACTTAAAAAGGCAAGAAATGTTTTATTTAGTTGCTTTTTTTAACCTTGTCATCCAGAGACTAACATTAGCAGACCAGTGAGGGTCAGTGGAGTAACAGTAATGCCCCCCCATTAACAGTGACGTATAATAAAGGTGCTTCAGGCCTTTAACAGTCTATAAACTGAAGGTGGGTCACAGGTCAGGAAAGCCAAACACACGTGTCGTATTGTTGGTCCTTGATGGAGGAATGTGTTCTTCTGAGTGTCAGTCTAGTTGTAACTGAAGCCTTTAAAATGATCTTCAGTAATAAACGTTCTCTATTTTAGTGGCATCTCCTTGAAATATGTTCAAAAGTTAACGTTCAGAGTCTGACAGCTTGTTTTTTTCCTCCCCCAGTAAATCAGGAGGAGTTCGTCTCCATCATGACCAGAGACTCCTGAGGAAGAGTCCGGGGTGGATTCAGGCTCCTGATGTGAGGCGCTGAGGTATGAAGGTGAACATGAAGCAGCAGTGTGTGTTTCCTCCGGACTGCTGTGACATCACACACACGTTTAACACGTCTGCAGCGACGTAAAGAGAGACTTCATGTGTTTAACCTGTTCTCCACATCTGATGTTCACCTTCTTCTCAATCTGAGTCACATTCCAGAAACAGTTCGGGGGGGAAATGGATTTTTTTTGGGTTCAGTCCTGAGGTGTCTGATTTTATATTTCATATAGCAAATGACCATTTTTTGTTTTTTTCAGTTTATATAATGTGACTGTTTGAATGTGATATTTATTTTGTACAAAATAAATCTGGTTGTCATTAAGTTTTATTTCTGTGTGCCTGATGTTCAAATCACATAAGCTCAACTTCTTCCTCTTGTTTAGTGTGGATCTAGTTTCATAGCTTTGTCAACACATAACGACAAAATACATCAAACTGCTGGAGGTCACAGAGTGAAGTCAGCGTGAACAGAGCAGAGGTCAGACCCGCCCTCTGTGGGGTCCTGTTGTTTCCTAATACCTCAACCACTGTTTAAATGGGCTAAATGGACATTTTGATTTGTAGACTGGTTTTCATGAAATCCCAGTTTAGGGTCATTTTGGCTTGTTACAGGTTTTATAATGGATGTGTATTACAGGAATGTTGACTGTTAGAGTGGTGACATCATCGTTGGAGTGGTGACATCATCGTTAGAGTGGTGACATCAACGTTAGAGTGGTGACATCATTGTTAGAGTGGTTACATCATCGTTAGCGTGGTTACATCATCGTTGGAGTGGTGACATCATCCTTAGAGTGGTGATATCATCGTTAGCGTGGTTACATCATCGTTGGAGTGGTGACATCATCCTTGGAGTGGTGACATCATTGTTAGAGTATTACATCATTGTTAGAGTGTTGACATCATTGTTAGAGTGGTGACATCATCGTTAGCGTGGTTACATCATCGTTGGAGTGGCGACATCATCGTTAGAGAGGAGGGCAGCTGTAAAATGGTCTAAAATCTTCTCTTTAAATTGTTCTCACTCCCTCAGTTTTTACTCCACATCCATAATGTTGACATGAAAACGTAGTAAAATTTGTGCTGGTTCTAGTGATGCTAATTTGGAAGCTAACAGACAAACACTTCTGGCTCAGGGAGGCCCCGAGCAACAGGAAGTCCAACCAACTGCCTCATCAGCTCCCATTTGAACTTTGAGCTGAAAATAGTGGAGGAAAGCAGACAGTAGCAGTTTTCTCTCTGCTGTAATGTTGACATTTTGAACTTGATCCATACAAATGATAGAGCTACATGTTCAGCATATATGGATACATGGATACATCACAGATGTATTTATTTCCAAAGGGAAAAGCTGTTACATAAACAGCTGATCCAATGATACACTTTTCACCAAGATGGCTGATGATTCACCACAACATAAACAGAATGAGACTGAAAGCGTCGCACAAAGACGTGTTGAACTGATGAAGGCCGTTGGCCAAAACTAAAGAGACGCGGAAAGTAACCACAAACCCCTTTAGGCGGATCCTCATGAGCTCCCTGTGATTTGGCTCCCCACAGACCTCCACATGTTGATTTAGATGAAGAGGACCGCGGTCAGCTAAACCCCGTTTGTTCTGGTAATAGTCTGAGCCAATCACACAGTGACAGAATGGTTTTCTGCTGTGAGGCCGGGGTGATACAGGTGGTGAACGACACACTGCAGGGGTTTGTGTTGCAGAGTGTGAAGGTCAGAAGCGATGGCAACGGTCACAAACTTGCATCTGGTCATCTCTGCATGGCTCTGCATGCCCTTCCTCTGGCACATGCTCAGCTGTCGGGTTCCTGGACCAGAGCTCCAGAAATAGACCAACCCAGTTCCTCCCCAGTTACAACCTCAAAGTCGCCCCCGTGTGGTTTTCACTACACACTCTGCGTACTCTCACACACACACTCTTGTGTTTTGCTGGTAATCATCTGTGTTGATGAGACGTCTAAAAATAGATCAGTGAGGGAGCCGCGCAATGGTCTGATTGTTGTTTGGCTAGCAGTAATAGCATTAGCTTAGCCTCCAGATTTAGATGGCTTAATGGATAAGAGCTGTTTACTAACTTTCATTACTTGCTGAAGTCTTTGTCAGTCCTTCACTTTTTAAAAATGTTTGTGAGAAGTTTGGAGTAGAATCGGATGTTCAGACTCTAAACTTTTCAGGTCCTGAGTCTGTTTGCTCCTCTGAACCGGATCACTGGTGACCAGAGTCAGCTCTTGTGTCCACCTGTCAGTCATTAGGCGAGTTATGCTGACCATGTGACAACACTTACCCTCCGACCCTGACTGAGACGAGTCAACGTGGGGGGGGGTTTGAATCTGTGACGGCATGTAGGCGTTAAACAGACTCACATTCAGCCTCATCGTTTCCCTGTCGGCTGATGAGCTAATGATGAAAATCATCAGAGGAGTGTTTGGAGTGATTCTGAGTGTTTGTGCCAGCTGGGATGTGACACCAGCATCCAGGTGGGGGCGCTGACCTTTGACCCTTCTTGTAAGAATGACCTCGACCTACAAGGCCACCATGACCGGAGCGGAGTCGTGAAATGATCGGCATCTTAAGCAGCTCATCAGTGTTTTGAAATTCATTCATTCCCCAGCATATAATGTGTTGGTGTACAATCTGTATCTCAGGCTGAAGGATTCAGAATGCAGCTTTGCACAAAGTGTCTGCTCTGATGATGTCACTTTAAGGAACACATCCAGACATGGAACATGTTCTGATTGGCTGAATTATTTCGAACCAAGCCCAGCTCCAAGCCAGCGAGCCGGGCTTCTTACCCATTTAAAGTCTGACAATAGGTTGAGATGGTTTCAGCCCCAAAACCTCTAATCATTGGTTTACAGATAAAACTGTGAGACTCTGAGCTCCAGATATCCTGAGGAACCTTCAGAGGAACCAGATACTAGTCTTTGGTCCCTATACCCAGATATATTTTTGTAGATGAAAATAAAAAGATTTTGGTCAAGTTTTTATTTCTCAAACTACATTTTAGTGATTTTTCTTCAATAACATTTCATGTTGATTTAATCTCGGTTGCTGTTTGATGACGTCGTCTCGTCTTAGTCATGTAAAAAAAGGTTGTTGAACATTTTTCATTATAGATTTAACTCAATCAACAAAAACTGCAAAACGTTTTGTCTGGCTTAACTCAAAAACTGTTCAATGTTTTTTTCATCCACCATATGCTGGAATGGAGCCTTTTCCTATTTAGAATTTAGAGTTCATTTGCGTTTCCATGGCAACAACTTCTACCTATTCTTAAAAGAATGAGGTTCATTTTTGAAGCCCATCCCTGTGTTTTCTGTTGACCAGCACTGATGAAATGTATTTATTATTTTATCCTCTGCTGTTAAACCAGATCAGAGAAGGTCACCAGATTCTGAGGGAGTCACGCTGCTGCTCACACAAAGACTGCGATGTGGTCCGGTTTGCGGACAGCGTCCGCTGCAGAGCGCCGGGCCTGTCAGAGAGATTAAGTTACTGTGAAAGCCATGAGCGTGTGTAAACTAATCCATCCTCACCCAGCTGCCAGGCATAGTCCACGATCCACAGCATGTCTCGAGCGTTCCCTCCTCATGTCTGTCTGCTCCCCTGGTCAACCTTCTCCATGGAGGAAGTTTGTCATTATAGAGAAATCAATCTGTTCAAAAAACTGTTTTAATGTTCTTATAAATGATCTACAGCCCATGAGTCCGTTGTCAAATGTCATGAGGGCGTGTCCAACTAACGAGGTTCAAACGGCTTCTATTTAGTCTTCAAAGTATTCAAAGGTTGTTTTAACATGAAATCTCAGTCCAATTAAAAGCCATGTGTTCTTCCTCCACCGTCTCCTCATCCTCTGGTCCTTCAACACATCCAATGACTACATATGAACAAATAAACAGAGAAGTGTGTCTCTGCCTTCTGTGACATTTACCCACGATGCACAGCAGCTTAACTTCATTAATGATTTAAATCCTAGACAGGATCTAATGTTAATGAATGTTCTGTGTTCTACTACACATCCTAAAGATCCCACACATAGGTCCAGGTTCACACAGTGAAACCGTTTGGATTAGAACAGACGTCCTCCTGATAAATCCTGAGGCACCGCTAGAGGTGACAACAAATGTCCATGAGGGCGGAGTCTCTAAATCAGAGACAATCATTGGTTCAGGTGGATGAAAATGTGATGATGTCAGAGCTGACCTGTGCATCACTAGTGTGTAACCAGCTGTTCTGTGTTGTAGTTTCATCTGATTCGTCCTTTAAACAGCAGTAATTATACTGCAACTTTGACTTTAGAGGTTTTTGTTGCTTTGTTTGCATAAACCTTATGTAACTGTGTGAAAACTGAATTAAATTTGTTTTGTATTTAATCTGTAGTAGTTTAATGACATCATCAGTTCACCCGACCTCTTGCCGCTGGATTAATTATAACTTTTGTCAGTAGGGAGCAAAGGAGGAAGAAGGTGGCGTTATAGGGAGGAGGCCATGATGGCTGGATGGGTCAACAAAGGAGAGACGTTTCCTGTTTCCGACCTACAGTCAACGTTGGCGTCTCCCAACCACAACCACCATCGTTCTCCGACTTTAACAAGTTTCCAACACCTAAACACAACCTGCTTTTCCACCTGGTAACATTTCATAACAGGACGTCAGCTGTGTTCCACACTTACGGAGGATCTGCAGAAATGAACTGGCTCTATGATGTTTACATAGAACTAATCTGCCATAATCCAGTTTCAGCTGAAGACAGGATGAAGTACAAACAATCGCTGTTCGCCTCCTTCCCACCTCTTTTCATTTCCTCCCCTTCCTCCGGTCTAAATGGTGCAGACAGGAGTCTAAACACCTCACAGGGAGCAGACTGGGGGTGTAAATGAGCAGCACATTTCTTTTTCAGGAGGAGGTGAAGGATGGATGGATGCAACCCAATTAAAACATGTGAATCTAACACACAGAACGTTTTACACATTCCTTCAGGCCTGGACGCTGATGACGCGCCCTCTTCTCCGGCTCCCGGTGTTGAAGGAGGGAAATCATGCGCAAAATTTATTTTCAGGAGGAATTAACATTTACACTTCAGCTGTTCTGTTTCCATCAGCAGGAGGAGTCCTGCTCAGCTGCTGTTAGCGTCAGGAGGAGATCCTCTGAGGACTTTACCTCAACGATGACGCCAGCTTAAAAGTTCTAGCCGTTGTGACGGCTTTAGATAAAAGACTTTTTATTAATTCATTCCCAACGAAGCAGCCTGATTGACCTTTTTAGCCCTTAGCTTGTTGTTAGCATATGGCTCATGAACCATAACTGGTTCAGTTTGTCAGTAAACTGGTTCAGTCCCAGCTGCAGCTGTTTAGAGTCCGTCCAGAGAAACCATGGTCTCATTTTTAAAGGCTGGTCAAACCAGGAGTCTGTCGTTAGCACTGCACAGCTAACTGTAGACTATTTTAGATGCCTAGCTGATGGCTAACATGCTAAACAGCAGGAAACATGCTAAATGGTGATGGATGGATGGATGGATGATAAATGGATGGATGGACACACATGTCATGAAGGACTTCCGTCAGTCTGTGGGGCAGGATTACTCTAAAACCAGTGGGCCAAAGAAGGAACCATGATGGCAGCCGTTTACCTGAAGAAGGTCCAGACAGATTTATCAAACGTTTATCAGAGGTAATCAGGGCCAGATCAATCCACACTGACTCTCCTGGAACAGCTGTTTCCTCTCCTCTAGTTCTGGATGGATCCAGGTTCTAGGTTCTGTTCTCATAGTGAAAGACTGTAAATACAGGTGGTGGAAGTAAACAGGAAGTAGACGTTTGGAGGGAAACGATCAGGCTTAGTGGAGCTTTGTGGTCTCTGTGGTTTAACGTGGAGCAGGTGGGGTTCAGCGTTCTGTTTGAACCACCATCTTTCCACCACGTTACTGTAGCTTAGCTTCGCGGTGAAGCTATATTGACTTTAGCTCCCATCCCTGCCGGCGGGGTTGTTGTTTGGGGCGTTTCTGGGCCGTTATTTGATGGATTCATAGATCCTGCTCTTCTTCCTCCCCCCTGACAGGAGAGGACAGCTGAGAGTAATCCTCCGCCCAGCAGATGCTCGGTGTGCTGATATCTAGGACATTCTGGTTTGATCTCTCTCTCCCTCTATGTAATGTGTAGAGCCGCCGGTCTTTGGACCAGTAATCCTGGGCTCTTGCACCAAGGCCCCTGGAGGCCCTGAGTGTCAGCAACACATTTTTCTCTGCCACACACACACAGGCAGCATCATTGACACCTCCGGGCTAAATATACCAGGAGTGACAGTGACAGGTGACCAGACTCCTCCAACGCCTGGCAGCTCAGACACAGGAGGTCACAGGGTATGAGCGTACGGGTGTAAAAGAGATGTGTGTTGATGGGACGGAGGGGGCGGGGTTTCAGGGTCAGGGTCTGATGAGCGTAGGCTACCTCGGTTCAGAGCGGACTGATCTCAGATCCAAACGCAGCCCCGTTCTGGGTCCCCGTCTTCTCTAAGCCAGCTGGTCTGGCTTTACATCACGTCTTTCACTTTTGTCTATTTTTTATCTTTTCTTGTTTGATACAAGGGACCGACTGAGCAAACCCACAGCTGGAGCTGCCGGGAAACCTTCCAGGTGAAGACGCAGCAAAAAGCACAGGTGAGTGAGCTGGAGCACGAGGCCTGGTGATGGATGTTCAGATGAAAACTGGATGATTGTCAGAGTGCAGCAGGAAAAACATGTTTATTAGACGGTAAAGGAGAGTTGAGGTTGTTAGAATGTTGAACTCATGAAACCAGCATAACTGATTTTATTGTTCATTTGTTGACCACTGGGTGGCAGCAGAGATGAGCTGTAAACACAGATGTGATCATATATCGTTGGCACGGCTAATATGTTAGCAAACCGTTTTAAGCTCTGTTTTTGGTCTCCACTTACTCCTGAGAGAAATATCTAGCTTGTAGCTGCTAGCTAATCTCTGTGTCTGTCAACTGTTCGCTAACTAAGCTTTTATGAGCCAATTTATTAAAAGTAAAACTGACACAAAGAGCTGAAAGACACTAAAATGCTCTGTAGAGCAGCAGATTTGATCATTATTCTCTTGTCCTTACGAGTGACCAGCTTCACGTTAGTCACAGTGATCATATCAAAAATACTGATTACTGCAGCCAATAGCAACATGTTTATATTTAAATCCAGAATAATTTATTCCATTTTTCATTCAATTTTGTGGCACCAGAAATCAGCTGTTAACATTAAAGTGATGTTATAACATTGAAGCGGCTAATGTGTTAGCATGCAGTTCCTTATTTACACATCCAGCAGATGGGGAGCAACATAAGCATTAATTTAGCTGGTTGTTCTCTTTCAATTCTGTTTTTGGTCTGGCTTGTTAGCTGCTAGCTAATCTCTGTGTCTGTCGGCTGTTTGCTGTTTTATTTTAACCAACATATGGAAAATGAAACTAAAACAATGCGCTTAAAGACACTAAAATGCCCTGTAGAGATGCAGACTTGTGATCCATTATTCCATTATTATTGATTAATGCACCTTTAATGATTGTAAATTGTTTTGAGATGCGGTAGCCAATAGCTGTGTTATTATTTGACAGTTGTATTGTTTGTTGTTGTGGTTGTACACCAAACGTTGTGCAATCAGTCATCTGAATTTAAAAGGTTTTGCAGTGTCCTGGTTTTTTACATTGTTTACTGGTAACGTTGAATATTTATATCTATAATGTATAATTTTTTTTGTCTGAATGTTAGAAACATGCATCCACTGATTTTAGTTTGTGGTAAAATTAAAACATCAGTCAACTGCAGATGTGACTGAATATAAAATAATGTGTTGAAGAAAATAGAAATACTATTGGATCCTGATCCGGATCTACAACAACCTTTAATACATTTGTCTCGACCCAACCTCTTTAGAAAGTTTTGTTAAATTTGGTTTTTACCTTTAAATTAAGTTTAAGAAATCCTGCTGACAAACAAACTTACAGGTGGAGGTAATGATAATATTAATGCAGGTGGAGGTAATGATAATATCAATGCAGGTGGAGGTAATGATAATATCAATGCAGGTGGAGGTAATGATAATATCAATGCAGGTGGAGGTAATGATAATATTAATGCAGGTGGAGGTAATGATAATAGCAATGCAGGTGGAGGTAATGATAATATCAATGCAGGTGGAGGTAATGATAATATCAATGCAGGTGGAGGTAATGATAATATTAATGCAGGAGGAGGTAATGATAATATCAATGCAGGTGGAGGTAATGATAATATCAATGCAGGTGGAGGTAATGATAATATCAATGCAGGTGGAGGTAATGATAATATCAATGCAGGTGGAGGTAATGATAATATTAATGCAGGAGGAGGTAATGATAATATCAATGCAGGTGGAGGTAATGATAATATCAATGCAGGTGGAGGTAATGATAATATTAATGCAGGAGGAGGTAATGATAATATCAATGCAGGTGGAGGTAATGATAATATTAATGCAGATGGAGGTAATGATAATATCAATGCAGGTGGAGGTAATGATAATATTAATGCAGGTGGAGGTAATGATAATATTAATGCAGGTGGAGGTAATGATAATATTAATGCAGGTGGAGGTAATGATAATATTAATGCAGGTGGAGGTATTAATATGTTGATGATATTTCCTATATGTTTATGTGTGTTTGTGCCTGAAGGTGTGTCTGTATATTCATGTCAATCTTTTGGTGTTTTTTTTACACATAAAACACATAAAAACTATATATGTGACATATATATGTTAAATATACTCGTTTAATAATGGTTGAAGTTATTTTTCATATAAAAACATTTCATGGTTGCAGCTTAACTAAACCTTACCATTTTGAATGTATTTTTAATTAATTAATTATTGATTAATCTAATTATTATTACCTACATAAGTTAATCATTTGGTGTACATATTAAAAAAGAGTGAAAAATGTTTCATCTTCAAATGTTTTTTTTCTCTCTCTCTTTTTTCTTTTTTTTTGGTGGAACCAGCAGCCAAAAAAAAAAAAATCCAAAGAAATTCACTTTATTATTGTAGAGGATTAAAAATCACAGAAAACGTTTATAAACTAGAAGGTCAGTAAAACGTGAACCTTCAACAAGACCCAACAGTCCATTTAAATTTAAATCCACTCTAATCTGAAGTCCAAAGATATTTATTTTAGCACATATGTAAATATAAACATAGAAACTCATCACGCAAAAATCTTGATTAGTAAAAAAAAAAAAAACTAAAGTTGTCAGATTAATGTAGAGGAGTTGAAGCAGAATTTTCATGAATAGTAAATACTCAGATAAAGTACAAGTACCTCAAATTTGTACAATCCTTGAGTAAATGTACTTAACAGGTACTTTAGATAATAAACATACTTGCTGATTTCAGGTCAATGTGATTGGATGAAAATGAAGCTGCACTTTCAACAGTTTCCCCTGAGAGGCAGCGAGGAGCCGCCGGAGAAGTTCAACCTGTTCAAACTGACAGATTCTACATCAACGAACTTTAGTATTGAAGTTTCCTCCTTTATTACTCAATAAATGTTTCTATTCTTTTTATTCTTTCTGTGTGTGTCTGTGTGTGTGTGTGTGTCCCTGTGTGTGTGTGTGTGTGTGTGTGTGTCCCTGTGTGTCTGTGTGTGTGTGTGTGTGTCTGTGTGTGTGTGTGTCTGTGTGTGTGTGTGTGTGTCTGTGTGTGTGTGTGTGTGTGTGTGTCTGTGTGTGTGTGTGTGTGTGTGTGTGTCTGTGTGTGTGTGTGTGTGTGTGTGTGTGTGTGTGTGTGTCTGTGTGTGTGTGTGTGTCTGTGTGTGTGTGTGTGTCTGTGTGTGTGTGTGTCTGTGTGTGTGTGTGTGTGTGTGTCTGTGTGTGTGTGTGTGTGTCTGTGTGTGTGTGTGTGTGTGTGTGTGTGTCTGTGTGTGTGTGTCTGTGTGTGTGTGTGTGTGTGTGTGTGTGTGTGTGTCCCTGTGTGTGTCTGTGTGTGTGTGTGTGTGTGTGTGTGTGTGTGTCTGTGTGTGTGTGTGTCTGTGTGTGTGTGTGTGTGTCTGTGTGTGTGTGTGTGTCCCTGTGTGTGTGTGTGTGTGTGTCTGTGTGTGTGTGTGTCTGTGTGTGTGTGTGTGTGTGTTTGTGTGTGTGTGTGTGTGTGTTTGTGTGTGTGTGTTTGTGTGTGTGTGTCTGTGTGTGTGTGTGTGTGTGTCTGTGTGTGTGTCTGTGTGTGTGTGTGTGTGTGTGTGTGTCTGTGTGTGTGTCTGTGTGTGTGTGTGTGTCTGTGTGTGTGTGTGTCTGTGTGTGTGTGTGTGTCTGTGTGTGTGTGTGTCTGTGTGTGTGTCTGTGTGTGTGTGTGTCTGTGTGTGTGTGTGTGTCTGTGTGTGTGTGTGTGTGTGTTTGTGTGTGTGTGTTTGTGTGTGTGTGTCTGTGTGTGTGTGTGTGTGTGTGTGTCTGTGTGTGTGTCTGTGTGTGTGTGTGTGTCTGTGTGTGTGTGTGTCTGTGTGTGTGTCTGTGTGTGTGTGTGTCTGTGTGTGTGTGTGTGTCTGTGTGTGTGTGTGTGTCTGTGTGTGTGTGTGTGTGTGTCTGTGTGTGTCTGTGTGTGTGTGTGTGTGTGTCTGTGTGTGTGTGTGTGTCCCTGTGTGTGTGTGTGTTTGTGTTTGTGCGCGCGCGTGCCGCCTCCTGACGTCCAGGTGCTTGCTGACAAGCCTGGGAAGCGCGCGCTCCACGAGGATCACCGCAGGACGGAGACACGCAGGAGAAAGTCACGGGAGACATGCGGAGCTGAGCGGAGAGGTAAGGCTCTGTGCGGGGCTGCGTGATGTGGGGCGTGTGGGCTTGACGCGACTGATAAACAACAGGAAACAAACAGCAGCGGGGTGGTCCCGCCTGTGCGTGGATCTGTCCCTCAGATCGGCTGGTTTGACCGTCAGATTGTTGTTTGGGTTCCGGAGCTGAAGCTCGGTTTACGGCTCGGTGCGGACCCGTGGACCGGTACACCTCACCGGCCGGTGGAAACACCCGGGACGTGTTTTTAACAGAACAGCGGACTTTAAGCGTGTTTTTCTTCTCTGTTGCAACTCTCGGTAAGAAAAGTGACAGAAGTGATGTCACAGCTGGAGAAAGTTTGTCAGAGGTGGAAACTCCTTCTTACTCATAGTTGTTTCTGGAGGATTATTTTGTGTTTAGAAGTAAATTTAATCTCCCGCTCCTCAAAATAACGGCCCAGTGGCGGTCCTAGACCCTGAGGGGCCCAGGCAGAGGAGCCCATCCAGAGAAGGGGCCCCACTTACGGTGCATTTATGCTCCTTCTATGTACTAAAATAAATATGTTACTTTAAACGGGTTTGGGGAGGTTTCCGGTTGTTAGTGGTTCTCTTTATAGAGCCTTCGTCGAGGTTTATGGGGGTTTATAGTTGTCATTACAAAACGTGCCAATAGGAGTGGCTGTTTGGGGGGCTCGACTTCCCTAATGATTTCGGGGGGGCTTATAACGTTTTTCTGGTTTATCTCTCCTGATGGGCAGTTCAACCAATCAGGGTCTAATTCAGCGATTTTGGGGCCTGAGTCAAACCCAGAAAAAGGGCTTCCCTTGTTCTGTTTTCAGGATGACAGTAAACTCCGACCTCTGAAAAACGTGCGTTCACAGGATAAACACGGAAAGCAATATGGATGCCCTGATGATTGGTCATATCTGTAGCCAATTATGTTCTTTATCGATTAAGCTGGAGTAGACTAGTGGGCTAATATCGATTATTACAGATGTTTCACAAAAGCTGTAACGCTGGCTAATATATTACGAATGTAAACAACTTGTTAATTAAATAGTATTTGTTATATTACTGTTGCAATGGAGGACGCCATGTTGATGACATCAAGTTGTATAAATCAGGGAACTGAATTTATGCATGAGCTAGTAGCAGTTAGCAGCTAGTAGCAGTTAGCAGCTAGTAGCAGTTAGCAGCTAACTCAAATAAGAAGAAAATGTCTTCAGATTGTGGAGACAGTGCGAGGTCCAGGAGCTCCTTAACCTCTGAGGAGATGACAGGATCATCCAATAAGAGGAACGCTAATTGTGGTTGTCGTGTTATTTCCTTGTTTAAAAAGCGCTGCTCAAATTTGACAATCTCAGCTTTCTGTAAGGTGAGACCTCCATTTGTCCCGGAGCAGTGTGTGAATAATAAGACGTCATCTGACCACGTCTCTAATGAAAATATGGAATATTGGGATGAAATAGTAGATAAACGTTGAATCAATGTCTAAAATTAGCATTTTGTAATTTAGTTTTTTGAGTAGAAATTTTGCCTGTTTACTCTACTTTCACCAAAAGTTTGAGATAAATGAGACCAAATTATGACTTCATGCTACATATGAAGCTTCATGGGATGCAAAGGGAAAATGAGGACGACATCAATCACATTTTTATTATTCCTGGAAATAAAAAAAAATGTAGAAATGAGTGATGGAGGTAAAACTTGCACCAAACGTTTGTCAAATAGATTCAGAGTCCATGCATGTCCTTAACTCTGAGCTGGAATCTCCCACAGGTCAACAGAACCAGAGGAGTCAGACTGACAAAGCTCCTGAGCTGGAAAATGTGATTTCCTCTGGTCGTTGAGTCCTTCAGACGTTAGCTTGAAGAGAAACGCCGTGTCGTTTAAAGACTTAGCAGATGTCAGTGTGATATGATTCACGTATGCTGAGCATGTGGTGTGTTGTCTGAGCCACAGAGTGACTCACTGGCTGCTTATAGAGGGGCATCCCTCACCAAACCACATGCATGGGATCCGGTTACCCCCCACATCTGAGACCTTAAAAGGGACTTTAACCAGTAATTAGCCTGGATTTGTTTTATTTTGAGTTGATTGAACCGACAACATTGTTCAGCCTCACATACATCCAAACATGACCAGGATACTTTTTACATCCTCTGTCTGGCAACATTCAGGTGTTTGTTTTGGCGACGCCGTGTTTTACATCGCACCGAACCCCAGCATGTAATCTGAAATCCCATAATCGAACCATGACAGGAAGTGACGACTCATCATGTTTCCCAAGACGTTGAACTTCTGCTTGTAATCATTCTGTAATCATTTTATGGCTTCACAATTGTTGTAAATGAATTCTGAAAAATCAACGCACACCTTGGACACGTTTATTTTAGCTTGGTAGTAAAACATGCTAAATGCTAATGTTAGCTGATGACTCTACGGATTTTCACCATTCGCTGTTTTCTTTTGGTGATCATCAGTTGTGAATATGGTCATTTCACAACTGTCCCTCTCCCACCCCCCACCCCCAGTCTGTCAGCCTCATGCAGGAGAACCTTACACCCGGCCCCCCCCCAACCCCGACTGTCACCCCTCACCCTCCACGACCAACCGCCCTCCCCTCTCCTACGCCAAGACATGCAGAGTGTCCTGCCAAGGAATACAAGGGCAGTGCCACATGTCGCCCTTTAGCTGTTGCTCTTTGCTGTGTAAATTGTGCAGCTCAGACATTCACATCGTCAGATTCTCCCTCTGAGGTTTCAGCCCGGTGGAAAATAATTGTCGAGGGAGCAACTGAGGACTGTGTGATATGGCTGATTTCCATCTCTGCTAACAGTCGCTCTCTGTCTGTGAACCAGAAACCGCCCGTATTGTTGTTTGGGGTAAAAAGTTCATTCTTTTATTTTTGGAGTCCTTTTTTTTTATGCTGACTCTATAAATAGCAGCAGGTTTGTGTTTGTGGGCGTATGAAGGGTGGAGATTTGCTGTCATCCTGGAAGAGATCAAACCCTGCATTCAATCACAGCTACAGATAGCAGCACTCACCCCCCCCCACTCTCAGTCTTTTTGTTTTATGCAACTTCTCACGTCTACGTTTGGCCTAAAATTCCCTTTTAATGGTAACATGCTGAGTGTGCTGGTCTGTGAGTGTGTGTCTAAATTTAAACTGTGTTGATCCTGGACTGTTTTCACAGCAGCGTGACTCAGATACTTCATCTACATGTAATACTCTGGCTGACATGTTGCTGCTAGCTGCAGATGAGCCTGATGATAAAGCAGCGCTTCGCTTTATCAAAGTGTTTGTTTTGTTGTGGTGAAACACATCGATTAAGATGTCATGACAGAAGCTGTCAGCTCATCTTCATCTGTTACAGTTACACCGGTTATTACTGCTGAGACTGATCATTATGGTCATCGCTGATCTTATTTTCTGGGTTAATTGATTAGTTGTATCGTCTATAAAATGTCAGATCATCAGGTTTCCAGATCCTGAAGTGACGTCTTGAAATGATATTTTTGTCCAACCAACAGTAAGAATCAGATTAAACAATTCAAAGTCATATAAAACAGAAAATCAGCTAATTCTAATATTTGAAAACCTGTAAAGAAAAAAATAATTGGCCCTTCTTAATTTGATCAATTCTAAAAATATTTGTCAGTTGATTGATGAACCTATTAATAGACTAATGCATTTATCACTACTTATTATTGACTCCTTAAATCATAATGCCTAACAACAGTGTGTGTTTGTGGTAATGAGGGAACATGAAACCCAGTCCAACATGTGGTTCATGCACTGCTGGAAACAAGTGGGCCACAGGGGCACCCCTTCAATGGTCCCATGTTTAAAATGATATTCAAAAGTGACCTCTAGGATGACTTCACAGTGGAGAAACTGTTTGTAAGTGACCTCTAAGGTACCATTCCAGTGGAGAAAACATGATAAAATGCTCTCTAGGGTGCCTTTCCACTGGAGAAAGCAGTTTAAAGGGCTCTCTGGGGTTCCCCTCATGTGGTCTAAACATGGTACAGTACAGCCTGCTAATAGGTGCTCTTAAAATGGAGAAAATGTCATGAACTCCCATCCACTGTGATGCACTGCTGTATAGGCTGCCCTACATGCTATAAACTTAGATGGCCTCCATCTGCTTTTGAAAAAACAAATAACTAAATCATGACTTTCTTCACAGTGGTGCCTTTCCTTTTTTCGCCCCCGCCCCTCAAACAGCCTGGGTCCGCCTCTGGCTCACTGATGTGTTTTTAATCGTTTCTGGACAACAAAGGCGCTCTGTGGCACAGAGGGTGCAGATATATCAGGTTATGGGGCAGTCAATGGGGAAGACGACACCTTTAGTGTTCTGCTTCCTCTTCGTTCTCATCATTAGAACACAGTAGTGTCTGGTTGTCTGTGTGTTTTGAAAGAGAGAGTCGGGGTTCTTTCATATTTCAGAAAAAACAGTCATTTAATTTGTGAAAAAAGGAAATAAATTATCAGCGATTTTTAACTTTTCCACCAAGGCTGAACAATCCTACACATCTGTCTGGCTTATCTGACCCATGCCCAAACCCCCCACAGAGATTCATGGAAATCCTGGATCAGTCCCTCTATCTGGATCTGCACCAACATTTACTGGGTTCCTTCCTGGCCCATGGTTCATCCCTCGACCAATTTTCATGGAAAACATTTTTGGGTAACATTTACAACCCAAATTCCCAAAATTTTGGGAAGGTGTTGGAGAAACTAGAAACTTTCCGGTTCCAGATCTGGACTTTGTATCTATGCCAAGTAGGTTCTGTTTTCACCAGCATCTATTTTCCTGTCTGTTAGCAGAAAAGACCCATTTATGCTCTACGTTAAAGACAAATACGTAGACAGACTGCGTTCATTCCCTACGTTATCGGACATGTTTCCGGAGGGCTAACAGATACGGACGAGACGGACGAAACAGGGCAAAACCACCGGAAATGGTTGATAGCAGTGTAGCTACAATTCAAGCAGGGCACAGCAAATGTGTACGGAAACAACAAAGAAACAAAAGTGTAAAAACTCACTGTCCTCATGTCTCGATGTACCCGATGACCTCACAGACCACCATGAGTGCATCGTTACCTCCACTTTGTACTTACTAGGTACATCATCACAACCTCCTCCGACCGTCGCCATATTTGTTGTTGTCGAAACGTTTGGTTTTCGTATGGAAGTATGTGGATGGATGGACCGTTTTGGAGGGACGTATCCATTTGCGTACGTAGAGGGAGCATAAATGGGCCTTTACACAAAATCTACAGGACAGATTCTGATGAAATGTAGCAGAGAGGTTGATGGTGGAACAAGGAAGAACCAGTTAAATCTCAGAATGGATCCGGATAAAAGGGCAGATTCAGGAATTTTTGGAATTTGGATTAGGTTTTAGTTTAGCTGCCGTTCTAGTTTTTCATTTTCTTCAGCATTGCGAGATAAGAACTGTTAGCCGGACCGCAGACACAGAATGTACACCTGCATCATCTTCTTATCTTCAGTGAGCCAGAGGGCCGCCGCCTCCTGAAGGTGAACACGCCTCCTCTTTCTTCATCCGACTGCGATGACGCAGGGAAGCTGCCTGGGAAACCTGTTGTGTTTGTGTTTGTGTGTCTGTCCCTGCGAGTGTGAACATCCAGTTGAACTGGGCAACCTCTTAAGCTCCACTTCAGCACCAACACACGGGTCACATGGCACAGTCTCAGTCGAACAGTATAACACATATTTCTGTGTTATAATCTCGTCTGGTGTTTCGTACCCAGAGGCTCACGAGATAAAAGATCAGTTTACTGCTAAGAGAGGAGATCACATTCCTCCCAAGAAGAGGTAGGGCGTCTCCTTGTTGTGAGGGTCTTATTGTGAGTGAGGAGGTAAAGAGGAGGTTAAATGTCAGCTGAGAAAGTGTTTGTTTGTGGTCAAACAATCATCTTTATTCATGATATTTCAGCAGCCAGAGCCATGAGTGGAACCCCAAGGAGCCCTGAGCCAAGACGGAAATGGCTCAAAGAAAACTTAAGGTTATTTTTGGAGTCCAGGATTAGTTTTCATTTTGTTAAAAAAGCTACTATAAATGTGTATCGACTTTTCTTTTTTTCAGACTAAGACACGACGTCATCAAACACTAACTGTGACTAAACCAACATGAAATATTATTTACAAATTTATTGTTTACAAACATTCAGGAGCACCACTGGCCCCTAAAGATGGTGAACTATGTCTGGTCAGGGCGGAGCTCCCAGGTGGGCCCGCAGTGGTCCTGAGGTACAAATCGGTGGTCTGACCTGGGTATAGGAGCCAGAGACTGATGGAACCATCTAGTATCTGGTTCCCTCTGAAGGTTCCTCAGGATAAATGGAGCTCAGAGTCTCACAGTTTTATCTGTAAACTAATGATTAGAGGTTTTGGGGCTGAAACCATCTCAACCTATTGTCAGACTTTAAATGGGTAAGAAGCCCGGCTCGCTGGCTTGGAGGTGGGCGTGGTTCAAAATAAATCAGCCAATCAGAACATGTTCCATGTCTGGATGTATTCCTTAAAATGACATCATCAGACCAGACACTTGGTGCAAAGCTGCATTCTGAATCATTCACCCTGTTTTTATCAGATCATGATCAGATAAATCTGATGAATCAGTGAAATCAGAGGAAAATGATAAAAATATTGGTTTGGTCTGAAATGTTAATAATAACCTGATGTCTTAGAAAAGACTCAAATGTCAACACTTTTATTAAACTAGACTAAAATACTGATGGTTTTCTTTGTAACAATCAGACTAAAATGTCCAGACTTTTAAACCAGGACTAAAAACAGGATCATGTGACTAAAAATGATCAAACTAATGAGGTCATGTGACTCAGGACTCAGACTACTTTAACAGTACATGGATGTAAACTAACTTGAATACGACACCAAGGAGTTTATTCTAGCTTTTGTAGCTATTGTGAAACATATTGTGTGTCAGAACTGCTTTGTAAATAAAGTTTTTTTTAAATCTGAGCTGTTTGCTTGTCTCATCTCCACCCTGAGCTCTTTTTTGTGGCGAGCAGTAAACTCCTGTTTTTTTATTCCGTGTTTGAAGCGATGCCTTTTCATTACTTGCATCTGGACCGGCCCGGTTGTGTCACTCCCTCCTGAGGGCACAGTCACCCCCTGAGGATGCTGGGCGTGTCGGGGG